>CM067171.1:12870930-12985053 GCA_034093135.1 Erigeron breviscapus | reverse complement strand
TTAACAAAAAAAAAATTTATTTATGATCAATCAGATTATCTAAACAATAATGTAAGTCTCACAAGTTGAGATAACCATCAAAAATCCTTACGAAGGTCCAACAATTTGATCATTTAGCTAATTTAAGTAAATTTGGTCACGAACATAAAAATTTCTAATTCAAAACATGTTATAAGTTCTTTTGCGCATAAAAGTGTTTAAATCATAATAAGTATATATATATACATACATATATGCTTAAAATAAATACAAGTTTATAATCAAAGGCTTATGTAACATATTAGAAACACAAAAATGTATACATACAAGCATATATACATGACATATATACATATGCACATATTAGAACAAACATCAACTTATAACTACAAACTAACACATTTAACCTTACAAAATATATATACACTTACACCTAACATACATACACATTATATACAACATTTTTATTAAAAAAAAACTTGTCGGTACACTCCGTGTTGATTGTATCTTGGGACATAGTTATCGTGCATCACCGGTGCCTCTTCTTCCTCTACCCCTACTGGTTGAACATTTTCATTGTTCCCATTCACTTGAGCTTGAACAATCGGCACCGTATTATCGGGTGCTTGGAGAGTTGCCGTGACTTGGGCAACTATGTTAGGCATAATGTTCGTGACCACTTGAGCGATCACGGTTGCCAAGTCGGGTGTTTGTGCTTCACCCCTACCTTGACCTCTCCCTTGGCCTCTCCCTTGACCTCTACCACCACCTCTACCTCTACCACCACCACGACCTCTTCCACCACCACGACCTTCTCCTTGAACTTCCGGTTGTTGTTCCGGAGTTTGCTCTCTATAAGTAGTCCCGGCTCTTCTTGGCCTCACCATTACTATAAAACAAGGAAACGTCGACTCGAAAGGTTAGCCTTAAAATGCTCGCATGTTAGTCACACAAGTGGTTAGTGCTCTCATGTCAACATGTCACACATAATTCATATCGTTACACTAAGGCAAAAGTGCAATTGTTCTAGGGGAATTGTTATGTATCATGCCATCATACCATATTTCACCATAATTGTTCATCAATAAACCACATGTCCATTTCAATACATCAACCAATCACACAACTAAACAAGTGGTCCAAAATATAATTCGAATCCGATATGCTTCCTAGTTATTGATCCGGGTATGTATACAGGGTGTACCAGCGGCTAACCCTCCACCCAAATCAACTCTCAAAAAGCGTACCGGTTCCTTATTATATTCTAAACCAACCGCGTGCAATCCGTGATGTCATTAACTTGTTATAATACCGGGTAACCATAAAAGAGTTGATCACGTTCTTTTAGGGTTGCCACAATATTATATCATGTTAATGCCATAACTTCATCTTGCCCATCATCAAACAATATCAATCAATCCAACAATATGCACATGACCTCATTGACTCAATAACCACATTGACCTCATGCACTTGACCATCATACGATAACACATTGATCACACCAACCAATTGCACTCATGTTATCACATATAATGAACCTTCCTACGAACCCAAACGTACACTTATAATGCTCATATAGTTCACGTTGCATACAAGATTCCTAATCATGCATGCTATATGAAGAGTTTACTTAAGCCGTAGTCTAGGTCAATCCGCCTAATTCTCTACGACCATGCGTGGGCCACCATTCTGTAACACCCCGAGCTAGGCTCGAAATGTACCGAAGCATGACACAAGATGGAATTATCGTAGAACGAGACTATATGAAAATAAGAGGATTCCGGGAACCCAACAATTTAGTTACGATGTCACAAAAGCATAAGGAGCATTCAACCATCAAAAGTTTACAAAATAACAATTCAAAAGATGGCTCATGATCCTAAGCAAGTCCCATCAACGGGTAATGAATCACGGATCCATGGTCAAGTCCAACATCTAGCAAGCATCAAGCTCTTGGGTTCTCTTGGTTACCTGAAAAGTGTACTAAACAATGTCAACACTAGGTTGGTGAGTTCGTAGAAAAAGGATGAACAAGAACACGTTCCAATGTCAACCAACACATAATTAACACTAGCATGATCTAATAATTTCACGCTTGTACTCAATGTACTCAATTGCACGTAATGTACCCCATTGCACTCAATTGCACGTAATGTACCTCATTGTTCTCAATTGCACGTATTGTACTCATTGTTCTCAATTGCACGTAATGTACTCATAGTACTCAATTGCACGTATTGTACTCATCTATGACCATCAATGTCCGCACATAACCAAACACCATGTGTATATACTTCTTACGATACTACTTTTGAACGGCCTTTGATGCTTATATATAGGGTCACCCGCAGCCTTCCCACCACATCTCCAACCTTTCAAAGGCATTACCGTCCTCCATATATACACAACTAACCTAAAACAACTCAATATACACAATATAATCACCATACAACTAATCACATAATTGCACATCAACGAAAGCGTCACACAACATATACGTCACAAATGTCATCATGCACGAAGTACACTTTTCAGCCCGACTCTTAAAAGAGTAGGGGAGGCTACGAAAACTCACCTTTGCCAAGCAATAACAAGTTAAGATTGAGTTACAAACGTTCAATCGTCCCGCGTCCACAACCTATAAATGTACATAACATGTTTACAAATCAAGACTTCACATATGGTTTTTAACTAGTTCATCTTGGTTATGATTTTGTTCATCTTGGTTCTGATTTGTTCATATTGGTTATGATTAGTTCATCTTGGTTGTGACTAGTTCATCTTGGTTATGATTAGTCCATCTTGGTTATGATTAGTTCATCTTGGTTATGATTAGTTCATCTTGGTTATGATTAGTTCATCTTGGTTATGGACTGTAACTAACGGGCGTTAAAAACTAACGGATCTTGGTTCTAATTTGTTCATCTTGGTTCTGAACTGTTGTTAGAAACAGTCCTCAAAACTAACGACCGTTAAAACCTACACCAAATCGACCCAAGATGCACCCAAGCTTCATTTTCACCTCAAAATCAATTAGAGACACTTCCAAACTCATTTCCAAGCATAAATGAACATAACCCACAACACAAACTCGATATATAACATCAAAACTTGTCCAAATCCGTTCTTGACCCAATTCAAAACCCTAGGAAACCCAAATTCAACCCAAAAATCGATTTGACCATTTTGGAACCATTTGGAAGCCACTAATCATGTTACCAACATATTTTGGACAAAACCCATCATCAAAACTCTTTCATTTCACAATCCAAGACCAATTTATACCCAATTTCATCCAAAACCCTAATTTTGACTTCAAGAACCCATTTTGACCCAAGAATGACTAAGGATACTTAGATTTGACCAAGAAATGAGATAAACAACATAAAATGATGAATTTGAGTTAGAAATTACTTACCAAAACCTTTCCAAGATGCCAAATCCGATTTTTGAAGCTAAATGAAAGTTCTTGCACTTGAAAAATACCCAAAATTTTGATATGTGATGAAGGTGATGATGCTAACAATGATTCCTACACAAATCTTACTTGAAACTACAATTTTGGTGCAAGAAATTTAGAGAGAGAGAGATATGAGTGTGTGTGTGTGTGTGTTTTTTTTTTTGTTCTTGCATTATGTAGAGAGAGAAAGAGGATAAGAATAATGAAATGAATGGATGGGGAGAATGGAAGAGTAGTTGGGTTGGGTTAACCCATGGGTAGGATCCATTTCTATTTCTACTAGTTAAACTTAGATGTCTTCTAAATGAAAGTCTATTTGCACTAACTAATGACCTCAATTAGCACATAAATCTCAAATTAAATCATAAAATTGACCCATATGAACACATTGCACCCAATTGAACTTCAAATTTCACTTGAACATATATTGGTTAACCAAAACTTAGAAAAATGTACACATAGTCAAAGAGTCAAGATGCACGGTTGTTACAGTTAGAAGCTAAATGCCTAGTGTTGTGAAAGTTCTCTTATGATTTAATATAAACATATGTACAACAAATTCCTTAATTCACACATATATTGTAAGTTCATATGAATTTTCTTTCCTAAACAAAACTTCTCGAGGAAGGGAAAACAAATGAGAAGATTTAACTACAAGCTGTTTAAAATAATTAAACTTGGAGAAGTCGAACGGAAAAGTTGTAGGAGTGTTCTCTAAGATGGAGAATATTGAAGCAGTCATTTCCACTAATGAGCATGAAGTCGATTATTAAGTTAAAAATGTTGCTAGAACTTTTAACTGGGGAATAGTTTGAGTAAGTGTCGTGAGAGAATCATCGTGCATATGGAAAAATTGTTATAATTGAATAGATTATGAACTTGAACAAAAGTAGGAATTTTATTTAATCGAACATAGCAAGCCACTATTACAAACATTAATAATACATACGCTCTCGACTGGAACATATACTAGACTAAGTGGCTCGATGTGGCTTAGCTAACTCCTGCTCAATCTACCTTAAGAAGTTGATATTACTGGGATCCTTGGAACAAATCTTCCAAATGTTTGTTAAGAAATGAGTGGGAGCCTTATCGATCTCACTTAAACGAAAGAACTTCTCATCCCCATCCTCTAAAGTGTAGAAGATCCCAGCAGGCCTACTTAAGACCCTTCCTTCCACAAACACTATGCCCTTTGGAAGCTGGAGATTTAACAAGGCATGATCGTCAGCTGGTGGGAGCATATCGGGAGCGGAAGATGAGGCGCCAACAGTTCTTAGTCTTTTCACAGGTCTTTGAGAAAATAGAGGAGTACTACTTTCATCGTCTCTCAGAATGATATTTTCTTCTCCCATAGTCCTCTGTAGATACTCCTTTAGACTTGCTTCACCTTTAGCCATTTTGGCATACCACTCAGCTTCTCTTTTACTAGCAAGTTCTAATATGTTGACGTGTTGATTTGCTGGTGTTTGCACCTCAGAACCTGTTTCTCCTGCTTCTGCAAGCAGTAGCTCCTTAGCTAACTTCAGAGAAGCCTCTTCCTCCATCGCTTGTGTTTTCTGTCGTTCCATAATCTTTTTGAGAATCGTTTCTTGAAAATCACCCTGAAGTGCTTCGAAATTTTCCGGATGTGAAACAAGACTAGATGGCGACATAGGTCTTTTTCCTTTGGATACAGTTGGGTCAACTGTTATTCCCACTTCTTCAGATTGTGAGAAATCAGCAAGTTGATACAACAACCCTTTAATTTCTCTAATTTCTGCTTCAAGTTTTGTTTGTTTATCGATAGATTTTCTCAATAGTGCTCTATCGGCTGCTAGGAGAAAAGGTGCACTATTGTGTATTTGGTCGATTCGAGAAGTAAGAAACTTAAATGAGTTGGTTTGTTCAGTAGAAAGTGATACTATAATACTGTTAAGTTGATCAAATTGCTTCAACAAAAGCTCGATTGAACGTTCAAGTGCAATAAATGTGTGAGTAGCCATGGTTTAGTTGAGAAAGAACGGTGGTTGATTTGGATGTGTCGAAATATAGTTTCACACAAAGAAAAATGTAAAAGAGAGAATGAAATTTCAGAATGCCTATTATCTTTAAAAGTGCCTTTCTTATATAGAGAATGAAAGACGAAGTGTGACCTTGGAAAACGGACAGGTGTCCATAAACTACAGCCTTAACTAAATTAATAGCTTAAATAAACCGTCTTCCACACATCACTATTTTCCTTCACTGCTTTTTTTTTCGAGAACCATATCAATTGCTAATTCATCTTTTTGAACCCTAGATGAATTTTTGATCCAAACTATTGTTTCAGGAGTGATCTAAGTAATATTTGTTTCTTTGACATGTGGATCGCCTTTAATGATTGAATTTAAGAATATGAGACAAATGTTATCAACAAAAATATGTCGACTTTTCCAACTGGATAACAGTAGTGTCTTGGTAAAAGAAACTTCAAATTTGAAAATAAGAATTATTTGAAAGGCTAAAATTATGATGGGCGATCAACGATTAAAATACACAAATGAACTTGGTATAAAAATCTATCAAGACAAATATGGGAAATTCTTTTAACTGGGGAATTTCCCTAATCGACAACAATCCCCAAAAGAGAGCAAAGAAAGTTGTATTTCATTATTCGTACAATACAAGTGAAACTTGTTACATTATTTAAGCGGAAATACAACAATTAGGGATACAACATATTTAAAAACCATACAAAGAAACCCACGTGGCTATAAATAGTAAGGGAACCACGCCAAGAACGAATGCTACTAACCACGGATAACCCTCATCCAATGGTAGTTGAGCCACAATAAGTAACCAAGCTATTATGACTATGTAAACCACGATTAGGAAAGGGCTCAACATTTTTGGTATAAGTGTTCGTTTCAGTTAGGTTTGAGAAAAGGATAATGTTAAGTTAATATGGAGAGATATTGTGTGGTATTATTATATAGTCTAAAAAGGAGCCGTTTCTAACGGTCAAAATATGAAAGAGAAAGTGAATTTGAATGATGTATAGTACTTTAGTCAGATTTACCTGTGTTTAGACAGATTATCTATGATATACCATAAATGTACAAGTAGTTCATGCTATATGTATACAAGTGGTTGGTTATTATATGTGTACAAGCTGTAGAGTTATTTATATATATACACTAGTTCTAAATGATAATCCTGTTGAGGATTGTGTGCGAGTTCATCCTACTCTGTTGAGAGTAGAAGGGTTCTGTTTAGAATCATACATGGTTCATCCTATACTGTTGAGAGTAGAAGACATCAATTAGAGGTGCCCACTGTATTTTGCTGTTAAGTATGTGTGTAAATGTGTATGTGAGATTAGATGTCATGTCTTTTAATATCTATTAATTGACACTGAGACAAAACATAAATCAAGTTAAGTATATTTTATTAGATACAATCTAGATTTCGAGGGCGAAATCCTTTTAACTGGGGAATAATGTAACATCCGTAATTTTTACCCGTTTGACTGTACTTGTAATTTGATTAACTACTTGAATAAACGAAAAATTTTGGGCCTAATTGTGTATATTTATCTGTAAATTGGGCCAATTATAATGTCATAATAGGATTTCTAGAATTAAGCCCATGTTACAATATCATGATATTGGCCCATATGTGTTATGGAAATTATATTATAGACGATAATTGAGTAACTGTGGTAACAGGGAAAACGTATATACGAAACCTTAAGTATAATGTACGGTTTAAACAGTGTCGGTGGCACAGTGTCGGTGGATAAACTAATAATGGAACAATTAGGACAAAGCCCGGCATACTTTATGGAAAGTAGGAATACTCGTGAAAACTATCATAGACTATATTTGGTTTATTAGTGGAATAATGTTATTAGTAGACATCCGACAAAACTTTTATAAAAGGTTATAAACCCGTGATTTATTTTAGTCGTTTGGTAATCATGGACACAGTCATGTAGCGGATATATATATCCATACTATCCTCACATATATTTATCTATCTTTTATTCCTTTCTTTGAGAATGCAGAACCAAACACCTCCTCCCCTTCATTTCTTCTTCTTCCTCTTTTGATTATTTCTGATTTCTTTTGATACAAACATCAAAATTGAAAGTAAAGAAACTAATTTATAACAATAATTATCATCAATCTTCAAGAGAATTCAAGGTTGTATTAGTTTCAAGTGTTCTTCACCTCCAACTAGTTCAAATTCGAATTTATGCATCAAAAGACTTTTGGTTTCAGCTATCGTGGACATTGATTCTACTTTCTTTCGACTTGGGAATTTATTACTCATTTCAGGTGAGTTTCGTAAACCCTCCCTACTCAATTGAGATTCGGGCTGAAAAGTGTACATGCTTGTTGATTGATTGTTTGTTTAATGTATTAACTTGTTGCTCGGTTAACTTTGACTTCGTTATGAATACTTGTTGTGCTTTAGATAGTTGTACATACATGGAAGATAATTATACTTTTTATGAATAGTAGATGTGGTGGGAAGGTTGCGGGTGACCCTATATATAAGCATCGATGATTCCTTTAAAGTAGAATTATAAGAAGTGTATGTGCATCGTATTGTTGGTTGATTCACTTGTTATGATATGGACCGAGATGTTAATTGTTTATTTGTTGATTGTTGATATGATTACTTGTGGTTTAATGTCGCTTTGATTATCATGTAAATGATATATCATGTTAGGCGTATTGGTTAATGATGATTGTCGCTTTGATTATCATGTAAATGATATATCATGTTAGGCGTATTGGTTAATGATGATTGTCGCTTTGATTATCATGTAAATGATATATCATGTTAGGCGTATTGGTTAATGATGATTGTCGCTTTGATTATCATGTAAATGATATATCATGTTAGGCGTATTGGTTAATGATGATTGTCGCTTTGATTATCATGTTAATGATAAATCATGTTAGGCGTATTGGTTAACGTTTAATGGTGTATTGTATAATGATATTGATATTGAAACGTTGATTGTATTGAACTGTGCTAATATGAAACCTTTTAGGGTTTTCTTTGGACATGATTAGGTATCCTAATCCTCACTTATTGCTAACGGTTGTATCCGATACGGTTATTCCTTGTTACTTGTCCCTACGAACTCACCAACTTTATGTTGACGCATTTTAGTACACTTTTCAGGTAATCAAGTTAATCAGAGACAGAATGGATGAATAGATGCTTGCATTGCTAGGGTTTGGACTATCTTTGGACTTTCTGGATCCGTGATCCTTATTTCCCTTTAACGGGTTACGCCTAGGATCAACTATTATCGTTTGAACATTTTTCTTTTAAGTATGGATTGAGTGTGTATTTGATAAATGCTGATGAATGTATACGTTTGTACAAATTTATGGATCATTTCGATCTCATGTATTCATATAGTTGACTCTACATAATTCCCATGTCATGCTGTGCTTTTCTAAGTGATACCCCATGATTCCGCCATGTTGGGGTGTTACACTAGAGGCACCTGATCAACAAATTTATGGTTACCCTATGTCATATAAAGTTAATGGCCTCGTGGATTGCGCATTGTGGATGAAGTATAGTAGGTAATCCGGTATGCTCAATGAGTGTTGGTTAGGTGGAGGGTTAGCCGCTGGTACACCCAGTATACATACCCGGCCAATACTTACAGGGCATAACGGAACCGAGTATTGACATCCATTCAATATATTAACGGTGTGGAGGGTTAGTCGCTGGTACACCCTGTATACAAACACTTTTAATGTGTTGAATGTTGAAGTTAAGATTCGGGCTATGCTTTACCCGCCTTGTTATGACTTGACCCCTTTTATATTTGTGTTAATTGGCTTGTGATTGTGATGTTGATTATGAATTGCATGAAACGATGATGCCTTAGATTATTGCCATGATAATATCCCCATAGAATTATATATTCTTATAACGGTTTATAAGGGATTAGGTATATTGTTTATTATTTGTCGGCCGATTTCGATTATTCGTGTGTGAAATGTGAGAATTAACTTGCTAATCTAACACGTGTGTTCAGGAAAGAATGGTTAAAGCGAAAAAAGTTGTTCACCGCCCTCGTGCCCAAGAAGAAGAAGAGGTTGTAGGTGGACGTGGAGGTAGAGGTGGACGGGGTGGTAGAGGAAACCGTGGAGGTCGTGGTGGTCGTGGTGGCCGGGGTGGTGCAAATCCCCCGGTAAGAACCGAGGTTATTACTCAAGCTCTCAATGAGCTTATACCGGAACTTGTGGCCCGAATCTCGGCGGCCATGGATAGAGATGCACAAGAAGAACCGGAAGATGAAGCGGTTCATGTTGAAAATGAAGACGAAGATGTGAATGTAAATGGTGAAGAAAATGGAGAAGGTTTTGTTCAACAAAGAGGTTATGATGCTTACCAACAAGGGTGCTCGTTTAAAGACTTCAAACTTTGTGGAGCTCCGGAATTTAATGGAGAAGGTGGTGCCACAGGTTGTTTAGAATGGTTGGAGACAATTGAATCAATTATTGCTCGGAGTGGTTGCGCTTATCACCAACGAATTACTTATGCCACCGGTATGTTGAAGGGTGATGCCCTTGAATGGTGGAATGAGGAGGTTGATGAATTGGGGATCGATGGGGCTAACAACCTACGTTGGGGAGAGTTCAAAGATATGATCATTGCTAAGTATTGCCCGGCACACGAAATGAGAAACTTGCAAGTGGAATTCTCTAAACTTGCCATGAAGGGAGGAGACTATGAGGGTTACACTCGCCGTTTTGACCAACTCTCTAGGCTCATTCCCCATTATGTGAGGCCCCAAGAGGTGAAGGTTGAGAAGTATGTTGCGGGATTGCCCCATGAAGTGAGAATGCTTGTTTCTCACCCCACTATGCCATTGACATACAAGGAGGCAACCACTCGCACCGCTAGTGTGACTTTGGAACTTATAAGGGGTGGTAAATTGAGCAAAAATGATAACAAAAGGAAAGATGTGGCCGAGTCAAGCGGCACCAAGAAAGATGAGAGGCGTGATCATAAGCGCCATGGTCTTGGTGGAAAGGTTTATGCGGCGGTTGTACCGGCAGTGGGTCCTCCAATAGGTGGTTATGCCGGGGCTAATCCTTTATGCCCTAGGTGTAATCGTCACCATCGGCCCGCAATGAGATGAGGTGTAATCGTCACCATCGGCCCGCAATGAGATGTGATGTATGTTTCCAATGCAACCAACCGGGTCACACTTCAAAGTTTTGCCCAATTAACCGCCGAAATACTCCTTTGAATGTTGCCCTCCTAAATGCAAGACGTCCCCTGATGGCTCCGGGTACTTGCTATGAATGTGGTAGCCAAGACCACTACCGCAACCGGTGCCCAAATCTTATTGGCCAACAAGTTCAAGTGACCGTGCATCCTAATCAACTCCAAATTGCCGGTCCTAATCAAAACCGGGGAAATCAAGGCCAACAACATCAAGCTCCACAACAACAACTTGCTCCCCGTGGAAGAGCTTTTGCCGTGAATGCGGCCGAGGCTCGTGTTGATCCAAACGTCGTGGCAGGTAATTTTCTTCTCAACAATCAATATGCCACCGTATTATTTGACTCGGGTGCCGATTAGTCTTGTCTCCAATGATTTCATACCGTTGATTGATGCTAGCCTTAGTCCGTTATCTTATTATTTTGAACTTGAAATGGTAAATGACGGGTTAACCAAAATTGACCAAGTTGTTCGTGATTGTACTTTAGAGTTATGTGACCACCCGTTTCTCATTGACCTCGTTCCTTTCGATATCGGTAGTTTTGATGTAATTGTGGGTATGGATTGGATGTCGGCGATGAATGCGGTTATAGATTGTGGTAGTAAGGTAGTGAGAATTCCGTTAGATAATGGTGAAGAGTTAGTGGTTCAAGGCGAGATGACCGAGCCGTGGGAAGGAAAAATTTACAATGTCAACGTCACAAAAGTCGAACTAAAAGTCGTGCCTGTGGTTCATAGGTTCATGGATGTTTTCCCGGATGACCTACCGGGTTTGCCTCCATCTCGTGAACTCGATTTTCGTATTGATCTCATCCCAAATGCTTCTCCCGTGGCTAAGGCACCCTATCGCTTAGCCATAACCGAAATGCAAGAGTTGGCCGCCCAACTCAAAGAACTCCAAGAAAAGGGTTTTATCCGCCCTAGTCATTCACCTTGGGATGCACCGGTCTTATTTGTCAAAAAGAAAGACGGTTCCTTCCGTATGTGTATCGATTATCGTGAACTAAACAAACTCACGGTGAAAAACCGTTATCCCCTTCCAAGAATTGATGACTTATTTGATCAACTCCAAGGTGCTCGTTTCTTTTCTAAGATTGATTTGCGGTCGGGTTACCACCAATTACGTGTTCATGAAGATGATATTCCCAAGACGGCCTTTCGTACACGATATGGGCATTTTGAGTTCACGGTTATGCCGTTTGGGTTAACCAATGCACCGACGGTGTTCATGGACTTGATGAACCGGGTGTGTTCGCCCTACTTGGATGAGTTTGTCATTGTCTTCATTGATGACATTCTTATCTACTCTAAAACTAAAGAAGATCACGCCGAACATTTGAAGAAAGTTTTAGAGTTACTTCGAAAAGAGAAATTGTATGCCAAGTTCTCCAAATGTGAATTTTGGCTTGAAGAGGTCCACTTTCTTGGTCACATGGTGAGCAAGGAAGGAATTCATGTGGATCCAAGTAAGATTGAAGCGGTAAAGAATTGGAGACGACCCGAGACGCCAACCAAGATTCGCCAATTTCTTGGTTTGGCGGGTTATTATCGACGATTCATTGAAAATTTTTCTAAGATTGCTCAACCTTTGACCTTGTTGACTCAACGGGAAAGAAAGTTTGATTGGGGCGAAAAGCAAGAACAAGCATTCCAATTGTTGAAGGACAAGTTGTGTGATGCACCCATTTTAAGCTTGTCCGATGGAGCCGATGACTTCGTTGTTTATTGTGATGCGTCCGGGCAAGGATTGGGTTGTGTCTTGATGTAACGAGGTAAGGTGATTGCTTATGCATCTAGGCAATTGAAGGTGCATGAGAAGAATTACCCGACTCATGACTTGGAATTAGGAGCGGTCGTATTTGCTTTGAAATGTTGGAGGCACTACTTGTATGGCACCAAAAGTGTGATCTATACCGATCACAAAAGCCTTCAACATATTTTTGACCAAAGTGAATTGAATATGAGGCAAAGAAGATGGCTTGAACTTTTTAGTGATTATGATTGTGTTATCCGGTATCACCCGGGTAAGGCAAATGTTGTAGCCGATGCCTTGAGCCGGAAAGAACGAATAAAGCCAAGACGAATTAGAGCCATGAGCCTCACCATGCAAAGGAGTGTTCGTGACTCCATAATAGAAGCACAAAGATTGGTAACTAGGCCGAAAAACTTCATTAATGAAGCTTTGCATGGGTTAGAAGAGCAATTTGATAGAAATAATGATGACGGGTTATACTTTGTTGAACGATTGTGGATTCCCGTTCTTGGCGGGTGGCGTTTGAAATTGATGAATGAGGCTCATAAGTCGGCCTACTCGGTTCATCCGGGTTCTGACAAGATGTATTTTGGCTTGAGAGACTTGTATTGGTGGCCGGGAATGAAGAAAGACATTGCTAGATATGTTAGTGAATGCATCACTTGTTTACAAGTGAAAGCCGACCACAAGAAACCGCTCAATTTGCTAGTTCAACCGGCGACACCGAAGTGGAAATGGGAAGATATCGCTATGGACTTCATCACGAAGTTACCTAGAACGAGTCATGGTCGGGACACCATTTGGGTGATAGTTGACCGGTTGACTAAGTCGGCTCACTTCTTAGCCATCCGGGAAGATGATAAATTTGACACCATGGCACGCTTGTACATCAAAGAGGTGATATCCAAACATGGAGTGCCGATTTCCATCTTAAACGATCGGGATGCCCGATTTACTTCAAAGTTTTGGAAGGCGTTCCAGAAAGCAATGGGTACTCAACTCAACATGAGTACGACGTTCCACCCTCAAACCAATGGTCAAAGTGAAAGGACGATTCAAACGCTTGAAGACATGTTACGAGCTTGTGCCATCGATTTTGGTGGCAATTAGGATGCACATTCACCGCTAGTCAAATGGCTCCGTTTAAAGCATTGTATGGGAGAGATTGTAGATCACCGGTAGCTTGGGCGGAAGTTGGTGAAAGCCAACTCATTGGGCCCGAAATTGTCATTGAAACAACTAAAGTGATCTCACAAATTAAAGAGAAATTAATAGTAGCCCGGGAACGACAATTGAAGTATGCAAACGTGAGGCGACGACCACTCGAATTTGAAGTTGGTGATTATGTGTTGCTCAAAGTATCCCCGTGGAAAGGTGTGGTTCGGTTTGTGAAACGTGGCAAGTTGGGCCCGAGATATATCGGCCCATTTAAGATCCTTGAACGAATTGGCCGGTGGCGTATCGATTAGAACTTCCACAAAATTTGAGTGGAGTTCATAACGTTTTCCATATTTGTAATCTCCGGAAGTCTTTGGCCGATCCAACACTTCACGTGCCTCTTGAAGAAATTCGTGTTGATAAAACGTTGAAGTTTGTGGAAGAGCTAATAGAAATTATAGACCAGGAAACTGGGAAGCATAAGAACACTCGGTATACACTCGTTAAAGTGAGATGGCAAGCTAGACGTGGACCCGAATGTACTTGGGAACGTGAAGATTCTATGAAAGCCAAGTATCCCCACTTATTTGACGAGTCTAGTTAGAATTAGAATTTCGGGACGAAATTCCTTTAACGGGGGAATGATGTAACATTCGTGATTTTTGACTTGTATTAACGTGAATTAAACGTGATTAATTTTGATTTAATTCCATGATTTTGTGGCTTAATTAGTTCTCGGCCCGTTGACTCGAACGTGCTAAATGATTTATTATTCTAATTGATTTAAATAATTCATTTATTTATTTATGAACTAGAAACGTGTATTGATGTAAGTCGAGGCTATGCGGACGTATTATTCGGTTTTATGACGTAATGTGACATTTAATTAAACTAGTAATGTAATCGGGTGATCCATGGGTCGACCCATCACCCATGAATCACCACCATTGACCCAACCCTATCCAAACCCCACCCAATCCAAGCCTTCCTTCCCTCGCCCAATCATTTCTCACCATCTCTCTCTCACTAAATGCACCCAACTACACATTCTTGCATCTCCCTCTAAATTTCCTTCTTCATTTAATGTTATCTAGCTATATTAGTCTTAAATTCATCATCATTATCATTATCTTATCATCATATCAAAAGATCAAGTCTTCAAATGCAAGAAATCTCATATTTATAGCTCAAATTCGGATTTAAGCTTGTTGGGAGGAATTGGTAAGTTAAACTTATCTCAATATGGTTGTTTTATGTTTATTATCATTATTTTAGTTAAAACAAGTAACCTTGGGTCAAAAATTTGGGTTGAAACCCTTTTGGGTCGGATTTAGGGTTCCTAGTTAACCAAGTGGGTCAAAAATTGAATTTATCACTTATTTGAAGTATGGATCGAAATTATAGGGTGGGTTATGTTGGATATTATGTTTTTAGACTACAAGAAGCAAAACTTGTACAAATTTCGTGTTAAAAACTCATGAAAATCGAATTAGGGTTTTTTAATTATAAAATTAGGTCAAAAACTAAATAAAACTTATAATTGATGGATCTGGACTCGAATTGGTCGAGGGTTGTGTTTGTTTAGGTTCATCTCGACTACAATAACACCAAAACAGGTTTCAAACCATCGCAAATCGATCCCATGGCTGTAAATTAGGGTTCTTGGTCGAAGTCAAAGTTGACTTCAGAAGGTCAACTGTCTGTTATTCCCCATTTTTCTGCCCAGAAAACCCTAATCTCTGAACCACCGTACCATACGTCCCATCTAGTGTACCTTACGCCCCCTTGCCCTGTTCAGCGTAGCCCACGCTCCCCTGGCCGTAGCTTACGCTGGCTTGGATCTTCGATTTCCACTTTACGCTCAAATCTCACTGTCTACATCACTTTTCTTTGAACCAGACGCTAAAACTCGTGTTTCCAGCCCACCGTAAGGTACGGTGGCTTCCACCGTACCAGACGCCGCCTTGGTTTGGCCGGCCGTATCCTACGCCATCTCTTGTCGTCCTTTACGCCTATTGAACTTTGGCCACCGCAATTTAAGGTGGTACTGCCGTAATTTACGGTGCTCCACAAAAATGATTTTGCCCCCTCCTTTTTCTAATTTAAAGCCCATCTTCTTGGGGCTGGGTTGTTTCGTTGGGCCTTTTTGTCAAATCACTTGGTCACGTATTAGTGTCTTAAAAATCATTCAAGTCGAGAATTCAAAGCTACGATTAAGTAACGACGAAAGAAAACGAACCGAATTATAAACCTAAGTTCAATTAAAAAACGATTAAACATGGGCCGATTTATATACAAATTGCATAAACAATTTCAATAATGAGCATGATACGATTATATACATATTTATATATATATAAATACATACATGTATTTAATACGCACGTTAAATATAAGTTGATAGGTTGTGATCATTGAAGGCTCTTGGACAATCGTAGTTCGTTGAACACTTTTAACTTAATTATAACTTGACGATACAAGGCAAAGGTGAGTTTTCGTAGCCCCTACGTTTACTTTATTTGGGGTGGAAAGTGTACTCGTTTTTAAACGGTTGTCGGTTGATTTGAAACGTTTGGGTATAGAACGAGATGTAGAATAATTGAACGTATGCCTTAGTTGTATTGTTGTATTGTATGCTTATATATATATATATTATTAAACATTATGGGTTGTTAAACTCACGTTATGAATTGTTGAATTCACGTTATGGGTATGTTTATACTCACGTTATCGGTATGATCATACTCACGTTATGGGTTGTTAAACTCACGTTATGGATTGTTGAATCCACGTTATGGGTATCTTATACTCACGTTATGGGTTGTTGAGCCCACGTTATAGAACGTTATTAATCGTTATGGATCGTTGTTGTTAAACGTTGATCGTATTGACTTGTGACAACGTGGAACCTTTTAGGGTTTCCTTGGAACGTGATTAGGTATTCTAATCCTCGTATATCGTTAACGGTTGATATCCCGACATTTGATTTTCATTACTTAAACCTACGAACTCACCAACTTTATGTTGACACGTTTTAGTACATTTTTCAGGTGAACAGGTTAACCAACGACGTATTTGATGATTTGCTTGATTGTTTGCATACTAGGAGTGGACTTGGACTACCTCTTGGATCCGTGATTCATAGTTCCCGTTAATGGGTTATGCTTAGGATTATTTACCATCTTTTGAACTATTATTTTTTAAACGTTTGATGGGTGTGCTCCTTATGCATTATTCTTGATCCGGTACTTGTATTTGAATGATTTGTATGGATTGTCCAATCCTTTTAATGCATTTTAGATTGTCTCTACTTAATTTTCATGTCGTGCTGTGCTTAGTATTTAACCCTCATGGTTCCGCCTTGTTAGGGTGTTACACAGTGTGATGATAAGATGATTTCTTTTAATTGTACTAAAATATCGTAGTATACTAGTGTTATAAATTGAGGAAATGTTGACTTGGTAAAGTCAAATATTGTGAAGCTGAGAAAAATTGGTAATATGATATAATTATATTGATGTAAAGTAAATTTCATTTAATAAGAAACTATACTTTTGATCCGTGCTTTGCAACGGATCAGACAAATCACATCTTTTAAAATAAGTGTTTGATAAACCAACTCCACTTAGATGGGTTGGCCAGATGTATTTTCTAAATCCACTATGTGGACCCCGGAGGTGGGTTTTTCTCAAGGTCTCGGGTTCGAGTTTTGGGTTTCTCATCTCAAGGTATTTTCCATGAGGAGGGGGTTGGAGGTCCAGCAAATCGCTGGTTAAAATTGCCTCCAGCACGTCTGAATCGAAACTGTAATTGACACAAGTTTTTTTAACCTTTTTGCAATCTTTGCAGTTAAAGTTTTGAGAAGGTTCCAGATTGTGTAATTCGTTGTATATCTAGAATGTTGTACTATTGATCTTTAGCGCCTTGCTAGTTGGTCTTTATATTAATATAATATTTTTGCCGTTAAAAAAAAAATTTACAAAAAATAAAAAAAAATAAAATAAGTGTTTGATAAACCAACTCCACTTAGATGGGTTGGCCAGATGTATTTTCTAAATCCACTATGTGGACCCCGGAGGTGAGTTTTTCTCAAGGTCTCGGGTTCGAGTTTTGGGTTTCTCATCTCAAGGTATTTTCCATGAGGAGGGGGTTGGAGGTCCAGCAAATCGCTGGTTAAAATTGCCTCCAGCACGTCTGAATCGAAACTAACTTTACACAAGTTTTTTAACCTTTTTGCAATCTTTGCAGTTAAAGTTTTGAGAAGGTTCCAGATTGTGTAATTCGTTGTATATCTAGAATGTTGTACTATTGATCTTTAGCGCCTTGCTAGTTGGTCTTTATATTAATATAATATTTTTGCCGTTAAAAAAAAAATTACAAAAAATAAAAAAAAATAAAATAAGTGTTTGATATAAAAACTTATAAAACTAACAAACATTAATTTTGAATGTAAATGCATTTATATAATATAATCTCTCTTATAATGATATACAATAAGAATTATAAATATGTAAAAAAAAAATCTGAAAGCATTTATACGAAAGATTATATGTTATGTTTAAAAGAGTAGTATCAATTGTAACTTTTAAGTTAAAATCTTACTTTACCAATATATACTAATACTGTTATAAAAACTATAAAAGAGAAGAGAAAATATGCAGAGAGGATTTCATATATTTCATTTCTATTGTTTCTATTGAATTTCAATCAATCGATCGATCCATATTTATATACAAAATATCTAGAGTAAAACAAATCATATGGGACCTTATGAAATAATTCATAAGTAAATACAAATGATGGTGGGACCATGTGGACCCATATGTCTGCTACTTTAATAATTCATAACACTCCCCCTCAGACATATGACTATCATTTGCTTTATCAATAATTCATATGTTCATGTTGAATGATAATTTTCAACTTTGATGTTTCTCTCTGAACTACTGCCTCGTTAAAAACATTGCTAGTAAAACCCTGTGGGACAAAACCATAGCTAAGGGAAAAAGAGTGCAGCATGTGTTATCTCTTCTGATACTTCTGGATCGATTATGTTGCCTCATTAAAAACCTTACTAAGAAAACCCAGTGGGACAAAAACTTAGTTAAGGGAAAAAGAGTGCAACTTGTAATGCTCCCCCTGAATTCAGTCAAACATCTTCTAATCTTCAAAGCTTGATCTTATTTGATAATTGCTCGAAGCTGCTTGTTGATTTGTTCTTCCTTTTGTAGATTATGTGTTGAGAAGGACTTTTGATGCAGCTATTTTTGATCTGAGCTATGCAAGAAGCATTGTCTTTATACATAATTGTTGGAGCATTGTTCCTTGAAGAAATACTACAAGATCCATGAACATGTTGTATAACATTCATCTTTGGGTGTTCATGTGAAAGATTATGCCTCGTTAAAACCTTATTAGAAAAAAACCCGATGGGACAAAAAATCTAATGAAGGAAAAAGAGTACATAAGTCTTTTGATACGCTTAGAGATATTGCCTCATTAAAAACCTTACCAGGAAAAACCCAGTGGGACAAAAAACATGGTTAAGGGAAAAAGAGTGCAACGCGTATCTTATCCCCCTCATGATCACATCACTTAAATTCGTTGGTTGGCGTAACCCAATATCGCAAACCAATATCTTTGACTTTATCATAGTAAGTGTCTAGATCAATACGATTATAGCGTAAACAAACTTGCTATATTATCCACATGTGATCCACATATCATACATCATATATTTCATTCGAGCACATACACATACTACATAAGTTAAGCTTTACCAATAGCTTCAAGTGAAATGATGTATTATTTCATGATCAACATGGACTATCAATGCTTTAATGACACTTTTAAATCAATATTGTGATCATTATCTTTAGAAGTTGAGGAGGTCCCTTCAACATCATATTGTTTACTTCCTGCGGGAAGGTTTTATCATTCACGCCTTCCTGTGGGAAGGTTTCACTCTTCCTGTGGGAAGGTTTTATCATTCACTCCTTCCTGTGGGAAGGTTTCACTTCTTCCTGTGGGAAGGTTTTATCATTCACTCTTTTAAATCACGAGACATGCTTCATGCATTTTATATTCCTCATGGAATCTCAATATTAAACGAGCTCTATTCATATATTCTTTAGACGCAAATCAAATATCTTATCTTGCCAGACTTTCAATAGATCAATAGTTGCTTCCACCATATGACATTTCTTACCCATAATCAATATAATGTATGTTCAACAATCTATGTGCCATACTTCAATTCAATTTTTGAACATAAACCGATTTTCATCATATAATTTATGCATTTTCAAGTGTTTGGACTTCATGTCCCAAAATATTAGCGTCTTTTCATCTTGCCAATCATCATATTTTTCTATGACTGTCATATGTGCATGCGGCACATTTTTCATCATAATATATCCTTAATGGCTTAATCTGTCATGCCATAAGTTTATAATCATCATATTTTTCTATGACTGCCATATGTGCATGCGGCACATTTTTCATCATAATATATCCTTAATGGCTTAATCTGTCATGCCATAAGTTTATAATCATCATATTTTTCTATGACTGCCATATGTGCATGCGGCACATTTTTCATCATAATATATCCTTAATGGCTTAATCTGTCATGCCATAAGTTTATAATCATCATATTTTTCTATGACTGCCATATGTGCATGCGGCACATTTTTCATCATAATATATCCTTAATGGCTTAATCTGTCATGCCATAAGTTTATAATCATCATATTTTTCTATGACTGTCATATGTGCATGCGGCACATTTTTCATCATAATATATCCTTAATGGCTTAATCTGTCATGCCATAAGTTTATAATCATCATATTTTTCTATGACTGTCATATGTGCATGCGGCACATTTTTCATCATAATATATCCTTAATGGCTTAATCTGTCATGCCATAAGTTTATAATCATCATATTTTTCTATGACTGTCATATGTGCATGCGGCACATTTTTCATCATAATATATCCTTAATGGCTTAATCTGTCATGCCATAAGTTTATAATCATCATATTTTTCTATGACTGTCATATGTGCATGCGGCACATTTTTCATCATAATATATCCTTAATGGCTTAATCTGTCATGCCATAAGTTTATAATCATCATATTTTTCTATGACTGCCATATGTGCATGCGGCACATTTTTCATCATAATATATCCTTAATGGCTTAATCTGTCATGCCATAAGTTTATAATCATCATATTTTTCTATGACTGTCATATGTGCATGCGGCACATTTTTCATCATAATATATCCTTAATGGCTTAATCTGTCATGCCATAAGTTTATAATCATCATATTTTTCTATGACTGTCATATGTGCATGCGGCACATTTTTCATCATAATATATCCTTAATGGCTTAATCTGTCATGCCATAAGTTTATAATCATCATATTTTTCTATGACTGTCATATGTGCATGCGGCACATTTTTCATCATAATATATCCTTAATGGCTTAATCTGTCATGCCATAAGTTTATAATCATCATATTTTTCTATGACTGCCATATGTGCATGCGGCACATTTTTCATCATAATATATCCTTAATGGCTTAATCTGTCATGCCATAAGTTTATAATCATCATATTTTTCTATGACTGCCATATGTGCATGCGGCACATTTTTCATCATAATATATCCTTAATGGCTTAATCTGTCATGCCATAAGTTTATAATCATCATATTTTTCTATGACTGCCATATGTGCATGCGGCACATTTTTCATCATAATATATCCTTAATGGCTTAATCTGTCATGCCATAAGTTTATAATCATCATATTTTTCTATGACTGCCATATGTGCATGCGGCACATTTTTCATCATAATATATCCTTAATGGCTTAATCTGTCATGCCATAAGTTTATAATCATCATATTTTTCTATGACTGCCATATGTGCATGCGGCACATTTTTCATCATAATATATCCTTAATGGCTTAATCTGTCATGCCATAAGTTTATAATCATCATATTTTTCTATGACTGCCATATGTGCATGCGGCACATTTTTCATCATAATATATCCTTAATGGCTTAATCTGTCATGCCATAAGTTTATAATCATCATATTTTTCTATGACTGCCATATGTGCATGCGGCACATTTTTCATCATAATATATCCTTAATGGCTTAATCTGTCATGCCATAAGTTTATAATCATCATATTTTTCTATGACTGTCATATGTGCATGCGGCACATTTTTCATCATAATATATCCTTAATGGCTTAATCTGTCATGCCATAAGTTTATAATCATCATATTTTTCTATGACTGTCATATGTGCATGCGGCACATTTTTCATCATAATATATCCTTAATGGCTTAATCTGTCATGCCATAAGTTTATAATCATCATATTTTTCTATGACTGTCATATGTGCATGAGACACATTTATATAATGCAAACCAAAAATGGATCTTTGGCAGTTTATTCAATATGTGATCTTTCTTTTCAATATGTAAATAATTATCACTTTCATCAGTTCTTGACTGATTATCATAACCACTATGATATATATATATATATAAACTCAACAATTTTCTTGTTGATTTTGGGTAAAAATAGAGCGTCCCCTATTAAAAGTTTTCTACCATTAGGTAATTTAGCTTTTCCCTTATTTATATATATTTCTCATCATCATTGATTCGGTGTGGTTTAACTAGTCATGCCAATTTATTAAATGGCCATGATCAATAAACTTTTATCTAGTTTATGATTGTATATTATTTACTTGCATTTATGTTTGTTTAATACGAAAGAATAATGTATTGTTATCTGAAACATAACACCTTTTTCATATTTATTCTCGTATATTCACTCCATAGTGTGCTACTTCTTGTAGTCAGTTTCATTATTAACATAGCCGATCTCATTATAATATGAGCTTCATTATAATCATGACATTTACATAGACATTACATCATCATATTTACTTCAAAGAATGGATTAGGACCACACAAATTTTATTGTGGTCGTTTCAAACCTTATATTATTTAACAATACTGCTACTTCAGGAGTATATTTGAGGTTTGACTAATAGTCTAATTATATAAACCGAGAAGTAGTTATATAAACAAGTCAATAAGTATATATTATCATTGTGATGATAATATATTTGATGATGCATTCAAAGTTATTTCTTATATTACCAGTCTTTCTTTAGCCTTTTCTCCCCCTAAGACTGGAATAATGTCTTATTTGGATACGAATAAAATGTACTAGACTAATGTATGTGTACAGTATATTAGTGGGGTTTATAGGATATTGAGTTTCAAATAAACTTTATGACTTTGATTCTTTAAAATGGCCCATATTGAACTTATTGCAAGACAGTATGCAATATTCCAATAATACTAGTATATATGGGTCTTTTAAAATAGTAGTAACATTATTGACAAAAAAAAAATATATGTTTCGACTTATAGAAAATTTATATTACATAACCCATGGCCTCACAAACTGGAGACATGGCACAAGCTTTGATGACAAAAGTGGAAAATTTACTAGTTACCTGAAGACAACTTCACTGGATACACAAATTAGTATTTAATCGAAAGTTTTGTACATTAAAAAGTAGTTATTAAAGTTTGGCACATGAGATAACAAAACATGTTTTGTCAGGTACATTTCTATGTAATTTATCCCAACTCTTATGTACTATTTGTTATATGCATCATTGTAGCTGGCAATTTGTTTAGGTGGATAAAAGTATAAATTTTGAGAAATAGGGATGTGATCTACCATGCTATATTGATATATGCGTGTGAATATGTAACAACAACCGAAATGACAAATTTGATATATATCTCGGTTACCTTGGATCCGAGTGATCACCCACAATATATATTATATATATATATATATATTTGGATTATTAAAGGGTGAGGATATGATTTGGTGCCAGATATGTATGTATATATATATATTATATATATATATTATAATATTTATTTACATTATCCCGTGAAAACATTGAGAAAAAGAGAATCAATTTGCTCTTCAAATGATTATTCCAACATCATGATAACTCTAGCATTCACATGTATGTGTCATTATTTTGATTAAATAAGATAAAGGTGACAAAAGATATATATATATATATTATATATATATATATTATATATATATATATATAATAATATATACATCATTTTGATTAATAAGATAAAGGTGACAAAAGATGGTTGGGGTGGAATACTTGTCTGCTATAATCATAATCACTTACAAAAGATATATATATATATTATATATATAATCCATTATGAAAACCATCGATCTTTTAGAAGAAAGAAAGATGGTTGGGGTGGAATACTTGTCTGCTTTATGAACTTTGTTTATGCTTTTGACTTAATTGTCAAATGCGAATTACAGCAACATATAATTATGTGTAAAGTGGCTT
This sequence comes from Erigeron breviscapus, assembly GCA_034093135.1. Taxonomy (NCBI): domain Eukaryota; kingdom Viridiplantae; phylum Streptophyta; class Magnoliopsida; order Asterales; family Asteraceae; genus Erigeron; species Erigeron breviscapus. The sequence continues at coordinate 12,961,025 of CM067171.1, read as the reverse complement.
TGCATTATTTTCTGGGCAATCTTGGCTGCTAGGGGATATTGTATTTATTTGTAGAAATACTTGGAACGATAACGATTGTTGGCAAAGAGTTGTGTGATTAGTAATTACATAAACTTTAATGTTGCGTTTATTCGTAACTGTATATTAAGGAAAGAAAAGTATCTTGGGACTATGGCGACGAATTGTCATTTGCATAGTTTTTCTTTTATAATGGCTTATGAATTATTAAGTAGTATTAGGGTGGTGGTTCGTGGGAAAGGTGGTGATGAACAACAAGGTGGCAGCGGCGGTTTTGAATTCACGCAGTGGTACGTGGTGGTTCAATGGTGTTTGAAACAGTGGGGGTTAGATATAGATTATCATCGATATCTATACGTGTATATATATACATATATCTATATCGGTTGTATATGCATATATATGTTTGTATGTGTGTGTGCCGAGGGATAGAAGGAGAAAGGAGAAACCGTGGGGTTTTGTTGGGGTAGTGGTGACCAGCAGCGACAGTAGCTCCAAAGGTGATGGTGCTTGTTTCCGAACAGCACTAACAATGGAGTAGTAACAGTGGTGGTGGTACTAGAACCGAGCAGTAGCAGCAGTAGTGCAAGCAGTAGCTTATGGTTATGGTTAAAAACGAGCAGTAGCAATGAGTAACAGCAGTAGGACAGCAGCCTAAGGTGGAAATGGTGATAAAAACGAGCAGCATGGTGGTGAAGTTTTGGGCCGGTGATGGTGATACCGAGGGTGTTGGAGCCGTGAGAGGTGGTGTTTGAATCATATCTATATCTAATGCATGTATATATATATATGTATCTTTGTGTGTGTGTGTACCGAGAGCTAGAAGGAGAGGTTAAAGGTGGTGATGGCTCGGCAGTAGCAGTTCGTGGTGGTGTTTTTAGAGGTGATCAAAAGTAATATCTATATCTATCTATTCTTGTATTTATATATATATATATATTTCATATATATATATATATATATATATATATATATATATATATTATATATATATTAAGTATATGAATGAAAATTGAAAATTGTTTACCGGGCAGACAACTGGCGAATCGGAATCCAACCAGGTCGACAAGACGTATGGTTTCCCGTGCTACTTTTAGTTGTGTTTCCAAGTATCTTCACCGTAGTAATGTTCGAGCCAAAAGATTGATAAGATGGTTTATGAACTTGTTGAATCAAAAGATTGTATAATTGCAAAGAGCAATTCGTGCTGATAACGTGTTATAAAAACTAGAAAAGAGAAGAGAAAATATGCAGAGAGAATTTTATATATTTCATTTCTATTGTTTCTATTGAATTTCAATCGATCGATCCATATTTATATACAAAATATCTAGAGTAAAACAAATCATATGGGACCTTATGAAATAATTCATAAGTAAATACAAATGATGGTGGGACCATGTGGACCCATATGTCTACTTTAATAATTCGTAACAAATACTAATTTAACAGGGAATGAGATTTTTTTGTTTAGAAGCGATTTTTTAAGACAATAGACGTGTGTACCCATCTCAAACGATACCATACCGAAAGGGCGTGAAAAATTCTTTTCTTTGTGTCGAAATAAAATAATGATTCTCCACAAGACCACAACCACCCATCTCAGGTAAAAGGCACATATATATTCTCAAAAGCATTTCTTCTTTGTTTGATAATAATACCTACCCACCTTGACAATTTTTCTAGAAAATTTTGATTACACCCACCTTCACCTTCACCTTCACCCTCACTTTTACATCTCCTTTCTGTATCTCCTAACAGATCCATCTCTCAAAATCCTAAAATTTTGAGTATTGAAAAAAGATGTTGGTTGTTTGGAAAATGGTGTTCTACAAAAGTAAACAAATGAGCAATGTTATTTTGTAGTTGGACTTCATGTTTGTAGATTTGAACCAAGCTTGTGCGCAAAGATATGTAATAGTTGCTTTTGTGCGAATATCCCAGGTTGATTTAAATGCTTAATATATGTTTAGTACATAAATCTGTTCTATTTTTCTTCTTTTTTTGTAGATTTTTACAGATGATGATAATGGTGATATAACTCTAACAAAAGTTTCTTTTTCTGTTGATGAATAAAAAACTTAGAAACTTAGAAAGTTACCCGAAGCAAAACGCGGGGAAGTACGTCTCGTTATCGATAATTGTTGCATTGTAAAAGTATAATAAGGAACTCGCTCGATAAACGTGTAGGCATTAAGTTAGACGTAGACCAACATGCATGTTCTCAGCTTCAATGTAAAAGTTTCTGAGAGATCAATAATTTGAGTATCAACTAAAAAGAGTCACATTTAATATTTGATTATCATTATTTCATAGTGGACGACTTTGATTAATGGTCAGCTTTTAGTTAGAACATCCCAATCTCGAGCTCAACGCGTACGCAGTCAATCATTTATGCGATCAATTTGGAATATATATATAAATTTGTATTCTACAAAAATAAAAATTCTTTTGTAGTAATTATAACCCATTGCTAGCTAGCTTTTTCATTTCTTATTACTATTTCTTAAACAGAAATATGACATCCACAATTCCGACGCTTACACGCTTACAAATTCCCCTTGAAGAGGTTGTAAAGGCCACCAACAACTTTGATGAAGAATATGTCATCGGAGGTGGTGGTTTCGGGAAGGTTTATAGAGGACAACTCTCGGTGTCCGGGGAGATGGTGAATATTGCTGCTCGCAGATTAGATCCAAAGCATAGAGGCGGAGGTGTTGAGTTCTGGACCGAGATTTCAGTGCTTTCTAGCCTCAAGCATGAGAATATATTATCTCTGATTGGGTTTTGTGACGAGAATGGTGAGAAGATCATTATAAACAAGGATGAGGCCACCAAGGGAAGTCTCTCGATGTATCTTAGCGACACAATAACCCTCACATGTATTCAAAGATTGAATATATGTGTTGGCGTTGCGCGTGCGTTGAGATACATCCAAAATAGTGAGGGGCGAGGTTATAGTGTCATACACCGAAACATCAATAGCTACACAATCTTATTAGATGCTAAATTTGAAGCCAAATTATCTGGTTTTGAATATTCTATCAAACAATCGGTAGATCGAATGGACCGGGTTGTCCTTTTAGAAGCTATTGGCACAAAAGGATATATGGACCCATCGATTGTAAAGACGGGAGGTGTAAGTCACAAGTCGGACATCTACTCATTTGGAGTGGTTTTATGTGAAATATTATGCGCGAGGAAAGCTTTTATTCCAGATGCAGATGTGGATAATAGATTTTTAGCTCCATTGTTCAGAAGTCATTATGAAAATGGATCACTGAATGATATAATCCATCCGGATTTGCGGCTTCAAATGAGCCGGCAATCACTCTCCAGGCTCTCCACAACAGCATATTCTTGCTTAAAGCAGGACAGGGTACAACGTCCAAAAATGAACGATGTTGTCATTGAACTTGAGAAAACATTTGAGCTTCAGCAGCCACTTGAAAATTTGGTAAGACCACCTCCTCCTCTGTCTTTCCTTTTTACTTTCCTCATAATTTTATCGTAGTATGTTTAAATAATACTAGCTATATTAATGTATCTCCCCAGTTATTTAATTGATGTTAAGAAATGGAGTTGATGTAGATATCAAAATTGGCTGGTTCGACTGGGTGTGTTATGTAATAGATGAAAATGTGGTGGGTTTGGTTATGTCATAACTGAGAAATTTTTGCTTTCTTTTTGAGTTATTTTATACGTTAGCAAGATACATGTCCTGAAGTAATCACCCCCTTCTTTTCAAATTGTTACAGATAAAAAATTTGGAGCACTTGAGGATTCCCATGCGTGATATAATGTTGGCTACCGATAACTTTTCTGAGGCATACCACACAGGGCATGAGGATTTCGTTGACTTATACATAGCAGAACTCGAGCATATTGATGAAGGAAATCCTTCCATCATAGAAGGGAAGAGTAAAAGTGAACTACCCAGGAGACGCAGCAGAGTCCTTATAAAACGCATCTTCCCAAAGGAAGACTATGAGATAGGAGAAGAAATGTTCTATACGGAAATTAAAATGCTTGACACTTGCAAGCATCCAAGCATAGTCAAACTACTTGGATTCTCTGATGAAGGTTCTGAGATGATCATTGTCGTTGAGCTTCTTTCCAAGGGATTCCTTTTAACGTATTGGATGATGTCCGACCTGAGGCAAATTCTTACTTGGGCAAAACGATTGAAAATCTGCCTGGATGTTGCAAAAGCACTAAATTATCTTCATACTGAGATGGAGGACCAAAAGAGGATAATACACCGTGATATTAAGAGCGTCAACATTGCATTGGACGAGAATTGGGGGGCAAAAATATGTGACTTTCGGCGCTCGGTATTCCTCCCTCCAAATCAAGATGACGATGCTCTCTTTCACACTACTTGTTTCGGCACTGGACATTACATGGATCCAGAATATAGGGACACTGGTAAGCTGAAAAGAGAATCAGATGTATATAGTTTTGGAGTAGTTTTGTTTGAAGCTCTATGTGGGAGGTCAGCCTTTGACCCGATATACCTGAAGGAGGGACAGCAAGGGCTGGCGATTATGGCACGACGATGCTTCCAAGATGGAACACTACTAACGGAAATGATAGATCCAATATTAAACAAGGAGGAAAGATGTGAAAACAACTTTATTCAAAAAGGACCCAACAAATATTCTTTGGAGAAATTTGTAAAAATTGCACACGAATGCATTACCAAAAGACAAAACCAACGTCCAACAATGAAAGTGGTCATCCGGGAGCTTCAAAAAGCCTTATTCTTTGAGGTAACCTTATAATTAATTACTTTATTATCATTAAATTAAGATATTAATGATCTTTAATTTGTATTTTAAATTAATTTGTATTAGATTTAGACTCGTATCAAATACACGGATTATATCGTATATTTTTACGGGTTATTTATATCGGTTAAAAAATTGCGTTTTAGTAGAGAGTATGAAAAATGAGTTTTGGCATTCTCATCTACAAAGTGCTAACTACGCTAATAATTAGCCCTGTTATAATTTTTCTGGGTAAAGAATGTGAGTGTTATAATTGATTTTGTCATAAGTTCAAATTGTATTAATTAATAAACATATAATGATTGTTGTATGATACGTAATCTATTTTAAATCAAAAAAAAAAAAAAACTTTTGATAACATCATTAATCTTAAACAAAATCTTACATGGCATCACTAAACCCTTTCTTATTAATTATTTCGTTTTTGTTCAATTAGTTTATGACATCTTTATTACATAAATGTTAATTTTTAATTCCTCAATTAAGATGTTTCTAAAAACTAGGAAAGTTTAATATGAAATAAAAAAATTTTTATGGTCCAACTATATGTTATGTTTAAGAATAACATCTTATTATTTACATCTTCACTTGCTTTTTAACTTCACCATTACCATTTCTTACGATTTAAATTTGATTTCAAAACACGTTATTGATTATATTCTATATGGACAAAATTCAAACCATTGCCATCACTCTTGTAGTGATTGAAATTACTAACATAACTTAAACCCTAGCGTTTATTACAAAGATCGTCCCTGTGATTTGTCAAAAAATACAGGTTTCATCCCTACCTTTCATAAATTACGGTTTTGATCCTCGACTTTGAAGTCTCATCAACAGTTTCGGTCTAAAAGTCAACACTATTGGTTAAAAAGTCAACAATTTTGGACCAAAACTGTTGATGGGGCTCCAAAGTCAGAGATTAAAACCGTAATTTATGAAAATTAAAACACAAATAAAGCGATAACCTACTCAACATGCGTAAAACGACAAGTATCCTTTTACCCAAGTAAAACACAAATAAAGCGAGTAGAATATCTAAAAGTATCAACCTATAACACATAGATAAATTCACATACCTTAGTTAGAAAAGCATTTAAGGGTTTAGCTTAGTTGACCGAAAGTTTCAAGCTTGACTTAGTTGAAATTTACGAGTTTTGACCTTGACTAACCCATTAGAGTTTTGACCCATTTTTGCGAGGTTTAACCACAAACTTTAGAGGTTTGAGCACAAACTTATTAGGTTTCATCACAAAGTTTACGAATGTTTGACTTCAAAGTTTACGAGGTTTGACTTATGAATTTCCGAGTTTCTAAGCTTAACATTTGTGAGTTTTGCTACTCAAAATTGAGTTTTGCTAGTCAAGATATATACGAGTTTTGCTAATCAAGATTTACAAGTTTTGCTAGTCAAGATTTACGAGTTTTGCTAGTCTAAATTCCAAGTTTTGCTAGTCTTAATTTCCGAGTTTTGCTAGCCTCAATTTACAATTTCTAGTCTTAAATTAGGAGTTTCATAGCTTTGGAATTTGCGAGGTTTATAATAGCTTGCGAGGTTTATAATATTTTGCGAGGTTTAAACATTGAATCTCGCACGAGCGGTTGTTGGTCGAAAGCTGAAGCTTTATCTAAAATTATATTTTTGTCAACGAAAATCTACGAGATTTTATAACTAGTTATAATATTTGTTTTAGAGACTTATGAACGTAAAAAGTTACAAACTTGTCGATCAAAACTTGTGCTTTTTGTTTATAAACTGTTATACATAAAGGGAGGAAAAGAAAGGGTTTTGATATATTACCTCGAATATAATAAGATGATGTTTTAATGCTAAAAGTACAAGATCGTAGTAAAAAGAAAATGATTTGGTGTATGATATTGCTCGTCGAATTTAGAGAGAAAAGTTTTACATTTTGTAAGAGTTTTGAGAGGTTTTGTGATTTTTGAGAGGTTTTGGGGATTTATAAGGGGTTTATATAGGGTTGGTATTAGGATTCATTAGGCTTGCAAGTTTCAAAGTTTGCAAGTTTTTTTTTAATAAAAAATTTCTTTTGTTAACTATTTTCTAAGAATTTTTCTTAAATATTGTTAAACCGGCCATAAGTTAGTTTTCCATATGAATTTTTATTATATTTAGAGATAAAGTTTTGGCATTTCTAGGCTACTGCTAAGGTTGTCTTTTTAGCTTCCATCACAATAGTTTGCTTCACATTAGTTGTTTAGTTAACTCACTATGATCCAATTCTACTCATGTATTATAGTTCGATGGATTTTTTAACTCACAATATATTCTCATGACACAATTATTTATCTTCATTTATAAAACATTTATACGTCTTTCTTAATTATAAGAGCTGATGGAGGTCAAAAGTTAAACTTTAAAGATGAAAAACGTAATTTCGTGAAGGTAAGGATGAAACCTGCAATTTTTGACCCAACATAGGGACGAAATTTGTAATTTATCCTATATTTTGTTTAAACATTTGTTCAAACTTTTTAATTTCCTTACTTATTTTACCATATTCATTATTTCATAAAGGAGGGGGAGCATTTAGATACGGTGTATGTTGCGGATGAAGTTGAGGAATTGTCGCGACTTAATTTGACACATGAAAATTCTGTAAGTTCCTTTTATTGTTAAGAATTATTATTATTTTATTTTTTTTCACACAATAATGTAATTTTACCCACCATATTAATTCTTTAAAGAAGGATAAGACACAATGCCCATGGATGGTTCAAGATGTAGTTGGAATTAAGAAATCCATGGATCTTAAGTTGACAAATGCATTCAAACTTGAAAATTTGGTAAGACCTCCTCCTCTGTCTTTCCTTTTTCTTGCTTAAAGTATGTTTAATATTAGTTAATTTTCCGTTTATTGTTATTTATTTTTGTTTTTATTTTGAATGGCAGAACATTAAGATGTTATAAGAAATAGAATTGACGTAGAGGACAAAATGTAATACTAGATGAAAACATGGTGGGTTTGGTTTTTTCATAAGACAGAAGTTTTTGATTGGCAAATGATGTTATGATATATATTTGATTTTTACTCTGAGGTCTTGGATTTGACTTCTTGGAGTGACAAATCTGTAGGGTTTTTTTCTTGAAATGTTTGTCCATCTCCTAAACCCTATAGGAAGGAGTGGAATTAGTGGGGTGTATGTCGCAACTCGTCTGACCGTTAAAAAATAGAATTTATGATTTTTTTTCTTGAGTTATTTATGCTTTAACTTGAGCAACAAAATACATGACACAATTTCATTTCACGTTCATTAGCCTTCTTTTTTCCTTTTTATAACAGAAAATATACTAAAATAATTAAACCAAATAAGTAACACTCTTTTCACCCCGTTTTTCACTATGTTACAGGTTAAAAAATTGGAGCACTTGAAGATTCCCCTTGGTGATATAATGTTGGCTACCCATAATTTTTCCAAGAGATACATAACAGGAGGTGACGAGTACTATTACTTATACACAGTAAAACTCGAACATTTCGATACAGAAATTCCTTCTATCAAAAAAGAAAAGAATAAAAGTGATATGTACAAGACACGCAACACAGTAGTTATAAAACGGTACCTCCCGAGAGAAGACGACACAGCGGAAGCAATATTTTTTACAGAATTTAAAATTCTCGACACTTGCAAGCATCCAAGCATAGTCAAAATTCTTGGATTTTGTGTTGAAGATTCTGAGATGATCCTTGTCATTGAACATCTACCTAATGGAAACCTTGAAGATTATTGGAAAAATCTCAACATGAGGCGTTTTCTTAATTGGGAAAAACGTTTGAAAATTTGTCTCGATGTTGCAAATGCATTGAATTACCTCCATACTGAGATGGAGGACCAAATCACGATAATACACCGTGAAATCAAGAGCTACTACATTGCGTTGGGCAAGAATTGGGGGGCAAAGATTGTTGACTTTCAGATGTCGGTATTCATGAATCAAGATGACGACACTCTTTATCACAATTATTATGTTGGGACTCGAGAGTATATAGATCCAGAATATAGGAAGACTGGTAAGTTGAAAAGAGAATCAGATGTATATGGTTTTGGAGTAGTTTTATTTGAAGTCCTATGTGGGAGGTTAGCCTATGACCCAAAATACCTAGGAGAGTGAGGATGGGCTCGCGTTTATGGCAAGACGATGCTTCCAAGAAGGAACACTAATGGAAATGATAGATCCTATATTAAAGAAAGAAAGTGGTGAAAACTCCTTTAGCCTAAATAGAGGACCCAACAAAGATTCTTTGGAGATATTCGTAAATATTGCACATGAGTCCATAGCGGAAAATCAAGACCAACGTCCAACAATGAAAGTGGTCATCCAGGAGCTTCAAAAAGCGTTATTCTGTCAGGTAACCCTATAATTTATTGCTTTATTATCATTAGACTAAGATATTGATGATCCATATATAGTTTCTATTTAAATTAGTTTGTACATGGATGTGCTTTTGTTCAAATAATTGCTACATGAAACATATTTGCGAAAGTCTTCGTGTCTTCAAATAAAACAAATGTTAAAAACAAAAATTTTACTAACCATACCCTAGAGGCTACATTAAACACGAATCAAGATCCTATAAAGCTGAAATCAATGTGATAGGTCATGTTGACCAATCAAAATGTGCCAAATTAAATATTGGATATTTCTTTATTGTGAGAAAAAATAATTATGTATTAAGAAAGTTTTATTTGATTCATATGAAGCTTTCATGATCAATCAGAGGCTATTATATTATATTATATGACGTTATATATTATACAGATATGGTCAAATGCGGGATACATGGGAGGTAGAGAGACTGTTTATTGAAAGACTCCCGGTTATAAAAATAGATGGCATGCACGTGTTAACATTTCTATGTATGTATGTATGTATGTATGTATGTGTGTATGTGTGTGTGAAATATACCTTCATATCGACATATAAAAAGTATTTAGACCTATAAACACATGAAGCATACATAAATTTGTAAGAATAACAAGAAAATTGAGAAATGTAAATGTTTGTATGTGTAAGGATATAAGTATAAGGACATCTAAGAGGATAGTTGTCTAATCATATAATTCTAGTTATCTTTTCATGATTTTAATTTGCCCTGAAAAGAAAAACTATAGTTTAGCCAATATCTTTCCAAATATGCTCTCATGACACAATTTTTTATACTCATTTATAAAACATTTATACATCTTTCTTAATTTTTTACATCTAACAATAGTTGTCTAAGCATATAATTGTAGTTAACTTTTCATGATATTAATTTGCCCCCTTTATTAGAAAGGAAAAACTATAGTTTAGACAATACCTTTGAAAATATACTCTCATGACACAATTATTTATACTCGGTTATAAAACATTTATACATCTTTCTTAATTCTTCAAAAATCTAAAGTGTGATAAGACTATCCTATCTTCACAACTTCAATTTTAATGTGCATATTACTTAAACATTTGTTCAAACTATTTAATTTCCTTACTTATTTCACCATATATATTATTTCATAAAGGAGGAGGAGCACTTAGATGTTGCAGATGAAGTTGAGGAATCAATGGAACTTAAGTTGACACGTGAAAATTCTGTAAGTTCTTTTATTGTTAACAATATTATTTTGTGTTTTTTCACACATATAGATAAATATAATAATAGAGTAGCATGGTTGGATCAAGTAGTTAACACCCTTGCCTTGGAGAACAGAGGTCATGGGTTCGATTCTCATCCCATGCAAAGGTGGAGGTCCTTTTCTATCATTTAGATAGAATCTAAAAGCAGCTTTCTACCTAGGTAGAGGTAAGACTGTATACTCTCAACCTCCCCATACACCGACGAGGTATTGGAACCCAAAACCCATAGAAGACGACATTTATGAAATTTATACATTCTCTCTTTTACCCAACCCATATCAAAAAGTCTATCATTTCCAGTCAAATCTTTCATACCGTCTTTTTGACCATTTACATATATATACAACATTTCAACAACTTTATATATTTCATTTCTATGCATTCAAACGATTTTTCGGGCTAAATTGTCCATTATGCCACTCTTGACACGTTTGGGTCAAAGCTACCAATTTTACAATTTATGCACTTTCAACACACATTGTAAGTGGCCTAACAACTCATAGTAACTCGTTTAAATTTATTTTAGCCTAACACTATGAAATATATACCCCATTTGGCTAACTTTGTTACCAACTCATTTTTGTCAAACTTCCTCATTCACAAACTACATTTTAATATCAATAAATCAATACTAGAAGCTCATTGCATTTACACTAACCAAGCCATATTACATTCAAATCAACTTTTACGAATTTACTAGATTATTAGATAAACTTGATTAGACCCAACAATACATATTTATTATCATCAAATCATACTAAGATACTAACAAGCATGATTATTTTCAAGTTTTATAGCAAAACCCTAAATTCCCATTTTCTATATAGTATCATAACCTAGAAATATGAACATAAAAAGAATGTAATGTATTCCTCCAGGATGAAATCATCTAGACAAATGAATACACTTGAAATTACCCTAGTAGCTTCCTAATCTATGGAATTAGCTTTACCCTTTTTGAGTTCATTTTTAAATCATCATTTTCTAAAACCCCAATCTACGCATACTAAAACACCAAGAACACATACAAACTCTCTTTGATTTGAGATATAGATGAAGGATTTATTCTTGTTTGAAATGAAGGGTAATCATTTGTATGGATTAAATATGACTTTGCTTTGCTTCTTGATTTAATCTTGATCTTCTTTCCTTGATGATTTCTTCATTTTCGTGATTTTACCCACATACACATGATAAACTCTTTTTTTTTTTGAACGTTCACATGATACACTCTATTTTCAAGAAGGCTCTAGAAATGGATGGGAAAAGTGGGGGCGGTTTGGGTAATAAAATATAATTAAAACTTATACCCAATACAAGTTAAAACTACATATAATTCTTTATTTAACCCGAAAGTTCATTTTACTAATTTTAATTTATTTTCTTGTATTCAGGTATATTTTAAGTTTCTAAATATATAATAGGGTTAAGTGCGCAGAAATGTAATCAACTAAGGTCGAAAAGTTATTCTGGTGCATGAACTATAAAAACCTCTATTGTATGTAAGGAACCTAGCTAAATGTTTAAAGTAGTATAAAACCGGATAAATGTTTATGTGGGGCCGGTTTTGTCACATAGATTCACGTGGATGAAATACTTTGACCTTATATTCATTTTCACTTTTCTTTCTTTTCTTTCTCAGGTCACTTTCTCTGTCTCTCTCACTGACCATACAACAACCAAACCCCTTTTCCTTTTATCTTCTTTTATTTTTATTTTTAATCTATTAGTAAGTATGTCTTTTGATGTAAATTTATCAAAGAAAAATGATTTAGATGATTGTGAGTCCAAAGTCCAAACCCGGATGATGATGATGATGATGATGATGTTCGTTTAGGGATGGGGTGACCGGAAACGATGGTGGTGATGAGAAGTGACGGCGGCGACGGAGTGATGAGAAGTGGCCGAAATCTGCTCCTCATATGTATCTATTTATTTTAATTTATTGATGATGGTGATGATTTGTTTACAAAATAACATTTGGGTGGGTTTCGATTTTCCGGTCAACATCGTTTTTCCGGCCACCATGGTTATTCCGGACACCACTATTCCCGGCCACTTGTTACCTTTTCTTTGGTAGATTTCGATTTACATACAAATCGTTCCCCACATTCCGGCGACGAATGTTTATAGACATATTTTACATGAGTTTCAATTTTGAAGTTTTACTTAACTTGGATCATGGATATCGGCAGATGAAGTTCATGGATTCTCCATAAATATGTGATGTGTCTCAATATATACATATTTTTTATATATATATATAATTGTCTTTATCAATTAAATCCACATAAGGTGTCCACCTAAGCAGTCAACGTTGAAAAGTCAAAAAGGTGACCGACAACTTACCCAGCCAGTCACTCGTGCATTGTTTATAACTTTTTTTCGAGATCTTTACATACAATAGAGGTTTTGAAAGTTCATGCACACGATAACTTTTAGTCTTTAGTTGATTACATTTCGGCACACTTAACCATATATAATAACATTATTTACATCATAAATATCATTTTAGACTTTAATTATATCACTTTTGATATTATTGAATACTTATTTTTTTTAAAATGGGATGTTACATTGGGAATCAAATCCCGCTCCTTTTTTCAAATCGTTACAGATAAAAGAATTGGATATCTTGAAGATTCCCCTCAGTTATATAGTGTCGGCCACCGAAGACTTTTCGATGGCATACAGAATAAAGCCTACCTCATACAAATACTTAGAATTTTACAGAGCAGAACTCAAGCATTTTGATACACAAAAGCCTTCCATCAAAGAAGAAGAGAATATAAGTGATATGTGCAGGACAGTAGTTATCAAACGCTTCTGCCCAAGAAATCACATAGAAAAAGAAATGTTCTACACAGAAATTAAAATGCTTACCACTTGCAAGCATCCAAGGATAATCAAACTACATGGATGTTGTGTTGAAGGTTCCGAGATGATCCTTGTCGTTGAGAATCTTTCTAATGGAAACCTTTATGATTATTGGAAAAACACCGACATGAGGCATACTCTTACTTGGGAAAAACGTTTGAAAATCTGTCGCGATGTTGCAAATGCATTGAATTACCTTCATACTGAGATGGAGGACCAAAAGACGATAATACACCGTGGTATTATGAGCTACAACATTGAATTGGACGAGAATTGGGGGGCAAAACTTATTGGCTTTCAGATGTCGGTATTCCTACCTCCGAATCAAGACACTCTCTATGACAGTTTTCGTTCGGGTGTTCGTCGCTACTGGGATCCAGAATATTGGGAGACTCGTAAGTTGAAAAGAGAGTCAGATGTGTATAGTTTTGGTGTAGTTTTGTTTGAAGTCCTATGTGGGAGGTTAGCTTATGACCCAATATACACAAAAGAGAGTGACGATTTTGGGCTGGCGTTTGTGGCACGACGATGCTTCCGAGAGGGAACACTAACGGAAATCATAGATCCTATATTAAAGGAACAAGGGGGTAAAAACAGCTTTATTCTAAATAGAGGACCAAACAAAGATTCTTTGGAGAAATTTGTAAAAATTGCACACCAGTGCATAGCAACAACTCAAGACAAACGCCCAACAATGAAAGTGGTCATCCAGGAGCTTCAGGATGCCTTATTCTTTCAAGTAAGTCAATATTTTAAAGCAAAACATTTCTTAAAGGAGTTAAGGTTATCCATTTATTAAAGTTTTTATATAAACCCGTCCATAAATGTGTTCATTATTATTAAAATATCGACTTTAGCTCACAGTGATTACGATATTAGAATCTTCATTTTATTATGGATGTATGTATAATTATTTCGGTGTCTCATGGTTGACAGGAAAACAACAAGGACGAACCTATAATTTCACTTGAAGTCATAAGATTGGCCACACAAAACTTCCATCATGATAATTGCATTGGCGGAGGAGGATTTGGGAAAGTTTTTAAAGGAGAAGTTCCACAAGGTGATAGGTTCAATACTATTGTTGCGAAGCGATTGGATACAAGGCTTGGTCAAGGAGAACAACAGTTTAGGAATGAGATCCAAATTCTTTTTGAGTATAAACATAAGAATATCATCTCTCTTGTGGGATATTGTGATGAAAAGAATGAACAAATCATTGTTTATGAGTATGCGTCTCAAGGCAGTCTTGACAGGTATCTGAAGGATGCTCGTCTTACATGGATGAAACGCCTTAATATATGTATTGATGTTGCAACTGCCCTGGCTTTCCTCCATGGAGGAGCTGGGAAACAAGCTATAGTGATACACAGGGACATCAAAACTGCTAACATTCTACTAAATAATGAGTGGGACGCAAAACTTGCTGATTTTGGGCTTTCCTTGATAAGTCCAATTAATCAGGAAACAGACTATGTCGTCGATCATGTGTGTGGCACTCGAGGGTACTTGGACCCCCTTTACTTAGAATCGGGTTTCTTAACCAAAGAATCAGATATTTATTCATTTGGGGTGGTTTTGTTTGAGATCTTATGTGGGAGATCAACATTTGAGATCCATAAAGATAAAGGTCAGTATCTACCAGATTTCATCAAAGAGAGCTTTAAAAAGGGAAAAGGAAAACACGATGACTTGGTATTTGAGGCGCTAAAAGAACAGATCGTGCCAAAAGCATTGACTGCATTTCAAACGATTGCCTACCGGTGCTTACACAATGATAGAGAAAAACGGCCAACAGCAAAAGAAGTACTACAACAACTTAAGGAGGCTCGGGAATTCCAAGTAAATTCTCATATATAGTTCTGCAAAAGCTGACTTCCTTTCGTATCTTTAATATATGTAGTTCTTTTTTTTTGGGAAATGGTTATACCTGTGAATTTAATATATGTAGTTCTGCAAACCAGTATTATGTATTCTTTAAAGAAACAGTAAATCAAATTATATCAAGAAATAAAATAACCTGTATATTTAGGGTAATAAAAATTCCTGAAATATTTGATGAAAGTTAGTACTAAGTTAATAAAATTAGTTGCTGTTGGATTTGATTTTTTTTTGTTTTGTTTTTCCAATGACTTTATTGTTTCCATATGTTTTGGTTTGGATAACTCTGGCATTGTTGGTCTTCAGAGACAAGCTATGAGAGGTTAGCCATTTATATTCACAACCCTTTGTAATTCAGTATCCATATATATATATTGCACATAAACACATTAATCTTCTTACGTTTGGCTCCAATTTCTCATTAGATTTGTAATACCTTCGAGAGTTTCAACAATGGTGTTATTTTGGAATTTCTTTATGCAGAACATGATGAAGCCTTACAAAAACTTAACGAAACAGAGATTAGTACCGAACCTATTGCTTTGGCGGTCAATGAAGAACCTGATCTGCACACTAGACTCATTGTATGCCATTCTTTTAATTTCATTTAGTTACAACACATTATCGTTTAGTCTTATTAAATGTCATAAACAAGCATGTCTCAAAAAAAGTGATCCAAGTATTTACGATCTTCTAACATGCAGGATGACCTTGACGAACATGTAGAAGTTACAGATGACCTTGCTGGTAATTGCCAGTTTTTAAAGCCGATTTTGGCTGCTTTCTTTTCGACATAAAAATTGGTCGCAGAAAGCTGTATTGTTGATGTTTGGAAGCTGTTTTTTAAACTATTTTTTGCTGCTGTTTATTGGCTGTTTTTAAGCTGTTTCTATTTTTTGGCTGTTTCAAGCTGATTTTTGCTGCTGTTTTTAAGCTAAATCATGGTAAATGTGCAGGATTTTGTGGTTGTTTTGAGGCTATTTTGAGGCTGTTTTACAGCTTTTTTTGCCGCTTTTTAATGGCTCTTATGATGCTCATCGGTCATCAAGTAAGTTTTTTTGCCCCCACTAAAACAAATTCCTTGTTCTGTAAATGTTCAATTCAAGTTATACATGAGAGCCCAAACTGCCTAGAGATTACATACAACGAATCAATCGTGAATGATTGAGATACAGAAAGATGCATCGATATAAGAAACACTATATATATAAATAATCACATGAAGATATATTGACATATTGTATTGCAGATTTCTGGAAGTGATTGAGCTAGCTAACGGCAGAAAGTATTTGGTGCTCAAGTGATGATTGAAGGTTGAATTTCTGGATCAATTGATGGAGCTACGTATTGTGTGAAAGTTCAACTCAACGTTCGAGCTTAGAAATGATTGTATTCGTTGGTGTTCAAAATCAACAATAGATCGATCGAGGTACTAGGAACGATGCATTAACTGGATGGATGAGAAACAATACTTGAATGTTTATCATTTGTAATGATCTTTTTATTTTCTCAATTTGTTGTATTTTATTTTATATTGTATCGAAAAACTTATACAACTTGTCACCACAGTACTGTTCCTCCACCACTGTTGGGCTTTTGAAACCCCTCCTATATGTATGTGTTTTTTTTCTTTTTTCCCTTTTGTGATTTTGTGAGACTGAGCAGTGTATATATTAAGGGTAGCTTCAAAGTTAAATAGTATTCTTCGTCTTAATTTATTGTTTATTTACAAATTTTATCAATTAAAAATAAATATCTAACATCTAATGCTTTTGTGGTTAGATTTGCTTTTATGGTTTGCATTTTCTGAACTCACAGATTTAATATCGATTAAAAAAGAAAAAACAAAGTCCACTACACTTGTGCTTTCAAAGAAATTGGTCCGTCCTTGATGAAGGCTTTCTGTATATTACAATCTTACTTTACAATAAAAGTTGTATATTGATTGTTTCGATTTTTAAAGGACTTAACATGTCCGATAAAAAGTATCAAGGGACTAAAATATAAATATCACTTATAATAAAGGTCAACGTTTATATTTGTAATGTGTATAAGCCACATTGAACGTACAAAAACTGATGAAAAACAACGCGCCAGGAAGGCACCGGAGAAATCTGTCGGCGTTAATCCACGTCATACCCAGGTCTTCCGATCTTCGTCTCTTTCATACTTTACTGCTGTAGCCAAGGATTTTTGCGTAATCTTATATTAGTTGCTATGAGCCTAAAAACTTAATTTTCAACATTCCAACTCAAATATTCTTAAATTACTATATTTATTATGATACACTAATGCATATACATATACATATAATATAATTTTGGTTGCACAATCTTTATATAAAGTTTACGCAAAAATGGTTGGCTATCAGAAGATATGGGAGCCAAGATTAGATGGGGTTTTTCTGGGTTTGACTTGGATTGACTCCCTCAGCTTCCACATGAAATCGACTTGAAGAAAACCGGATTAAGGTTATGTATTTCTGACCAAACCAACCCATCAAGTTTGTTTTTTTCAAGTCGGGTTAGATGTGGTTTTGGGTCAACGGGTCCACCTGCAAACACGATTTCTTTTTAAATGAAATTTTTATAAAAATAAACATACATTCCACCCTCTAAAATGTAACCCTGTTTTGAACTTGGTCAAACATATTTTGGTACAATTTAAATTTATGATGTGTTAGTTATTATGTGCTCATAGTTTTAAAAGTAAGTTTGTTGTGAAAAAAATTCACAACAGGTTGACGTTAAACTTATCTGACCCGAAACTATCCCTTTTGACCCAAAATCAACATGCCATCCTACAAACTTGCTTGACGCATGTTTAATCAAGTCATGAGAATCAGGTCCGGGGCAGTAGCTAGTTCGTGGGCCAGGTTAAGGTCTTTGTACATTGATCGTAGTTTGATTGCAAGAGTATAATAGTCAACTTGTAGTTAGAACGTCCTAATCTCGAGCTTAACACGTACACGATTAATTAGATGCCACGGAGTATCATTTTATTTTATACATAAGAGTTAATGACATAAATCGTCCCTGTGGTTTACCTAAATAGTCACCTTTCGTCCTTTAAAATTCAAAACCTCAAGGACAGTCCTTTATAGGTGGATAAAGATCATGTTCGGTCCTTTGACTATTTGACCGTCAAGTGGTCTCCGTTAAACCCCCCACGTGACACCCACGTGAGGGGTACTCCAGTCTTTTCCATCACTAAAGGACCATCAATGATACTTTTTTCATAAATAAAGGACCATTGGTGATATTTTTTTTACTTTAATCAACCTTATATTATATTCAACACAATTTTCCTTTGCTGCTGCTTCTTCTTCATTCATCTTCATAAATCCTAAACCATATATTTATAACAATCTTGATAAAACCCAATCTAAATAGAGAAAACTAAAATTTTGAAAAAGAAAAGTATAATAATAATGATGATAATAATAATAACAACAATAATAATAATAATAAAGATATCGAGATTACAACTCATGCCGTCCAATCCAATTCATTTATAAATCAAATCTTAAGTCACTTTTGCCTCTCGCATACATACATCACAATTTCGCAACACAACTTTCTCTTCATATATATTTTTTTAAAGAAAAATACGATCGGAAAGTCCTAGCTAAAGAAGGAAACGATGACGTTTCACCTGGTGAGTTAATCTAAAAAAAAGATGTTGATAATGATGGTTTGTGTGAAGATGAGGAGAGTTTTTTAATCCAATGATTCCGACATAGACAGTGGTTTCAGATGCCATGGAAACCGATTTCCGGCAACTGTACTTAGCGGCGGCGGTGGTTGTCTGCTCACCTGCAATTTGTTCCCCTCAAATTAATTAACAGTTGAAGATGATGGTGCATTCGAACTACTAAAAAGCCAAGATATAAACCCACACCGGAAAACCTTTTCGATCTCTCGTCGGAGAACTCACCAGAAAACCCTTGATCCGCCGGAAAAAAACTCACTCACCCTCTTAGGCTACGCATCTACAGTCACAGATATTACACATTTGCAATCCCAATTTAAAAACCCTCTTGAAACAAACACTCCAGATTAAACTAGATCGGCAGCCGCATCAGAGAAAATTTCACGAGATGGTCGAAACCGACAGCCCCTCAAATCCAAACGGAGCTCCGAGCCAAAATCTCTAAACTAAAAATAGCTAACCAAAAGTATTAGGAGCAACCGGGTCGAGTAAATCTGTTTAGCAATTGATTTATATCCACATTTTGAGATGGATTTTATGTAGTTGCGTTGACATTTTGTGAGAGAACTTTTTATTTCTTTAAAACATTATCTTTATTATTATTGTTAGTTACAATGATGGTAATATTATGTTAGGTTTCTAAGAGATCTTGAAGATCAGGAGATGAAAATGTGATATACAACAACAACAACAACAAGGTACTCAATCCCGACATAAGTCGGGCTATGAGGGAGGTATGATGTAGACAGACCTTACCCCTACACAAAGGTAGGGAGGCTGCTTCCGGATCCACCGAGGTGGAAGGGACCTCCGGCCCGGGGTGAAAAATAGGGTTAGATCCACCGGAGTGGAAGCCTTAACCGGATAGGAATAATCTCGATCTCAAACTCTCAATCTCAATCTCAATCTCAATCCCACTCTTCGGATCACAAATTCAGATCTTAGATCTAGAAATTTGTTACCGTTAGGGAGAGGGAGAGTTTAGAGAGAGAGAGAAGAGAGAGACTATTCTGATTATAGATACATGTGATATGAAGATGGAAATGAAAGAGAAAATGAGTGTTTTTACTCTTTTTTTTGTTTATAATTTAGGTAAATATAGATGTATGTTAGTATGTATATCACTGGTAATCCTTTAGAAATGCGAAAAGACCCAAATAGCCTCACGTCATTAAATATCACGAATGGTCCTTTAGTGATGATAAAGACTGGAGTACCCCTCACGTGGGTGTCACGTGGGGGGTTTAACGGAGACCACTTGACGGTCAAATAGTCAAAGGACCGAACATGATCCTTATCCACCTATAAAGGACTGTCCTTGAGGTTTTGGATTTTAAAGAACGAAAGGTGACTATTTAGGTAAACCACAAGGACGATTTATGTCATTAACTCTATACATAATTAATATAAAAAGAACTTGGAAAAAACATTGCCCTGCTACCAACTAGCTACCAAATTCCTATTAAAATTTTTCTATAATTTTGTAATATATGCAGTGTCGTGCTGTGATCAATCAGGAATATAGAAACATAATAATAGCTCAAATTAAGCCACCTTGCAATAACGTACATCTATATTACTTAATAAAATAAACACGTTGAAAGTTACACAGGAAATACCCTCACAAAAAAAAAAAAAAACCTCCCCTTTTCATTTGCAGTTATTCACACACACAACCCTCTCCTAATATCTCTCTCTTTTTCATTTGCAGCAGCCTGTTAATGGTATCCGCTGCAACGCGCGGGTACCAAGCTAGTGTTCGCATATATATTTTACCAAAAAAATCATTTGTAGCCTTTTTATTTCTTATTACTACGTATTGATAAACAGAAATATGGCATCCACAATTACGACGCTTAAACGCTTACAAATCCCACTTGAAGTGATTGTAAAGGCCACCAAACAACTTTGATGAGGAATATGTCATCGGAGAAGGTGATTTTGGAAAGGCTTATAAAGGACAACTCTTGCTGTCTGGGAAGATAGTGAATATTGTTGCTCGAAGATTAGATCGAAGGCATGGACAGGGAGATGTTGAGTTCTGGACCGAGATTTCTGTGCTTTCTAGACTCGAGCATGAAAATTTAGTTTTCCTGATTGGGTTTTGTGATTAGAATGGTGAAAAGATCATCATAAACACGCATGAGGCCAAAGGAAGTCTCTTGACGTATCTAAGCGATCCGACTCTCACATGGATTCAAAGATTGAAGATATGTGTTGGTGTTGCGCGTGCATTGAAATACATCCATAACGGAGGGGCGAGGTAGTGTCATACACCGTAACATCAACAGCTCCACCGTTTTATTAGATGATAACTGGGATGCCAAGTTATCTGGTTTTGAATTTTCCATCAAACAATCAGTAAATCGAAAGGACCATATTTTCCTTTCTGAAGCTATTTTCACCACGGGATATCTGGACCCATCAATTGTGAAGACTGGAGATGTGACCCACAAGTCGGACATCTACTCATTTGGAGTGGTTTTATGTGAAATATTATGCGGGAGGAAAGCTTTTATTCCAGATGCAGATGTGGATAATAGATTTTTAGCTCCATTGTTCAGAATTCACTATGAAAAGAGATCACTGAATGATATAATCCATCCTGATCTACGGCATCAAATGACCCGGCAATCACTCAT
This sequence comes from Erigeron breviscapus, assembly GCA_034093135.1. Taxonomy (NCBI): domain Eukaryota; kingdom Viridiplantae; phylum Streptophyta; class Magnoliopsida; order Asterales; family Asteraceae; genus Erigeron; species Erigeron breviscapus. Next base: position 12,939,465 of record CM067171.1, on the reverse strand, counting down.
CAGCTTCTCAAAAGCAGCATATTCTTGCTTAAAGGAGGACAGACTACAACGTCCAAATATCAAGGATATTGTCATTGAACTAAAGAAAGCTTTGGAAGTTCAGCAGGGACTTGAAAATTTGGCAAGACCTCGATCCTCCTCCTTTTTTTTTCTTCTTTTTTTTCCTCATAATTTTTGCTTTCTTTCTTGAGTTATTTTAATGTCAAATTGTCAATACATATCCTTCTTTAAAAAAATAAGAACTCTTTGGGAATGAACTGGATAATGCCGCAATATCTCAATTTCATTAGCCTTCTAGCTAAGCATGTTCTGAAGTAACACCCTTTTCACTCCCCCTGCGCAGAGAACGAACTTAGACCGCTTGAAGATTCCACTCTGTGATATAACGTTGGCCACCGATAACTTTTCCAAGGAGTACCATATTAGGGATACCGGATACTATAGCTTATACAGAGCAGAACTCATGCATTTTGATACAGAAAATCCATCCATCAAACAAGAGAAGAATCAAGGTGAACTGTTGAGGAGACGCAGCACTGTAATTATTGTTGGAAATACTAGGCCCTCGTGTGTACTTTTAAATTTTATAAACGCAGCGGAAGACTAAAAATACAAACATGTATTTTATAAAACATGCACACGATTAATATTTCCACCAAGATCCAGTTACACCATGATAGTTGTCATAATAAGATAGATTAAGAATAATACCTTTTGATTAGATGAAATCACGTAGGATGAAACAATATTCAATGATATGAATATCTCTACAGTTGATCCACACGAACACTTCAAACAATACCCAGAGGTTGCTAGACCTTAATCACCAAGAGCAAAACTCATAGCTTTGCCTTTACTATAACCATGCAAGAACTAATATGTTGTTTTAAGAATACGTGAAATAAGCAATAGAGAAATTATTCTCATGTGCTCAAAATCACTAGACTCAACAAATTCTTTCTATTATGAATAGATCATTGGACGTGCATATCTCTAAAAAGGATAAACTATCCACACTTAAGACTTCCTCTTTTTTCTCTCTATATATAAAAGGAAGTCTGCATATTATTGTATCTAATCATTCTCTTGTTGCATAGAGAACAGACAAAGTGCATAGGTCCAACAAGTATTTGAGTTGGAGTTGGTATCCAAAACTTTGTTTTCTCCTGATCATGATCATGATTGATAATATAAAATATTTCTCAATCATTTTAGGATGACAATTTGGTTATTTATAATTAATAAACGATTTATTAATTTAATATTTTGGTGATTTGATATATGTATACATTATACATATATCCGAGTATCTAAATGTTCATTGTGTGTGACCCCGTAGGCTCGTGTATAAGCGGCAGTATAATTTTGTGTTATGACGTACACACTAATCCAACAAACTCCCACTTGTGTATGTCTTAACATCTTGATTATACAGACAATGATTAGTGTCTAGCAACACATCATTGCCCCCGAAAACACATGAGTGTTTGTTTCAGCTAAACGAACGATCATTATCAAAATAATGATTTAATGATTGAGTGTCAATTGTCCCTTTATTACCGATACCGTGTTGACATGAGACATGGATCGAGTCATTCTCATTAGTCAACAAATTCTGTTTCTCGATATAGGAAAGTCGAATGCGATCACCAAGTTAAAATTGATCAACAATCAATATAGCTTGGGCACGGCCGTGTAAATATCCATTCATTTTCATCGAGTGGCCCAGTGGTATCATTCTCTCGCATAGAGGAATAAATCCCATCTTGATTTTATGTGCACATCACATACTTCATATCATACCTAATGATGGCTTTTATAACTACCTTGTTCAGGATAGCGTTTAACCACATCAAAGCATAACATGTCATATAATCAGCAACCAACATACAAATCTCAGGTCTAAGGACACAAAGACATAATCACTTCGAGATTCACTGTTGACTCCGATCCATGCAGTGACATCTCGTGATTTGGGTCACTCCAATATTCATCAACAATGAATACATATGAATTTTGGCCTCAAAAAGTTAACTATTCACCATCAGTGAATAAAACCAAAACTTCATATTAGTCTTAATTCATGTTACTCCCATAACATGACCGACTACGGAGATTTTGAATAATCAACAATTATTCATGGATTAAACATGCTAATATAGAACACAGTGTTATAAATGAAAACGATCATACCAAGTATATCAATTCATTAAGATAAAACTGCTTAATGTTCCAAAAATATCCAAATACTAATTTACATATGAAATAGATCAGTAGCATAACGAAGTCCAATACTACTAGCATGATCATCATGCTTGTTGTGTGTCATGGGCTTAGTGAATGGATCAGCTACATTATCATCTGTGTGAACCTTAAGAATATTAATCTCATTCCTCTCAATGACTTCACGAATGTAGTCAAACTTTCGAAGAATGTGCCGACTACCTTTACGTACACGTGATTCTTTCGCAAGTATAATAGTACTCGAATTGTCACAGTACATTTCCATGGGAGATTCAATGATGGGTACTACTCCTAGCTCAGCAACGAACTTCCTAATCCAGACAGCTTCCTGAGCAGCTTCTGAGGCAGCAATGTATTCTGCTTCTGTTGTAGATTGTGCAACTGTGCTCTGCTTTGAGCTTTTCCAATCAACTGCCCCGCCATTCATGACAAAGACATAACCAGATTGGGATCGAGAGTCATCTCGATCAGTTTGGAAACTAGCATCCGTATAACATTTAATACTCAACTCTTCTTCCAAACCACCGTAAACCAAGAACATCTCTTTAGTTCTCCGTAGATACTTAAGAATGCTCTTAACAGCAATCCAATGCTCTTCACCTGGATTCTGTTGATAGCGGCTCGTCAAACTCAAGGCTAACGAGACATCAGGTCTAGTACATAACATGGCATACATAATGGATCCTATAGCCGAAGCATACGGGATACCTTTCATTCGTCTTATCTCATCAGGTGTGATAGGACTTTGAGACTTGCTCAAGGTTATGCCCTTTTGTACTGGCAAAGTTGTAACATCCCGAACTTTTATTTAACGTTTGACTAATGTCGTTAAGTCAATTTGGGGTGTCGTTAAGTCTTTACTTAATATTTGAATGTAGTTATGTGTGGTTAACGTAGATAAAGTAGTTAGGTTTAAAAGCCTAAATTTTAATGACGAATAAAAAGTGTGATCAATGTCGCTTAAAGGCTATGTAGTGCCTTTTAATGAAGGACTAATGTTGTATAGGGTCATTAATGCAGTTTGTGGCCAATAATGAAGGGTTTAGAAGTCCAGGGACTGATTTTGACATAGGTTGAAATCTAAAAACGAGTTCAAGGATCGAAAGGAAACGTGTCTATATAACCAAATAAACAAGTCGACTGCAGAAAAACGCTGCTAACTTGTTTTGGCCATAACTTTCAATCCGTAACTCCGTTTTTGACGATTCAAATCGCCACTTCTTCATAAAAGAGTCTATTTTCCAATAGAAAGATATGTCCCAAGTGGTCGAGTTCGACCAGCTGGGTCGAGTTCGACCTTACTAAACGCTGCTAACTTGTTTTGACCATAACTTTTGAACCGTAACTCCGTTTTTGACGATTCAAATCGCCACGTTTTCGTAAAAGAGTCTATTTTACAATAGAAAAATAATCTACAGTAGGTCGAGTTCGACCAGCACTGAAGCAGATCGACCAAGGTCAAATTCGACCTTACTATGGCCTATAAATACCAAATGATCTTTTCTTTCATTCCTTTGGTTTTGGGATCAAAAGTAAAAACACACATACATAATATTCATCAAGTATTCAGTGTTTATAAACAAGAAAAGATAAGTCTGTGTGTTTAACCACTTAATCATGTTAGTTTTGCAATAATCTAACACTTGTGTATTCTTGTGTTTAACGATTGTGAAATTGTAATTATGATTATGGGTAACATTTCATGCCATTGATCTTATCGTTGTACAAGTTCTTAAGCACCTATTTATGAAATAGGTCAACTTCGACCATTTTTGTAATCTGGTGTTGAGTTTTTGTATAACTACGATTTTTGGGTAACATGGAATGTTGGTACTGAACTTAGCAGATATTATCTATACTTATTGTTGGGATCTCGTAACTTGTTCGGGAATATCGTTGGTGAATTGTTGTGCATCTTGCAAGGTAAGATACACTACTTTGACACGCTGGGGGATCAACTAAAAGCTGGTTTCAAATCGTAAACACTTCCATTCGGTATCTTTATAATGCATGTGGGCATATGGGTTACCTGGGAGGTATTATGGGTTATACAGTTGACCATGAGACCTGAGATGCAGTCCCTATTGTAGTGTAATGTAGTATTGCTTAATGTAGTATGTAGCTATGCAGTTGATGTAGTTTAATGAAGTATCTTGATATGCATGATATATATAGAAATGAAGTTGATGTGTGATATGCATGCTTGACTTGTACGCCTAGTTCACTAGACTTGCTAGGTTACTATGTCACTTGCACGTTTAAGGATCCAAACGTAATGAAGTTAAAGTGTGTGAATGTCTAGGAATGTGTGTTACCTAGACTATATGTGTGTGAATGTTTGGGAATGCAGGGACCCAATCTATATGTGTGAAATTGAGCTCATAAAACATATGCAGTGAAAAGTGTTAAGCTTAACCCGTACTAGCCTTAGCCGGGCAAGTGCGTAGATGCAGTTGTTGCTTGGGTGGCTCCTCGCAACATGGTCTTTATAATGCAGGGCGAGTAATACGAGGGGTTTGACCAACCTCCACATACGGATTACTCTTGGATTGGCTTGCCATTCCTTAACGACGCTTGATGTACAACCGTGTGGGGTTGTCATCTAGTCGGGTGTAACTCATGTTACATATTAACGCAGTTAATAATGTAGTAAAGCAGTCAATGTAGAAAGCAGTAATGTGGTTAAACGTGTGTAACGAAGTAATGCAGGATAGGCACATTTAGGATGATTCATCCTAATTGATATGAAGTTGATATGCAGTTTTGTGTGTTGTGTGTTGTGCCTAATGAGCTTGTCTAATAATGAAGAAATGTTTTAATTGGACAAATGCTTTTAAATTAAGTGTGATCTTACTTAGCTATTCTTATAGCTAACACTTGTTTCTTTAATGTGGTTGTTCCCTCAGGTTTAGCTTGATGGACTAGTGATGCAGGATTTGTGAGCTTGGGTAGATGCAATGAAGGAGCCTTAGCTACCCATAGACGAATCTTTACTAGACATTTATTTACATTTCGTACTTAATGTCGAATTTATGTAGTGACGTGTGAACGGTTGTTTTATGTTGGGCAACCGTTGGGTTTTCATTTGAACTATTGTTTGATATGGCAAGTAACACCAACAAAACGCAGAAACCGAAATGTTTTTATCGGTTTGACTTTTCAAGTCTTTTCTTCCGCAATTTAACACCGTTAGGTGAAAGTTTTTGAAAACCCATATTTTTAAACGTCGGGTGTTACAAAAGCTCCACGCTTGGAGTCTTGCATGTTAAATCTTCGTAAGATTTTGTCAATGTATGTACTTTGACTTAAACCAATAAGCCGTTTGGATCTATTTCTATAGATTCTGATTCCAAGAATGTAAGTAGCTTCTCCAAGATCCTTCATGGAAAAACATTTTCCAAGCCAAGATTTAACATCCTGCAAAGTTGGAATATCGTTTCCAATAAGTAATATGTCATCAACATACAAGATCAAGAAGACTACTTTACTCCCACTAGCTCGAATGTAAACACAGGGCTCATCTTGATTTTGAGAAAAACCAAACTCTTTGATTTTCTCATCAAACTTAAGATTCCAGCTCCTGGATGCTTGCTTCAATCCATAAATGGATTTTGAAGCTTGCATACTTTATTAGGATGCTTTGGATTGACAAACCCTTCCGGCTGAACCATATATACGTCTTCGCTAAGGTCGCCATTTAGGAAAGCGGTTTTGACATCCATTTGCCATATTTCATAATCATGAAAAGCAGTTATGGCAATAAGTATCCTAATTGATTTAATGCTCGCGACTGGTGAAAAGGTTTCCTCATAATCAATTCCTTGAGTCTGAGTATAGCCTTTTGCTACCAACCGAGCTTTAAATGTGTTTACATTACCGTCCATGTCAGTCTTCTTCTTGAAGACCCATTTACACCCTACTGTTTTACAATTGGGTGGAAGATCCATCAAGTCCCATACTTGATTATCCTTCATGGACTGCATCTCTGCATTCATAGCATCTCGCCATTTATCGGATTCAGGATTCGATATGGCTTCACGGTAGTTAGAGGGTTCATCATAATCCCCTAGATAAGGCTCATCTGAATTAATTGCATAATTATACCTTACAGGTATACGATGAGTTCTATCAGATCTACGAAGTGCAGGTGCAACATGTTCTGACTCACCAATAGTGTGCTCAGATTCAACATGTGGACTACTAGTATTTTCAGAAGGCATATCACCCTGTGGTTCTTGAATTTCTTCAAGATCAACTTTACTCCCACTGATCTTTTGCAAGAGAAGATCTCTTTCCAAAAACTCAGCAAATCGAGCAGGAAACACTTTGTTTTCAGCTGGGTAGTAAAAGTAGTAACCCATTGTTTCCTTTGGGTATCCCACAAAGTTACACTTGATACTTCTGGGTTCTAATTTGTTTGAAGTGTCACGTTTCACATACGCTTCACAACCCCAGACTTTCAAGTAAGACAACTTAGGAGTTTTCCCATGCCACAGCTCATGTGGTGTCTTTTCAACCTTCTTGGTTGGAACCATATTGAGTATGCGTGCAGCAGACTCTAATGCATATCCCCAAAAAGACGGTGGTAGAGTAGTCAGACTCATCATAGATCGAACCATATCAAGTAAAGTTCGATTCCTCCGCTCAGATACACCATTGTGCTGTGGTGTATAAGGTGGATTGAATTGAGAGACAATCCCACGATTCTTTAAGTGGTCCAAAAACTCTTGACTCATATACTCACCACCTCGATCAGAACGAAGGGCTTTAATGGTCTTTCCAAGCTGATTCTCTACTTCATTTTGGAAGACTTTGAACGTTTCAAAAACTTCATGTTTATGTTTCAACAAGTAAACATAACCATATCTACTATAATCATCAGTAAAAGTAATGAAGTATGATTCACCATTTCTAGACATAGTTCTAAAAGGGCCACATACATCAGTATGTATTAGTCCTAAAAGATCTTTAGCTCTTTCACCTAAACCGGAGAAAGGTGCCTTTGTCATCTTTCCGCATAAACAAGACTCGCATACATCAAATGACTCAGAGCCGGTTGATTCCAAAAGTCCATCAGATTGGAGTTTTGAAATGCGTTGTTTGTTTATATGACCAAGACGACAATGCCATAGATAGGTCTTATTCAAGTCTTGCTTGACACGTTTGGCAGTACAAGTATATACACAACTATTATTTGAAGTCACACCATGCATATCAATTTCAAAAATACCATCACGCGGATAGGCATTAAAATAAAATACATTATTCTTAGAAACAGAAATACCAAAGTGCATAAATGCAAGTTCATAACCAACATCTTTCAAACGTGAAACTGAAACTACGTTGCTCGTAATACTAGGAGCATAATGACATTGTTCCAACAAAACAATAAGGCCACTTGGAAGAGTAAGCTCATAGGTGCCAATAGCTTCAACAGCTGCTCGACCCCCGTTGCCCACTCGCAGGTCCAGTGTCCCTTTCTTCAGTTTCTTACTTCTTCTCATTCCCTGAACATTGTTACAGATGTGAGTACCACAACCAGTATCAAAGATCCAAGAATCACTAGAAAAAGTATAGTTGTATATGAAATATACCTGATTTGCTAGTCTCACCAGCTTTGCCTTTTTTCAGCTCAGATAGGTAGATAGGACAGTTCCTTCTCCAATGGCCAACTTTTCCACAACGGAAACATTCGGCGTCTTTTGCTGGGTTTTCCTTCTTAGGGGGTGGTGGAATCTTATTCCCAGCAACTCTTTTGCCTTTTCCCTTCTTAGAAGTATTCGGCTTATTCTTTCTAACCCTTCCATTTTTTATCGTCAGGATGCTCAGAGTTGGAGCCTTGGATGGAACATTCTGTTCAGCAGCTTTGAGCATCGCGTGCAGCTCTGACAGAGACTTCTCCCAACCTTGCATGTTGTAGTTCATGACAAAGTTATCATACGACTTTGGTAGTGAAGCCAAAATCGTATTGACAGCCAAGAGAGTTGGCATAGGAGTTCCAAGCTTTTCCAACCTGTCAATGTAGCTCTTCATTTTTAAAACATGAGAACTCACTGACTGACCCTCCTCCATTTTGCAAGTGTGAAGAAGCTTGTGAGTTTCATACAACTCTTGATTTGCCTGTTTCTGAAACATATTTTTCAGCTCAGTAATCATATCATATGCTGTACGATCTTCCATTTCCTTTTGGATTTCAGGAGTCATACTCGCAAGCATAATTAAAGCTATCTTCTCTTGCTCATCAAACAATTTTTGATAAGCATCTTGCTGAGCAGCAGCAGCTGTCTCGGCAGGAGGATCTGGTAAGGGTTCTTCAATTTTGTTCAACTTCCCTTCATATTTGAGGACAATCCTCAAATTGCGGTGCCAGTCCAGGAAGTTAGTACCATTGAGTTTCTCCTTCTCCAACAAAGAACGGAGTGTATTTTGGTTTACGTTTTGATTGTTTGCCATCTACAATAGAAGTAAGGTTTATTTTAGTATTTTTGATACAAAAACTTTAATAAATTAACTACCCAAGTTTTAATATTATAAAACAATTAATTTACGAAAGCCTAAGATCCACATAGAGATTCCATAACTACATCTGTTGATCAGCTAGCAGTTAAGGAGTCTATTGGTAGGTAACGGGTACCAATTGCATTACAAGTGCAACTCTTAGATCTTTATGGGACCTTGAGATATGTGTAGTTCAGCAAACCACTATTATCTACTGGCATGTTTGTCCCATCCTTGCCTCAAACTCAGGTCTTACCTTGAGCACGATTAAGTCGTCCAATTTGGAAACAGTGGAAATTTAGCCTAGTCTCACTCGTAACTAAAAATCCACCTCGTGGCTATAATTCGATTAGGTCTCACCGTAACCAAAAAATAACGAGGAGTGTTCGCAAGCTGATTGGATGGCATGACTTAAATTTGACGGGTATTTAAAAAAATTTGTGTTAACGAATATTGCATGCACACAAAATTCGCTACAATTTTGTTAAAACTCATTTTAACCAATTATATATATATATATGTCGAATATGTTTGTGTCTCCAATTTGTTATTTTATTTATAGAATATAAAATCACATATTTTAATTTTAGACAAAAATAACAAATACACAAACGTGTATCACTTTAAAACAATTTTAAAAGATGTCGACCATATATATATATACACACATATATATTTGAGTTTCAAAACAATTTATTTAAACTCATTGGAGTTTAACTTTTAAAATCACCAATTTAATCTTTAAACTCTTTTTGTGTTTTTATTTAATGTTTCCATCAAAAACATTTTAGCATATTTTATAATCAACAATTATAAATAAGTGCAAAAATAAAAACACAACCATGCATCACACACACATAGCCTAGCCCAAAAATCCTATGCTTGATTTCATGAGCCAATATGAAATCAAGAGGTCAATCTAAGGACAATCCTATACTCCCACTTAATCCAAGAACCAAGTGAGATTTTGTGCTATACGTCCATGTTGTTGACTTGATAAAGAAAACACCATCTTCAAAGCAAAACTCCATGTTGCATCTTTTATCTTCAATCTTCATCTTGTTACATTTATTTAAATTGAAAAGTACAACTAGTCTAATACTTACAATAAAAATAAATATAAATACAACTATGAAAATTAAAAATAAATATTATACAACTTTTGCTTCTATGGCCCCAAATAAATTAATCAACCAACATTTATAATGTTGTAATAATCAACAATCATCACAACAAAACAATTCCATAGGCTAAGGGCATCATGGGCTATGCATGCAACAACAAATTTTAATAACTACATTATTAAAACTACATATGGCTTGTCCATGGTTGCAATGCATGGGTACAACCATGGATTATATAGAATCAATAAAAATAACTAATCAAGCCATAAAAATTAAATTCGAAATTTAAAGTGGTGATTTATTTTTCTATCAAAAATGATCAAAAATAAAATCACCTGACAACTAAAAGGTGTAAAAGTGGCTCTGATACCACTGTTGGAAATACTAGGCCCTCGTGTGTACTTTTAAATTTATAAACGCAGCGGAAGACTAAAAATACAAACATGTATTTTATAAAACATGCACACGATTAATATTTCCACCAAGATCCAGTTACACCATGATAGTTGTCATAATAAGATAGATTAAGAATAATACCTTTTGATTAGATGAAATCACGTAGGATGAAACAATATTCAATGATATGAATATCTCTACAGTTGATCCACACGAACACTTCAAACAATACCCAAAGGTTGCTAGACCTTAATCACCAAGAGCAAAACTCATAGCTTTGCCTTTACTATAACCATGCAAGAACTAATATGTTGTTTTAAGAATACGTGAAATAAGCAATAGAGAAATTATTCTCATGTGCTCAAAATCACTAGACTCAACAAATTCTTTCTATTATGAATAGATCATTGGACGTGCATATCTCTAAAAAGGATAAACTATCCACACTTAAGACTTCCTCTTTTTTCTCTCTATATATAAAAGGAAGTCTGCATATTATTGTATCTAATCATTCTCTTGTTGCATAGAGAACAGACAAAGTGCATAGGTCCAACAAGTATTTGAGTTGGAGTTGGTATCCAAAACTTTGTTTTCTCCTGATCATGATCATGATTGATAATATAAAATATTTCTCAATCATTTTAGGATGACAATTTGGTTATTTATAATTAATAAACGATTTATTAATTTAATATTTTGGTGATTTGATATATGTATACATTATACATATATCCGAGTATCTAAATGTTCATTGTGTGTGACCCCGTAGGCTCGTGTATAAGCGGCAGTATAATTTTGTGTTATGACGTACACACTAATCCAACAATTATAAAACGCATCCTCCCAAGAGAAGACTGCGTTGTAGAAAAAGAGTTCCATACGGAAATCGAAATGCTTGACACTTGCAAGCATCCTAGCATAGTCAAACTACTTGGATTTTGTGATGAAGGTTCTGAGATGATACTTGTCGTTGAACATCTTTCTAATGGATACCTTGCTGATTATTGGAAAAACCTCAACGATATGCCTAATCTTACATGGGCAAAACGCTTGCAAATCTGCCTCGATGTCGCACACGCCTTGAATTATCTTCACACTGAGATGGAAGACCAAATGATGATAATACACCGTGATATAAGGAGCGCCTACATTGCGTTGGACGAGACTTGGGGGGCAAAGATTGTTGACTTTGGGCTTTCGGCATTCCTGCCTCTGGATCAAAATGACGTCGGTTTCTATCTAAATACTCAAGTTGGCAATCCTTGTTACACGGATCCAGTATATTGGAAGACCGGTACGTTGAAAAGAGAATCAGATGTTTATAACTTTGGAGTAGTTCTGTGTGAAGTCCTATGTGGGAAGTTAGCGTATGACCCAATATACTTAAAAGAGAGCGACAAATTAGGGCTGGCTTTTGTGGCACGACGATGCTTCAAAGAAGGAACATTAATGGAACTGATGGATCCTGTATTGAAGGAAAAACACGGTGAAAACAATTTTAGTCTAAAAAAGGACCAAAGATTCTGGAGAAATTTGTAAAAATTGCACACGAGTGCATAGCCGAAACTCAAGACCAACGTCCAACAATGAAACTGGTGATCAAGGAGCTTCAGAAAGCCATGTTCTTTCAGGTAAGGCTTATAATTAATTAGAGTTTTTCGCACGAATCGTCCCCGTGGTTATACTAAAAAATCAAGTTTCGTCTTTTAGAATGCGAAATACCACTGCCAATATAAGGGTCAGGTTTCATCCTTTAAGATAATATCCATTAACAACAAATCGTTGACTCCCTTGCGTGACTTCGATGGGAGGGTATTTGGGTCATATTCATTCCTAAAGTACCATCCGTGATTTTTTTTGCCTAATAAGACAATAATGATGACGATGAATATATATATATATATATATAGTGATGGGTTATGGTAGGGTTGTTAATGGTTGGGTTCGGGTTGGCGGGTCAAAAATCTCTGACCCTAACACCCACTAAAAGTTTCAGGTCAGAAATTTCTGCCCCATGACCTGTCAACCCGAACCCAACCCACCAACCTGAAAAAAATCATGTTGGCAGGTCGACTGGGTTCAAGGGCGGATTTAGTGTGTTAGAAGGTAGGTCCTAGCTTACTTTTGAAAAAATATTTATAGTTTATATGATAAGTATTTTATGACCTATGTTAATTTTTTATGAGGACCTACCTTATGGGTTGAATGAATATAAGCTAAGCTTTAAGATAAACAATTTAGTTTTTAATCTAATCATTGAACTAGCTGGTGAAGCTAAAAATCAGGTTTTATGTTTTAATGGAGGTTTTGGTTGAAGTTTTCTTATGAAAGAGATGGTAGAGGAAAATGTAACACCCGTGAATTTTGACCCGTTGACTTTTTGTGTAATTTGACTAACAATCTGTTGAATGAAATAATTGGGTCGTTTGGTGAATTAAATGACAATGTGTGTTATTTGAGTCGATAATATGTTTTGATGGGTGTTTAAATGTGTAACGATTGTTTTATGGCTTGTGGGAGAAGCGGGTCGGCCCGTGGGTAGTCCAAGACCCACCAGCCACCTATGACCCATTTCCCCCCCCCTATCCTTCTCCTTCATTTCTTTCTTTCTATCTATCTATCTCTCACTTTCTCTCTTCTCTCAAGAACTAGCAAAAGAACCAATTTAATCTCTTCACCATTTCTTGCATCAAACTAGTAGTGGGTCGATTATAACACAAGAATCATCACCGTCTATACCTCATTTTCGTCATATTGAAGAATCAAGATAGAAGTTCTTGCATTTTTGCCCATTTCGACCTAATTTGGGTTTTAACTCGGAAAGGAAGTTTTGGTAAGTCTAATTCATCCCATTTACTCCTACTTATGTTTATTCATGCATTTCTAGTCATCTTGAACCTTTGCAAGTCATAAATCGGCTTAAAACTAAATTAGGGTTAAATTAGGGTTTGAATGATTTGGAAGAGATTGTGATGTTTTGGTCGAATTTGTGGGTTGGGTTATATGTATTTATGGTCATTGATGCTTAAATATGCTTCAAATTAAGTTACAAACACTTGCAAATCGTTTTGGGTTGTTTTTGGGTTATTTGGTTCGGACTTGCAGCTGCTGGTGTTGCTGAACCTGGAGCTGCCCAGTGTTGGGCGTAACTTACGCCCCACCCAAGCGTAGGTTACGCCAGGCCAATTTTCTTGGGCGTAGGTTACGCCCATAGGGGCCGTAGCTTACGCCTATCCCTAACTTCAATTTTGACCTTACGCCAAAATGTTTCTGTCTACGCCAACTTTTACGCCAAAAATGCACTTTCTAGAGGACCGTAAGTTACGCCCATATTGACCGTACCTTACGCCCAGACAAACTTTGCCCAGCGTAGCTTACGCCCCTTGCCACCGTACCTTACGCCTGTTGAATTCTGACCGCCGTAACCTACGCCCCTGTTGGCCGTAAGTTACGGCAGTTGTTTTCTGAAATGTTCCTCGTTTGACCTAGTTTGACCTTCTAGACCGTTTTACGCGCCGAGTCTTAACCTAATTCACTTCTTATCATATATAACATTGATTAAGAGTCGTAGAAGTCATTTAACGTCGGAAAGCATTTTGGAAACCTAATTAGGGTTTTGTCGAGAAATTGTTAAGTTACGTATATGTGTTCATGCGTGTTAATGTGTATGTATATGATCAATATTTAGGTGTTGGACGCGAGGTGAACTTTGTACGGAGATAACTTAACTTTATATCGATCTTAGCTTTCTTAACCAATCAAGGTGAGTTTCGTATCTCCCTACTCGCTTGGGATTCGGGCTGAAAAGTGTAAACCTGGCGTGTTTACTTGTATTTATTCGTATATTGATTGTTTGACTTGATTGTTGGATTGATGTGACGTATCTTTTCGTTTGATTGACTTGGGTTGTGTTTTCGTTAAGTATTACTTATACATTAGGATAGACGTACATACATGGAAGTTGGTTATGCCTTCATTGGGTTTTAGATGTGGTGGGAAGGCTGCGGGTGACCCTATATATAAGCATCTGGGACTTGAAGAAAGTAGAATCCTCTGAAGTATATGTACGTATAGTTGGTTTATATTGTGATTAGTGGCTCACGTTTGTTGATTATTGATCGTTGGCTTTTGGTTGTCGTATATTGATTGTTGGGTTATGTTTGAGGAATATTGATTGTTGGCACAGGTTATCGTATATTGGTTGTTGGTTTATGAAGTATGCATTCACATTTGATTGTAAGCATTGCATACATTGTTAATGAGCCCTCGGCAGGGGATTGCCGACATCCTGGTGCATAGATGTATGCACCCATTTTGGATGTAGAACGTGACCCCGAGTATATAGACATATATATCTCGATGATTTTGAGATACAGCCTTGTTCATTGTTATGACAGAAGGGTATCGTTGCATAGGTGACGGAGTTCACGCATAGGATAGGCATGTTTGCTTATTCATGCATTTGGCATTTACATTGATTCATACATCATTTGTGCATTCTCATTACACTCTTATTTGTTTGGTGTAATCTTGTTGTTGGACGATATTGTGTTGCTTAGAGGCTCGTTGTAAGTCATGCCTAGCCTCTACTCGTATATTGTGATTATTGTTGATGGTTCTTTATGGACCATTACTACGAACTCACCAACCTTGTGTTGACTATGCTTAGTACACTTTTCAGGTAATCAGGTTCTCCCCGGACGTGGTGTTTAGTTGCTTGCTTGCTTGCTGTCTAACCCGGACTTGGACCTCATGGATCAAGGATTCATTGACCCTCCTTTTGCATTATACTTAGGATCGTTTGCCATCTTTGGATGTTATTATGTTAACTTTGATGGCTATTTGCTCCTATTGTATTCTGTTACTTGTTTCGTTTTGTTTTGGATTCACTGAATCTTTAATTGCATTTAGTTTGTTCTATTGTAATTCCACCGGGTGCTGTATGATTTCCGTGACATTTCGAGCCTCGGCTTGGGGCGTTACAGAAAAAGGAAGGTGGGGAACGTGGGGAACTCTGACTCTCTAAGGTGGTGTTTTTTGAAAGACTTACTTAATCAAAAATACTTAATCCATTAAGTCATCAAAAATGTTTGTTTTTTTGACTTAATAAACAAAAAATAACTGTATTGACTTAATCCATACAGACATTATTTATCCATTCAGTCACTTTATCAATTCAGTCACTTAATGGTTTAAAAAACAAACATGCCCTAAGCATTAATATTTCCTTTATCATATATTTTCTTTGAACCCTTTAATTCTAATCAAAACTTCCTGTTACCCCTTAAAGTCTTTAACTTACTCTTTTTAAACATATACTTCTTGATTGATGAAAAAATATTTGGACTAATATTAGATTTCGCTAGAAAAATGTTCATCGCTCTTGACTTTTTAAATAAAATTATATATGATATTTTTCTTTCTGTTTGGTGTTTTATTTTTTTATAAAAAGCATAATTCATGTTATAGATAGTGTTAGTGTACATCTTGTTTCTCTTATATTATTAAGTTAGATTGTATTTTATTTTCGTAATAACCAATGCTATAGATGGTTAAAAGTATGACCCAAAACCGACCCGGCCAACTAACACATCCACTTTTTTAATATAAAAAAGTTAAGGATCAGGACCTACCTGGTTTGAAATGCTGGGTTCGCCACTGACTGGGTTGGTGGGTAAATGTCAGGTCAAACATGTCAAATGGGTTGTGGGTTGGTGGGTTGATTTCAGGTCAAATATGTGATGGGTTATCGGGTTGGCGGGTGAAATGGTAGCATTTTGCCCACTCGATGATTTGAACCTAAAACCTCTAATTTTCAAGTCCCTAGTATCAATTCATTATGGATGGTTGGTTCGCTTGTTTACTTATTTGAATCATTTTTGTAGACAAACTTTCTAAATTGGAATTACTCGTATATGAACTTGATTATATCATTAATGTCCAACTTGTTAATGAAGTTGAAAACCCGCTAGAAATAATATTGACACATGAAAATTGGGTAAGATCCTCATTTTGAATTTTTGTTTAACATTTTAGATTTCCATAGAATAATAATTTCATGATATTATTTGTTGGAGGAGCAAATACAACAGTCAGATATGGTTCAAGATGTCCATGAAGTTGAGAAACCGATTCACCTTGAGTTGATCCATGAAAATTATGTAGGATTCTGCTTTTCACTATATCTTTTTATTTATTTACTTTTTTGATGATTTATTATTCACCAACTTATTTCTTAAAGGAGGACCAGATACAATCCCTGGATATGGTCCAAGTTGTTGATGAAGTCGAGAAACCCCGTGAAAATTATGTAAGATCATCCTCCTTTTACTATAACTTTTTTTGGGTACTTAACAGGATGATTTAATTTTTCCAACATATGTCAAATACAATACTTAGATATGGTCCAAGATGTTGAGAAATTGTTCAAACTTATGTTTACACGTGAAACGTACATTAACAGTTTTTTTAACGAGTCTTATTGTTTAAGTTCGAATTAAAGTAACACGTGCCTAATCTTTTTTGTGATCCAAGAGTTTTATAACTCTGGGGTGAAAAAGCGGATGAATTAGCTTGGATTGATGGCAACGGTAATGAAGTAAAGTTTTCTACTAGTGTTGTATGGAATACAATTCGCAATCATAGTGAATCGGTTCAATGGGTAAACTTGGTTTGGTTCTCCCAATGTATTCCTAGACATGCTTTTAATCTATGGTTGATTTTGAAAAGGAAGCTGAAAACTCAAGATAGACTTCGACCTTGGGAAGTGGGTGGTGCCACAAATTTCAACCTTATGTGCTGCTCTTTATGTCAACACGGTCCGGACTCGCATGACCATCTCTTCTTTGAATGCATATATGCTCATCAGGTCTGGTCTATCATTAAACCTTTGGCAGGAATGCACCAAGTTGCAGCTACCTGGAACGACATAATTAATTGGCTTACTCCTTTGGCAAAATCGAAAACAATCAAGAGTGTGATTGGACGACTTCTAGTGGCTGCTGCAGCTTACTTTATTTGGCAAGAGCGCAACGACAGGTTGTTTTCTAGCAAGAAACGAAGTTTTAGTCAGCTTGCAAATGTTATAGTGGATACAGTAAGATTGAAGTTGGCTTCCCTTCAATTTAAGAGGTCAGCTCGAGATGTGCATTTGCTGGACTCTTGGCGTCTTCCCATGGCGAACAGAATCTAGTTGTTATATATTTCTATTTATCTTGCATTATGTCGCTGATTGTAATGTAGGATATAGGACATAGGCTGTGCGTTATTGCGTGTATTATGTAAGCTCGATATGCAGCATGTTGCATACGAACTAATGTGGTTCCTGCCACATTCCTGAACTAATGTGACATTCAGTCACATTACTTGTACTTATATGTTTTTGGGTTGTTATAAATTCATCTTTTACCCAAAAAAAAAAAAAAAAAAAAAATGACAACGTCTTCTTTTCAAGAAAGTAACCTAATTACTACCCCACTCCTTTTTTCACAATTAATGTTACAGAGAAAGAAATTGGAACACTTGAAAATTCCCCTGATTGATATAAAGTTGGCCACCGATAACTTTTCCAGCGCATACCATATTTTGGATACCGGATACTGTAACTTATACATAGCAGAAGTCGAGCATTTTGATACAGAAAATCCATCCATCAAAAGGGAAAATAAGGTGAACTACCCAAGAGACGCAGCACAGTTGTTCTAAAACGCATCTACACAATAGGAAAGCCTGGAGAAAGAGGGTTTGACACCGAATTTCAAATGCTTGCTACTTGTAAGCATCTCAACATAACCAAACTAATTGGATTTTGTGATGAAGGACTAGAAATGATCCTTGTCATTGAGTATCTTTTTAATGGATGCCTTGATGATTATTGGAGAAACAACGACATGAAGCGTACTCTTACTTGGGCAAAACGTTTGAAAATCTGCCTCGATGTTGCAAATGCATTGAATTACATTCACTATGAGATGGAGGACAAAATGATGATAATACACCGTGATATATTAAAAGCCACCACATCGTGTTGGCCGAGAACTGGGGTGCAAAAAATATTGACTTCCGGGTTTCAGTGTTCCTGCCTCCGAATCAAGATGACTACGCTCTCCATGTTAGAGATATTGTCGGAGATCGTTATTACAAGGATCCAGAATATTGGAAGACGGGTAAGCTGAAAAGAGAATCAGATGTCTATAGTTTTGGAGTAGTTCTGTTTGAAGTCCTATGTGGGAGGTTAGCCAATGACCCATGCTTAAAAGAGGGAACACTAATGGAAATGATGGATCATGTATTGAAGGAAGAACACGGTGAAAACAATTTTAGTCTAAAAGAGGACCCAACAAAGATTCTGTGGAGAAATTTCTAAAAATTGCACACGAGTGCATATCCGAAACTCAAGACAACGTCCAACAATGAAAGTTCATCAAGGCTTCAGGAAGCCTTATTTGTTTCACGCGCGATATTCATGATTTTGAAAATTGTTATCAGCTTTCAAACAATATGATAATTACACGGAATTAATTATCACGGGGTTAATTGAAATATTACAAATAATATAATTCACTATAATAAAGATATGGATTAATGTATATTACCACCTGTAATAGTTGATCACAAACTTTGATCTGCACGGATATAACTCCTGTCCTTAAAGGAAATTACGCGCTCTAACGGCTGTAAGCTTCAGCGTAAAACCCCAGGATTTAATGCAGAATACTGTTTATTTCTACAGCTTAGAAATAAGCAATAAACGCAAAGTTGATTACTTGGAAACAATAACTACACGAACTGTAAAAGTTGCAGAATATAGTAAGAATGAGGAGATGAAGTTATTGTGTGTATATAGCCCTTTCCTCATGAGTCCTATTTATAGGACCAGGCTAATCAAGTCTTGCCAATTCAATGAAGTGGAGCTGAGTCATTCTGCACTACACCAACTCTCTAATCAGTCAAAAAGAAAGGCCCCATGCATGAGTCATAATACACCAAGTGATAATGACTCCAATAATGAAGTTAGTCACCCCATATGTAAGCCTTCTAGAACTGATCCAGGGTGCTGCAGTTGACCATTGACTTGTTGACCCGAGCCAAAATTCCCGAGCCTAGCCAAAACATAAATGCGGCTCAACAAAGAAAGGCCCCATGCATGAGTCATAATACACCAAGTGATAATGACTCCAATAATGAAGTTAGTCACCCCATATGTAAGCCTTCTAGAACTGATCCAGGGTGCTGCAGTTGACCATTGACTTGTTGACCCGAGCCAAAATTCCCGAGCCTAGCCAAAACATAAATGCGGCTCAACCGCGCCAAGTGCGCCTAAATCGCTCCAATTCGCGAACCTCGACGTCCAAGCTAGGCTCGCGTGGGCATGGCCCAAGTCTAGGCCCAACCAACTCTTTTGGTAGTCCATGTGAGACTTGGCCTTATAAACCATCAAATCTTTCTATCACCCTCCAATGTGGGACAAAGAAACATATGCCAACTTGCAAATTTTCTTCCTACACATATAATTTCCAACATTATATTGTAAAAGCAAAACCTTTCTTACAAATCATACTTTTGATCGCTGCCTGCTGTTTTCAAAGAACATGCACCCAACTGTTCATTTTTTTTTCCCTTTAGATCATCCAATTATTAAAATTTTTGTATAGAGCCATCTAAATATGTAATCGTATTCATTAGAATGTTGATCGACATTTAGAGCTCACACTGATTACGATATTATATTCTTCAAATTATTAGGAAGGTATCTATTACTATTTCGGTGTCTTATGGCTGACAGGAAAACAACAAGGACGAACCCATAATTTCACTTGAAGTCATTAAATTGGCCACACAAAACTTCCATCGATAATTGCATTGGCGGAGGAGGATTTGGGAAAGTTTATAAAGGAGAAGTTCCAAAAGGTGATGGGTTCAATACCATTGTTGCAAAGCGATTGGATACAAGGCTTGGTCAAGGGAAACTACAATTTAGGACTGAGCTCCAAATTCTGTTTGAGTATAAACATGAGAATATCATCCCTCTTGTGGGATATTGTGATGAAAAAGACGCAAAAATCATTGTTTACGAGTATGCATCTCGAGGAAGTCTTGATAGGTATCTGAAGGATGCTCGTCTTACATGGATGAAACGGCTTCATATAGGTATTGATATTGCAACTGCGTTGGCTTTCCTTCATAAAGGAGCTGGAAAACAGGCAATAGTGATACACAGGGACATAAAAACTGCTAATGTTCTACTAAATAATGAGTGGAAAGCAAAACTTGCTGATTTTGGGCTTTCCTTGATAAGTCCAATAAATCAGGAAACAGACTATGTCATTGATCATGCGTGTGGCACACGAGGCTACTTGGACCCACTTTACTTAAAATCGGGTTTCTTAACCAAAGAATCCGATATTTATTCATTTGGGGTGGTTTTATTTGAGATCTTATGTGGGAGATCAACGTTTGAGATCCGTAAACATGAAGGTCAGTATCTACCAGATTTCATCAAAGAGAGCTTTAAAAAAGGGAAAGGAAAACATGATGACTTGGTATTTGAGGCTTTAAAGGAACAGATGGTTCCGGAAGCATTGACTGCATTTCAAACGATTGCCTACCAGTGCTTACACGATGATAGAGAAAAACGGCCAACAGCAAAAGAAGTTCTACAACAACTTAAGGAGGCTCGGGAATTTCAAGTAAATTCTCATATATGGTTCTGCAAAAGCTGACTTCCTTTCATATCTTTTATATGTAGTTCTGCAAACCAGTATTATGTATTCTTTAAAGAAACAGTAAATCAAATTATATCAAGAAATAAAATAACCTGTATATTTAGGGTAATAAAAATTCCTGAAATATTTGATGAAAGTTAGTACTAAGTTAATAAAATTAGTTGCTGTTGGATTTGATTTTTTTTTGTTTTGTTTTTCCAATGACTTTATTGTTTCCATATGTTTTGGTTTGGAAAACTTAATGGAACAGAGATTAGTACCAAACCTATTGCTTTGGCAGTCAATGAAGAACCTGACCTGCACACTAGACTCATTGTATGCCATTCTTTTAATTTCATTTAGTTACAACACATTATCGTTTAGTCTTATTAAATGTCATAAACAAGCATGTCTCAAAAAAAGTGATCCAAGTATTTACGATCTTCTAACATGCAGGATGACCTTGACGAACATGTAGAAGTTACAGATGACCTTGCTGGTAATTGCCAGTTTTTTAAGCCGATTTTGGCTGCTTTCTTTTCGACATAAAAATTGGTCGCAGAAAGCTGTATTGTTGATGTTTGGAAGCTGTTTTTTAAACTATTTTTTGCTGCTGTTTATTGGCTGTTTTTAAGCTGTTTCTATTTTTTGGCTGTTTCAAGCTGATTTTTGCTGCTGTTTTTAAGCTAAATCATGGTAATGTGCAGGATTTTGTGGTTGTTATTTTGTTGCAATTTTACAGCTTTTTTTGCCGCTTTTTAATGGCTCTTATGATGCTCATCGGTCATCAAGTAAGTTTTTTTGCCCCCACTAAAACAAATTCCTTGTTCTGTAAATGTTCAATTCAAGTTATACATGAGAGCCCAAACTGCCTAGAGATTACATACAACGAATCGATCGTGAATGATTGAGATACAGAAAGATGCATCGATATAAGAAACACTATATATATAAATAATCACATGAAGATATATTGACATATTGTATTGCAGATTTCTGGAAGTGATTGAGCTAGCTAACGGCAGAAAGTATTTGGTGCTCAAGTGAATGATTAAAGGTTGAATTTCTGGATCAATTGATGGAGCTGCGTATCGTGTGAAAGTTCAACTCAACGTTCGAGCTTAGAAATGATTGTATTCGTTGGTGTTCAAAATCGACAACACTCATGTAACCCATGAATTAACTGGATGGATGAGAATCAATACTTGAATGTTTATCATTTCTAATGATATTTTTATTTTGTTGTATTTTATTTTATACTGTATCGAAAAACTTATACATCTTGTCACCACAGTATTGTTCCACCACTATTGGGCTTTTGAAACCCTCGTATATGTATGTGTTTTTTTTCCTTTTGTGATTGTGTGAAAATGAGCAGTGTATATGTTTACAAATAGTATTCTTCGTCTTAATTTATTGTTTATTTACAAATTTTATCAATTAAAAATAAATATCTAACATCTAATGCTTTTGTGGTTAGATTTGCTTTTATGGTTTGCATTTTCTGAACTCACAGATTTAATATCGATTAAAAAAGAAAAAACAAAGTCCACTACACTTGTGCTTTCAAAGAAATTGGTCCCTCCTTGATGAAGGCTTTCTGTATATTACAAGCTTACTTTATAATAAAAGTTGGTACTGTTTTCATTTTTGAAGGACTAAATGTGTCCGATAAAAAAGTATCAAGGGACTAAAAATATAAATACCACTAAAAATATAATTCGGGTTTTTGTTCCACCTGATCGGCCAGACAGATATCGGATGATCATTAGAGTCAAACCAGGCAAGGTCAGGAATGTATTGACTAAAAGGTTATGCAACTGTGAAGAGTATTTCGATAGTGAACCTGATAACCATATCTTCCTGATGGTGTTCATGGATGGGATTTACTCTAGTGTGACTTTGCTTCCAATGGGAAGTCAAGAAGTACGCAAAAATCATTGGCTATTCTTTGGGGTCATCACCTTCACTAGTCCCGTTTAACAATTGTTGGTTTGGTAATACATACTCCGTTCAAGTCTAGTCCTGTGAGTCTCGACTTTGCAGTAGAGCTCCTTGTAATGCCATGAAAAAAAGCTGAGTTCTCGTCACCATGAACGGCCCACCTGATCCTGGACTTTTGCTTTAAATCACAATTGTGAAGATATTGGAGCATATCCACTTCAACCTTGGCACATAGTCTGGTATCCATCTCATCATCAGTGAGGAACCTATCTTCCATAACTCCGTCGAAGAATTCCAAGGTTTCATTCAAACTATTTAAATCACCAGTAGCTTTTCCTTTGTGAAACTCGACCCATTTTTTAACCTCACCTTCCACAAACTTCAGCTTTAAAGCCAAATGCCTATCCGGAGGCCCATCATAACGAAAATACATTAATGCATTAGACACCAAAACATCAAACCCGTCAATCTGCGCCCAAGAATTATAAAAACGAAATGGGATCGGCCCAAATCCAATGGAGTCTGAGACAAACAATAGTGGGCTATGGTCCGATATCTTTCTCGGCAAGGCCTGATAAGTAGCTTCAGGCCCCAAACCATGTTACAAACCATTATCCTATCAATCCTACTAAGTTTCTCACCCTTAACACATGTAAATTTTCGACCCTGAAGCGCAAATTCAGACAAGTCCATAGCAAAAATAAAGTTGTTGAAATTACGGGCACATAAAACATTATAACAAGAATTAAATCTATCCTGTTGGGCTCTAACGGCATTAAAGTCACAAAAAACAATGTGTTCATTACCGCCAGAATTTCATTCCAAAGATGAGCCTTGGATGCGATAGACTGAGGAGCATAAACATTAAAAAAGTGAATTAACTCTCTTTCATGGCCACCGATATGACCATAAAATGTGTTTTCTTAACCGTAGCAATGTGCTTGAAGATAAGCGGGTCCCACAACGAAGCCAAACCCCCAGATCTCCCTTTAGCATACCCAACTTTACCCCAAATGCCTTTAAAGTCTAATGAGGAATATACATTACAGCAAAACAAACAACAGCTCATCATCAAGTTCATCAAGTATTAAGGAAGTTAAGTAGCACAAGAATGATTCACAATAAGGCAATGCACGTGTGTGGAATAATGTAACAGAATTCAGTTAGAAGTTAGTTAGAAGTCTGTTAGATAATTATATAGATATAGAAATTGTTTCTATATACCACGTGGGTATATATTGTATTATTTCCCTCATTTGTAATTAGATTTTGATTTTAATAGAAATAATTCACACACAAATTCTCTCGATTCTTGTTATGGTATCAGAGATAGGTTCAAAATCTCACAATAACCGCCATCGATCCACCGTCAACAACCACCAAATCCACCATTAACAACCACCAAATCCACCATTAAATCCGAGATAACCTAAATTTCTGATCAAAATCACTCAAGTCAAAACCCTAAATCACCATCAATTCCGAACAAAACCTCTGATTCACTCAATCAAACCCTAATTTCACTACTAATTCAAATCAAAACATCAAATCTCCACAAATCCACAACAATCCACTTAAAATTTTGAAGGAATTTCAAAATTCTTGAAGTAACCGCCATTAAAACTAATTCAGAAAACTTGAAGTAAATCAAAAATGCCTGAAGAAGGAGGAACATCAGGAACAACAGAAGATGTGAATTCCACTACTCATCCTCTCTACTTTCATTCCAATGATCATCCAGGTTTAATCTTGATCTCTAAGAAATTAATTGGATCTGAGAATTTTAGCTCTTGGAAAAGATCTTTATCAATTGCTTTAAGTGCTAAAAATAAGCTGAAAATTGTGAATGGTGAGTATAAGGCACCTGAAATTGATTCTGTCTTAAGGCCTCATTGGGAGAGAGCAAATGATATGTTAATATCATGGATATTAAATACTGTTTCTGAGGAAATAAGCAACAATTTGAGCTTTGTTGATGATGTGTCTGCACTTTGGAAAGAACTAAAAGATCACTATGAGCAATTAGATGGCCATAGGATCTATCAACTTAGTAATGAGATTGTTGAGTTGAAACAAGGAAACACCACAATAGAAGTTTATTATCACAAATTGAAAGGTCTGTGGGATGAATTGGATGCTCTAGAAGCACCACATGCATGTACTTGTAAGTGTACTTGTGAAAATGGTAAGACAAATGGTGAAAGGGATCAAAGAAAGAGGCTCATTCAATTTCTGATGGGACTGGATGAAAGCTACACCAACATTAGGGGACAAATTCTGATGATGCAACCACTGCCACAAACATCAAAAGTGTTAGGTCCAGATTTAGTCCAGACTTACTGGACTGGCTCCAGACTGGACTACTGGAACCTTATTTAGGTTTGTTAAGAAACTTGTTTTGCTGGTCTCGCTCCAGACCCGACTACTGGAGCCTCACTGAAGATTTGACCAGAAAACGTTCTCTACTGGACCTACTCCAGACTTGGAATCTGGAGTCCCTCTGAAGATTTGTCCAGAAATAATTGAAGACTAGTGAGCATTTACTTGTATAGATAATCTGGAGCATTCTCCAGATTAGCTCACTGAAGACTTCACCCCAGTCCAGATCTACTCTACTGAAGACATTCTGACTGAAGTCAAAGACTGAAGTCTGAAGGAAGAAGACTTAACAAATGGCGGAGTCCACTGGAAAGGCTTACCAGATCTGCACACTGGAGGATTGTTAGTGTTCTAGATCCTGCAAGTC
Organism: Erigeron breviscapus; assembly: GCA_034093135.1. Taxonomy (NCBI): domain Eukaryota; kingdom Viridiplantae; phylum Streptophyta; class Magnoliopsida; order Asterales; family Asteraceae; genus Erigeron; species Erigeron breviscapus. The sequence goes on along the minus strand of CM067171.1, from coordinate 12,913,810 downwards.
TGAACACTAATATCGAGGATTGACTTTAGCCTTTAACACACTTTCCAAAGAACAATCCACTTGTTCTTTAACAAAGTATACGTGTGTTAAGGGGGTTGGATAATAGGATACACTTGCACTTGATGTGACTTTATCCTTATTCTTATCCAATACATTTAATGTTCTTGTCGGATCATTAAATGTATGCCAACCATATTTGTACGGCACAAATTCACTGGTGAATTTGTTGCCTATAAATACAAAGTCATTTCCTTGATAAAAATACTTTTAAGCATTCCTTTTGCATTTAAGTGAATTTGTCTAAAATACTCTCGATCTTAAACAGGGATACTTCACAACTTTAAGTATCTCGATCCTAAAGAGCTATTTGACAAATATAGATCATTTGTAATTCAAAGGTTGTTAGGATACATACTTTATTGTATTATCTTGATTCCGCAACAACCTTGTATTTTATTTAAACATCAATAAATGAAATACCCATGAAACTTACATAATGGTCCACTTTATTTGTTTATTGCTTTAAGTCTTGTATTACTTTGTTTATATATCTTGCATATCTATTTACAAGTAATACTAGTCCATTTCTAGTGATTATTAGACTTGTTGTATTTTACACTTTCTATTGGTTAACCATCTCGAAGTTAAAGGGACTCACATTTGGTATCAGAGCAGAAGGCTAATCATTGACTAGATCTGTTCTTGATGGCTAACCAAGAAAATACACAAGGTTTAGTCTTGGTCCCGATCCTAATGTAAATATTCATGATCAAAATGAACCACAAAACGTTAATAACACTAATCCTCCACCTCCTCCTCCTACTCCTGCTTCTCCACACATGCATGTGCACTACTCAAATAATCCTGTTCCTAAATTCAGTGGGAACAGTGATGAATTTGGTACGTGGAAGGCTAGGATGGTTTTGCATGTCACTGGTATTGAGAGGAACATGATGAAGATTTTAAACGAAGGTCTTATGTACCTACATCACCTATCAATCCACTTCTTGATCCTTCTGGATCTAGAAGGGGAAGGGAAAAGAGGGAGGAACATTGGTCAGAAGAGGAGAGGAGATTGGTGAATCTTGACACCCTCCTTAAAAACATGATCCTCGGGGCTGTTCCAGAAACCCTCATTCCCACACTAGTTCTTTTTCCTAGTGCCAAAACCATGTGGGATGAGCTTTAACCAACATGAAGGAGGAGATGACACCATTGTCACCAGAAAGGTCTCCTTAAACAAGAGGTATGAGTCATTTTTTGCTCAACCTAACTAGTCTCTCACTGGTACTTACACCAGATTTATGAGTATCATAAACCAATTGAGAGGTCTTGGGGTTGAGAAGGACAAGGAAATACTTCTGGAGAAATTTTGTGACATTCTGCCCACCAAATGGTCTCACATGATACTTGTTTTACGACAAGGTAAAACTCTGCACACACACACTCTCTCAACTCTATATGGAGCCTTCAGGTACACTGAAGAAACTCAAGCTCAGAGAGTGGTTGCAGAACAAGATGCTTTTAACCATGCCTCCAGTACTCCTAAAGTGGTTAGTTATTCTGAACCACAAAGTACAGCACTGATATCTTCTGAGAATGTATTTTCTATGAAGAATATGGTGTCTGAACTCATGGATTCTGGAGAGTCCAGTCAAGTCTCTCCAGACTGTTGTGATGAAACTGAAGATGATGACCTTATTGCAATGATTGCTAAAACGTTTAACCGTTTCAAAGCAAGAGCAAATAAGCCATCTGGACAATTTGCATCCAGTTCTTCCACTGACAAGACCAATTTGACATGCTTTAAGTGTTGCAAAAAGGGTCATTTCATGAAAGAGTGCAGGTCCAACCAGTTTGCATCCAAGCCTGGTCCATTCTCTTCTTATAATAAGCCTGATGATAGCTATAAATTGAAATATAAAAAGCTTAAGGCCCAAATTGCTCTCATGGCACAACAAATGAAACAAATAATAAGTGCATGATTGCTACAACTGAAGAGAAGTGGGTTCCTTCTGATGACTCATCTGTTGATGAAGAAGAAGAAAGAGATTGCTGTTACATGGCTCTGGAATTTGATGAGCACCTGGTGAAGGAAGATGTCACATCTGGACGATGGGTGGACATAGTTATTAAAAAGGTTAGTGATTATGATAATGCAACTGACCAAGAACTAAAATTGGACATTGCTGAAGCTTTAAATTCTGATTTGATTTTTGTAGAAACTGTTTAGATCTGATTGTGTAAATGGTCTAGAAACAGATTCTTCTGAAATAAATGCTTTAAAATCAAAAATAAAAGAGCTTCAAGACATTGAACTGGCATTTCAAGCCCAGGTTCTGGTAACTGAACAATTGATTCAAGAAAAGCAAGATCTTGAGATCATCTAGAGAAAGAAAAACTGGTATAAAGTCATGGCTAGAAACTAAAAAGCCATATGATGCTTCAGTTAAACAATTTCCTGCTCAAAAAGACGTGCATATTTAGATGGAAATACTAATGTTGCATCATTAATACCAGTAATCGATCGATTACCAGAGGTGTTAAGGCCCACAACTGTTTATGATATGCCTGTAACACCCAAGACCAATTTAGACCCCGTTCAATCCCCAGAGGTTAAGACTGGAGCTGTCCAGATGACTGCTCCAGTTAAAAAGGTGAAGCAGAATAGATACACCCTGGTGATCATAGATGAGTTCTCCAGATATTGTTGGGTGATCTTTCTGAGGTTCAAAAGTGAAGCTGCTGCTGAAATCATCAGTCTTATCAAGCAAATTGAGCTCAAGTACAGTCGAAAAGTGTGTCAGTTAAGAAGTGACAATGGAACAGAATTCCAGAATGCAACTCTGGAGTCATTCTGTACTGACACTGGCATCTCCCAGAACTTCTCTTCAGCCCACTCTCCAGAGCAAAATGGAGTTGTGGAAAGGAAAAATAGAACGCTGATAGAAGCTGCCAGGAGTATTCTTGCTGAATCTGGACTGTCTACCAGTTTCTGGGCGGAAGCAATTGCAACTGCTTGCCACACCCAGAATCGATCAGTGTACATCAAAAGACACAAAATGACAGCCTATGAAGTCTTAAGAAATAGAAAACCAAATTGGTTATTTTCACGTTTTTGGATGTCCAGTTTACATCCTGAACGACTCCAGTCATCTAGGCAAATTTGATGCCAAAGCTGATGAAGGGTATTTCTTAGGCTATTCAGCCATTCGCAAGGCCTTCAGAGTCTATAACAAGAGACTGGAGAAGGTCCATGAGTCAATTCATGTAACATTTGATGAATCAAATGCCTCAATCAACAAGAAGCTAGTCCCTGTCACTCCCCCAGTAACACCAATTGTCTTTTGTGAATCTGATCCAATAAACGACAAAAATGAAGATTCACCAGACTCAGCTTCCAGTCATCCTGATCTGGAACCTTTTCAGAAAAAGAAACTCTCCAGTAGTACTCCATTCTATCCTTCTATTATTTTCAAACTACCCTCTGAAATTAATATTGGTTCAGATGTACGTACTACTTCCCCAGTATCAGTGTCAGTTGAGAACATACCAGAAATGTCTTCTGGTGAAGAATTTCATACTGAACCAGTACTCCAGAAATGCCTTCAAATGAAGAATTTCATGATGCAAATCGTGATTTAAATGACTCAGATGAAGATACTGAAGTAATTTGGCAAGACCCTCCTCCAGAATCCACTCCAGAGGAGACTCAACTGAATTCTTGCACTGATATTGTTGTCAGTAACAATCCTGGTCAGTACTCCAGATGGACAAAAGCTCACCCTATTGATCAGATCATAGGTGACTCCAGTCGTGGAGTTCAGACCAGAAGAGCCTCCAGTAATCAATGCTTATACGTAAGTTTTCTATCTTTGATGGAACCAAAGAAGATTGACGAGGCTCTGGAAGATCCAACTTATCAAGCAAATTGAGCTCAAGTACAGTCGAAAAGTGTGTCAGTAAGAAGTGACAATGGAACAGAATTCCAGAATGCAACTCTGGAGTCATTCTGTACTGACACTGGCATCTCCCAGAAATTCTCTTCAGCCCGCTCTCCAGAGCAAAATGGAGTTGTGGAAAGGAAAAATCGAACGCTGATAGAAGCTGCCAGGAGTATGCTTGCTGAATCTGGACTGTCTTCCAGTTTCTGGGCGGAAGCAATTGCAACTGCTTGCCACACCCAGAATCGATCAGTGTACATCAAAAGACACAAAAAGACAGCCTATGAAGTCTTAAGAAATAGAAAACCAAATATTGGTTATTTTCACGTTTTTGGATGTCCAGTTTACATCCTGAACGACTCCAGTCAGCTAGGGAAATTTGATGCCAAAGCTGATGAAGGGTATTTCTTAGGCTATTCAGCCATTCGCAAGGCCTTCAGAGTCTACAACAAGAGACTGGAGAAGGTCCATGAGTCAATTCATGTAACATTTGATGAATCAAATGCCTCAATCAACAAGAAGCTAGTCCATGTCACTCCCCCAGTAACACCAATTGTCTTTTGTGAATCTGATCCAATAAACGACAAATTTGAAGATTCACCAGACACAGTTTCCAGTCATCCTGATCTGGAACCTGTTCAGAAAAAAAACTCTCCAGTAGTACTCCATTCTATCCCTCTATTATTTTCAAACTACCCTCTGAAATTAATATTGGTTCAGATGTGCGTACTACTCCCCCAGTATCAGTGTCAGTTGAGAATTTACCAGAAATGTCTTCTGGTGAAGAATTTCATACTGAACCAGTACTCCAGGAATTGCCTTCAAATGAAGAATTTCATGATGCAAATCGTGATCTAAATGACCCAGATGAAGATACTGAAGTAATTTGGCAAGACCCTCCTCCAGAATCAACTCCAGAGGAGACTCAACTGAATTCTTGCACTGATATTGTTGTCAGTAACAATCCTGGTCAGTACTCCAGATGGACAAAAGCTCACCCTATTGATCAGATCTTAGGTGACTCCAGTCGTGGTGTTCAGACCAGAAGAGCCTCCAGTAATCAATGCTTATACGTCAGCTTTCTATCTTTGATAGAACCTAAGAAGATTGACGAGGCTCTGGAAGATCCAAACTGGGTGACTGCTATGCAAGAAGAGCTTCACCAGTTTGAAAGGAACAAAGTATGGTATCTGGTTCCTTTCCCAGTTGGAAAGAAAGAACCAATTGGAAAAAGATGGGTCTTCAGAAACAAAGTAGATGAAGATGGCCACGTAATAAGAAACAAGGCCAGACTGGTAGCACAAGGCTACTGCCAGTCAGATGTCGCCTTTGATGAATCTTTTGCTCCAGTGGCTAGACTTGAAGCGATCAGAATTTTCTTAGCATTCGCTGCTAATCACCAGTTCAAGGTCTACCAGATGGACGTAAAGAGTGCTTTCTTGAATGGGAAGCTTGAAGAAGAAGTTTACGTCAGACAACCTACAGGTTTCGTTGATGACAAGCATCCACATTGGGTATATCGTCTGGACAAAGCGCTATATGGCCTCAGACAAGCCCCACGTGCCTGGTATGATACTCTGACTAAACATTTGTTGAAAAATGGTTTTAAACGAGGTGCAATTTACAATACCTTGTTCATTCTTCATGAGAAAGGTAATCTGTTAATGGTACAAATTTATGTTGATGATATAATTTTTGGGTCTACTGATGAAAACATGTGCAAGAAGTTTTCTAAAATCATGTCCACTGAATATGAAATGAGTTTGATGGGTGAATTAACATATTTTCTTGGACTCCAGATTAAGCAAAACAAAGATGGAATTTTTATTAATCAGGAAAAATATGTTAGAGATCTTTTAAAGAAATTCGATATGAATTCTTCACCATCTAAACCAACTCCAATTTCTGCACCACTGACACTGGACTCGGATCCAGATGGCAAACAAGTGAACACCACTGTCTATAGAGGCATGGTTGGTTCACTGATGTATTTAACGGCCAGTAGACCAGATATTATGTTTTCAACATGTTTATGTGCCAGATATCAGTCTAATCCAAAGGAATCTCATATGCTTGCTGTAAAGCGCATACTGAAGTCCCTTAAAGGTGTCCCCAGTCTAGGTCTTTGGTACCCCAAAGGCTCAGGCATGGATCTAATGGGTTATTCAGATTCAGATCATGCAGGTTGCAAGATAGATAGGAAATCCACAACTGGTGGATGTAATTTCCTAGGTGGCAAACTGGTCAGCTGGACCAGTAAGAAGCAAACTTCAGTTTCATTGTCCACTGCTGAAGCTGAATACGTGTCTGCAGCCAGTTGTTGTGCTCAGATACTCGGGATGAAGAACCAGTTGCTTGATTATGGTATTAACTATTCAAAAACTCCAATCTTTTGTGATAATACCAGTGCCATCGCTATCTCCAACAATCCAGTCATGCACTCCAGAACCAAACACATCGATCTAAGGTACCATTTCAATTCGCGATCATATTATGAAAAACAACATTGAACTCCATTTTATTCCCACTGACAAACAACTCGCTGACATTTTTACTAAACCACTGGATGTAAAAACTTTTGAATATCTTGTTGGTGAGTTGGGAATGTTAAACCCTTAAATCTGGAACTTGGTATTGAACGCCATTGTGTACTACTAAGGATCTTTGATTTAAAGATTCAAAAATTATTTCTGGATCAACATTCCAGGGAAGACTTGAAAAATATTTTCTCTTAAAATGTTTAAGTTCAGGGGGAATTAATTTTCTCACTGGACAAATTCTTCAGAAAATATTACTGGTGCTTTGTAAATATGTCCCTCTCACTGGTAACTGGACAAGTTAAAGTGCGTGTTTGAGTTGACTTTTGTCTCCTTGTAAATGTGTCCCTCTCATTTGTCTGTATTAGTTGACGTGCAAGTTTAAGGTTTCCAGTCTTTCAAAAATTGGTTTCACTGGTACTTTACTGGAGTGTCCCTCCAGTGTACCATCAGTACATGTTCACTGGACTAATCCACCAGTGATACTGGACGGTCCTGTCAACCTCCAGATGCACTGAAATTATGTCATAATATTTTCAAAATACTTGATCTTTGTATGTGCCACGTAAGCAAACCTTTTCAAAGATATTTATCTTATAAATCCTACGTGGCATGTAAGTTTTTCAAAACAATGATGGTCTTTTTTCTTTGGGAAAACAAAAAGTACAAGTTGTTACTGTTTTGTGGGCTGTAAACCGTCATGCATTTATGTGTGACGTGATGTAATTAATGCGGATCTCAGAACACGATCAAAAATTGTATTTGATAATTTCAAATTAATCGTTTGAGTTCCACATTCTCAATCCTATAAATACCCACTTTCACTTTCAATTTCATTTACTTCGAACATTTACTCCCAAATCTTCAAATTCCTTCATTCAATTCTTCATTCATTTCCAATCATATTCCCATATTAACTTCAATTCATTAAATTCTTCATAAACCTTAAATATTCATTTTCATCTTCATCTATAATCAAATGGCACCAAGAAATCTTTTATCTACCGAATATGCTCCAGTCGAAGATGTTGTTAGACCGAGACATATTTCTCTTGATGCGAAAACCATTCGTATCAATATGAATAACTGGATGGCAAAACTTTCCAGTATTCATACAGCTCAGTCTATCATTGGGAGATTGAATACGTTCTTTCTCTCATGCCCTCTGTATGGTGCATTAACCCTAAATCCATGGAAAATGTACCATGACTACTTATGTGAGTTCTGGTACTCCGCGTTTTACAACGAAGAAACTTCATCAATTTCTTACACTCTCAAAGGAGGTACCAGACCGTTAGGTTTCTCAGTGAGTTTGCTCAGGTCTGTTCTTCAGTTAAATTATCATGACCAGAATGAGCAGCCCATGGAACTTCCAACAGGAATTAATTTCAGAGAAGTGTGCAGAGTGATGGGGCACACCGAAATTGTTGATGAAAATGGCCAGTTATTGAGAAAAGGAACAATTTATATGAGTAGGCTTACAGATTCGTGGAGATTTTTCTTCACTCATTTGGTAGAGTGTCTTGGAGGTAGTTCTGGAGGACTAGATCAGATAAATCAAACGCAACTCCAGATTGCCTATTGTCTATGGTTTGGGATAAGGGTGGATTTTGCTCAGATCCTATTTAATGATTTGGTGGATCGACTGAAGGCAAAGGGGAGAAAACCCAACTGGTGGATGTCATTTCCTAGGTGGAAACTGGTCAGCTGGACCAGTAAGAAGCAAACTTCAGTTTCATTATCCACTGCTGAAGCTGAATACGTGTCTGCAGCCAGTTGTTGTGCTCAGATACTCTGGATGAAGAACCAGTTGCTTGATTATGGTATTAAATATTCAAAAACTCCAATCTTTTGTGATAATACCAGTGCCATGCTATCTCCAACAATCCAGTCATGCACTCCAGAACCAAACACATCGATCTAAGGTACCATTTCATTCGCGATAATATTATGAAAAACAACATTGAACTCCATTTTATTCCCACTGACAAACAACTCGCTGACATTTTTACTAAACCACTGGATGTAAAAACTTTTGAATATTTTGTTGGTGAGTTGGGAATGTTAAACCCTTAAATCTGGAACCTTGGTATTGAACGCCATTGTGTATTACTAAGGATCTTTGATTTAAAGATTCAAAAATTTATTTCTGGATCAACATTCCAGGGAAGACTTGAAAAATATTTTCTCTTAAAAATGTTTAAGTTCAGGGGAATTAATTTTCTCACTGGACAAATTCTTCAGAAAATATTACTGGTGCTTTGTAAATATGTCCATCTCACTGGTAACTGGACAGGTTGAAGTGCGTGTTTGAGTTGACTTATGTCTTCTTGTAAATGTGTCCCTCTCATTTGTCTGTATTAGTTGACGTGCACGTTTGAGGTTACCAGTCTTTCAAAAATGGTTTTCACTGGTACTTTACTGGAGTGTCCCTCCAGTGTACCATCAGTACATATTCACTGGACTAATCCACCAGTGATACTGGACGGTCCTGTTAACCTCCAGATGCACTGAATAATGTCATAATATTTTCAAAAATACTTGATCTTTGTATGTGCCACGTAAGCAAACTTTTTCAAAGATATTTATCTTATAAATCCTATGTGGCATGTAAGTTTTTCAAAACAATGATGGTCTTTTTACTTTGGGAAAACAAAAAGTACAAGTTGTTACTGTTTTGTGGGCTGTAAACCGTCATGCATTTATGTGTGATGTGATGTAATTAATGCGGATATCAGAACACAATCAAAAATTGTATTTGATAATTTCAAATTAATCGTTTGAGTTCCACATTCTCAATCCTATAAATACCCACTTTCACTTTCAATTTCATTTACTTCGAACATTTACTCCCAAATCTTCAAATTCCTTCATTCAATTCTTCATTCATTTCCAATCATAATACTCGCATATTAACTTCAAATTCATTAAATTCTTCATAAACCTTAAATATTCATTTTCATCTTCATCTATAATCAAATGGCACCAAGAAATCTTTATCTACCGAATATGCTCCGGTCGAAGATGTTGTTAGACCGAGACATATTTCTCTTGATGCGAAAACCATTCGTATCAATATGAATAACTGGATGGCAAAACTTTCCAGTATTCATACAGCTCAGTCTATCATTGGGAGATTGAATACCTTCTTTCTCTCATGCCCTCTGTATGGTGCATTAACCCTAAATCCAGGGAAAATGTACCATGACTACTTATGTGAGTTCTGGTACTCCGCGTTTTACAACGAAGAAACTTCATCAATTTCTTACACTCTCAAAGGAGGTACCAGACCGTTAGGTTTCTCAGTGAGTTTGCTCAGGTCTGTTCTTCAGTTAAATTATCATGACCAGAATGAGCAGCCCATGGAACTTCCAACAGGAATAAATTTCAGAGAAGTGTGCAGAGTGATGGGGCACACCGAAATTGTTGATGAAAATGGCCAGTTATTGAGAAAAGGAACAATTTATATGAGTAGGCTTACAGATTCGTGGAGATTTTTCTTCACTCATTTGGTAGAGTGTCTTGGAGGTAGTTCTGGAGGACTAGATCAGATAAATCAAACGCAACTCCAGATTGCCTATTGTCTATGGTTTGGGATAAGGGTGGATTTTGCTCAGATCCTATTTAATGATTTGGTGGATCGACTGAAGGCAAAGGGGAGAAAACCCCATGTTCCTTATATTCGTTTTCTTTCCCTGATGTTCAAGAATGGTCTAGGAGACCAATATGATGTTAATACTACTCATTTTACTATGAGTGAGTTTTTAAGAGATCTGAACAATCTACAATCAAGAGATGGTGAGGTAGATATTCCTCAGTCCATGCTCTCGTTCCAAAGAGTGGAAGAGAATGTGGCGCCAGTACATGATGTTGAAGAGCATTCTGGTGACCAAGATGTCCAGGTTGTAGAACTTATACAACCAATAAGTCAAGTGGCTCCTGAAGAAGGCTTGCAACCAACTGTTGAGCTTTCCAGACGACCAAGATCACATAGGCGTCTGATGAGGGGAGGAGTCCAGGTAAATCCATCAACCCATCCTGGTGATACAATTAATATTGATGGATCTCCTATCTTTGAAGAAAATATTGAATCTCTTGTACAAACTGAACAGAGAGTGGACACTGAAGTCCAGGCTGTGGTACAAGAAGATATTGCTGAAATTGTTGAGCAGGTTGAAGCATCTGGTGAGCAAGAGGCTCCATTAGATTTAAATGTTGAGGTTGGTGAACAAGTAGAGACTGGTGAACAGTCTGGTGAACAATTTGTTGGGAATATTCCAGAATGGGATGATGTTGACTCCCCCATGTCTGAGGGATTTGATGCAAGTTTAAACTTTCTGGGTGAAGATGTACAAGAAGAAGAAACTCTACCTGAAATACCAACACCTTCACCAGAAATACCTACCCCTACACCAGAAATACCACCACCAGAATCAACTCAACCCCCACCAGAATCAATGCCACCACCTCCACCACCTTCAATTCCTCAATCAACTCCATATTTCCCTCCTTTCATTCCTACAACTCAACCTCCAGTCAACCCAACCGAACAAAGTGTGCCAGCACTTGCCTGAACAAATTGAAAATATGAAGAAGGAAGTGCTGGAATTAAAGAAAGGCATGACTGCTTCCTTGCCAGAACAAGGCAGAACATTTGGCTCACTGGATAGGCTAATGATGGAAGAATTGTGGAATGATCTAAAGTCCAGGACTAGAGATCATTCCAAGGGGGAAAAATTATCAATTCCATCATCTGGTGTCCAAGAAAGTTTAAGGAAGAAGAAAGAGGTTGTAAGGGCAGTCGCTACTGAAAGCGTTGTTCAGAGAAGGCAAGTGACTGGTACTGATGCCAGTGCACGTATGGCCCAGAGAGCACTTGGCACTGAAGCCATTGTGCAGACTGAAGAAGAGGCTGCTGGTACTGAAGCCGAGCCCCAGTTTGAATCCTTCCCAGACATCCCTACCACACTGAAGGCAGTTAAAGGGAAAGAAAAGATGGTGTCTGGTGAAGAGGAGAGCAATTTGAAGATGTTGACAATGAAACATCAAGGAAATTGCAACAACAGTGCATTATGATCGAAATTTTCAAGAATAATCAAAGAGATGAACTGCTGGCCCATCATAGGGATATGGCAACAATGGGTACTCTGGACTCCTACAACGCTGGCAGGTAGGCGTAAATATTGAAGTTTTCAAGAGGATGAAAGAGGATCCAAGAGTTCATCAGTGTCTTGATGCACTGAATGATGTTCATATACGCTCGTTCTATGCTGAAGAAGAACAGGTATATGACTCATTGATTTATGATGTAACCATTCCAGAGCTTATCAGACAAAGAAAGGAGGAGCTGGTAAGCCTCCAGAAGAAAATAAGAAGAAATGCTGGTGCTCTGGAACTGGAATACAGGAAGAGAATGACTGGTCTACCCAAGCTTACTGCCAAGCAACTGAAGGCAATTAAAGATGGTGATGTTAGCACCTTTATTCCTCTGGATACAACTCTGAAGATCAACAGACAAGAACACCAGTCCACTGAAGGACAACAGAGTGGTGTATCCAGGGAAACTGAAGATATGGTTCAGTTGGCTAAGCAAAAGGCTAAGTTTGAAGAAATGATGACGTTTAGGGCCAATGCAAGAAGAATAATTAATGCTGAAATCACACTGGCTGAACATCATCAAGGTATGACCAGGTTTAATGTAAAGTTGACCAGAGAAGGTAACTTTACTGATGAAAGAAAAGATACTTCAGTCCAAGCATTTGATGGACTGAACTAAAGGAGATTGGAATGACTTTCAAAGGCAAGACTGATCTCTCTCCAGACGTGAAGGTCTTTATGAAGAGGATTGAGAAGGTCTGGAAGAGAATTCAACAAATGGAAGCTGTGTTGGGTCTGAGACCACCAGTGTCTGTTCCATCATCTCCATCTCCTAAAAGTAAGGCTACTGAAGATGCACCAGAAAGGACATCAAGAAGAAGGGCCTGAACCTTTTTATCATTGTACTTATTGTATTTAGTGTATTATGAAAGTTGTAATTATTTTCCTTTTTGGTGAAAGTAATAATAGTTGCAATTTTTTATTTCCATAAGTAAATGACCAGATTTAGTCTAAGTTAGAACTTAAAAGATGAAACTGAAAACACTCATGATCTATAAAGTGTTTTCCAGTAACTTAGATTAGACTTAAATCGACCAAGTGTTTTCCAAACATACAAATTTGTATATCTATAAGTCTGAAAAATACTTGCATTATTTCTAAACAAATAGGGGGAATTTGTTAGTCCAGATTTAGTCCAGACTTACTGGACTGGCTCCAGACTGGACTACTGGAACCTTATTTAGGTTTGTTAAGAAAACGTGTTTTGCTGGTCTCGCTCCAGACCCGACTACTGGAGCCTCACTGAAGATTTGACCAGAAAACGTTTCTCTACTGGACCTACTCCAGACTTGGAATCTGGAGTCCCTCTGAAGATTTGTCCAGAAATAATTGAAGACTAGTGAGCATTTACCTGTATAGATAATCTGGAGCATTCTCCAGATTAGCTCACTGAAGACTTCACCCCAGTCCAGATCTACTCTACTGAAGACATTCTGACTGAAGTCAAAGACTGAAGTCTGAAGGAAGAAGACTTAACAAATGGCGGAGTCCACTGGAAAGTCTTACCAGATCTGCACACTGGAGGATTGTTAGTGTTCTAGATCCTGCAAGTCTGGACACTGTGTTGGGTCTGAGACCACCAGTGTCTGTTCCATCATCTTCATCTCCAAAAAGGAAGGCTACTGAAGATGCTCCAGAAAGGACATCGAAAAGAAGGGCCTAAACCTTTTTTCATTGTACTTATTGTAATTAATGTGTTATGAAAGTTGTAATTATTTTCCTTTTTGGTGAAAGTAATAATAGTTGCAATTTTTTATTTTCCATAAGTAAATGACCAGATTTAGTCTAAGTTAGAACTTAAAAGATGAAACTGAAAACACTCATGATCTATAAAGTGTTTTCCAGTAACTTAGATTAGACTTAAATCGACCAAGTGTTTTCCAAACATACAAATTTGTATATCTATAAGTCTGAAAAATACTTGCATTATTTCTAAACAAATAAGGGGAATTTGTTAGGTCCAGATTTAGTCCAGACTTACTGGACTGGCTCCAGACTGGACTACTGGAACCTTATTTAGGTTTGTTAAGAAAATTGTTTTGCTGGTCTCGCTCCAGACCCGACTACTGGAGCCTCACTGAAGATTTGACCAGAAAACGTTTCTCTACTGGACCTACTCCAGACTTGGAATCTGGAGTCCCTCTAAAGATTTGTCCAGAAATAATTGAAAACTAGTGAGCATTTACTTGTATAGATAATCTGGAGCATTCTCCAGATTAGCTCACTGAAGACTTCACCCCAGTCCAGATCTACTCTACTGAAGACATTCTGACTGAAGTCAAAGACTGAAGTCTGAAGGAAGAAGACTTAACAAATGGCGGAGTCCACTGGAAAGTTTTACCAGATCTGCACACTGGAGGATTGTTAGTGTTCTAGATCCTGCAAGTCTGAACACTAATATCGAGGTTTGACTTATGCCTTTAACACACTTTCCAAAGAACAATCCACTTGTTCTTTAACAAAGTAAACGTGTGTTAAGGTGGTTGGATAATAGGATACACTTGCACTTGATGTGACTTTATCCTTATACTTATCCAATACATTTAATGTTCTTGTCGGATCATTAAATGTATGCCAACCATATTTGTACGGCACAAATTCACTGGTGAATTTGTTGCCTATAAATACAAAGTCATTTCCTTGATAAAAAATACTTTTAAGCATTCCTTTTGCATTTAAGTGAATTTGTCTAAAATACTCTCGATCTTAAACAGGGATACTTCACAACTTTAAGTATCTCGATCCTAAAGAGCTATTTGACAAATATAGATCATTTGTAATTCAAAGGTTGTTAGGATACATACTTTATTGTATTATCTTGATTCCGCAACAACCTTGTATTTTATTTAAACATCAATAAATGAAATACCCATGAAACATACATAATGGTCCACTTTATTTGTTTATTGCTTTAAGTCTTGTATTACTTTGTTTATATATCTTGCATCTTTATTTACAAGTATTACTAGTCCATATCTAGTGATTATTAGACTTGTTGTATTTACACTTTCTATTGGTTAACCATCTCGAAGTTAAACGGGACTCACAAAAAGCATATTCAATGCTGAGGCAAGAAGAGAAACAGAGAATTGCACATAAACCACCTCATCTTGCTATGCCAACTGCACTTAACACAATGAACAGGTCTTCATACAATTACCAAAAAGTCAGTAATCCACAAGTCAAAGCTGCAATTCAGGGAATTCAAATGAATGAGAGGAGAAGCTCATTTAAGACAGGTGTCATATGTACCAGTTGCAACAGGGAAGGTCACTACAAGTCTGAATGCTATAGGATTGTTGGCTATCCAGTTGGACATCCTCTGCACAACAAGTTTCAACCACTGCAGAAGCCAAACCAGTTTAAACAACATGCCTACTACAACAAAGGGAAGACTGTGAACTTGGCAATGACAGAAGAAGACACTCCTCTGCAAACATCTGAATCTGCAACTAATGCAAGGATGGATCAGCTTCAAAACCAATTGAATCAAGTGATGTTAATGCTGCAAAACAACAATGGCACACTGACTCGCTCAGACATCCATCAAGCTACTATGGCAGTTATACGACTTGTCCTTACTGCTCATATTTCCATTGCTTTAGGTGTTTGGATAACTGATAGTGGGGCAACTGACCATATCTGCACTAAACTGTCACTCATGCACAATACAAGAAAATGCATAAAACCCATATTTGTGACCATACCTGATGGCAGTAGTGTTCTTGTCACAATCATTGGTTCAGTCTATATCAATGAGAATCTTACACTGCATGATGTATTTTATGTACCTACATTCACCTACAATCTCATCTCTGTAAGCAAAATTCTCCACACGACACACTCTGCAGTCATCTTCACTGCTAACAGTTGCACCTTTCAGGACCATAAAGGCTCCACAACTAATGCCAAATTCTGTGGAGGACTCTACATCTTACCCACACAATCTCCAAAATCCATCCCTACTCAGTCTACTGTTCTGACCAGCACCAGTGATGCAACTACATGGCATGCTAGGCTGGGTCATTCTTCCTTTCCTGTCATCAAGCAAATCAAAACAATTCCTTTTCTTACTTCTTGTAATCAATTGAATAAATGTGTTGTATGTCCTCTAGCTAAACAGCATTTGTTACCTTTTCCTCTGAGTGATTCTTATGCAAAATCCTTGTTTGAACTTGTTCATATGGATGTTTGGGGTCCCTATAGACATCCAACTGTGAATAAATGCACTTATTTTCTAACCATTGTTGATGACCACTCAAGGGCCACCTGGACCTACCTTCTCCCTACCAAAACACATGTCACTTCCACTGTAAAAGCCTTCTATCAATATGTATTAAATCATTTTGAAAAATCAATCAAAACTGTCAGAAGTGACAATGGTCTTGAGTTTGTCAACTCTCAATTAACCAGTTTCTTCCAATCTGTTGGCATCATACATCAGACCTCTTGTCCATATACTCCTCAGCAAAATGCTAGAGTTGAGAGAAAACATAGACAACTTTTGGAAATGGCAAGGTCAATTCAATTTCAGGCAAACTTCCCAAAACATCTATGGGGATACTGCATTTTGGCAGCAACCTACTTGATCAATAGACTACCTTCCACTGTTTTACAAAACAAAAGTCCTTTTGAAATTCTTTACAAAGAACCTCCATCCCTCACTCACTTAAGGATCATTGGTTGCCAAGCATATGCCTATAGTTACACCCCAGATAAATTTGCACCAAGGGCAACACCCTGTGCACTGCTTGGCTACCCACATAATGAAAAAGGCTATCTTTTATATGATCTCTCAACCCACAAAGTTTTCTCCAGCAGAAATGTTACCTTTGATGAAACTAAATTTCCTTTCAAATTAACTCCCACATCACCATCAACACCTCACTGTTCTACTGACATCACTTACACCCCTTCAGTCATTCAACCAACTCCACTTCTAAATCCCATTACCTCTTCTGCATCTTCATCCACTAATTCTTCTTCTACACCTACCTCTGTTGACTCATCACCAACAAACCATCACACCATTGAAGACCAAATACAACCTCAAAATCCTCCAACAATACATGTCCCACAACCTTCTATCACAACCAGAACCTCAAACAGAGTCAAAAAGCCATCTACCAGGCTCAAAGATTTCATCTGCACAAAGCCAAAACATCACATAGCCAATTCTATCACATACTCAAATTTGTCTCCTTATTCACTTCACTTTGTGCACAATGTAGATAAGGCAGTTGAACCACATACTTTTATCCAAGCCTCTAAAGATACTAAATGGATTGAGGCAATGACAAATGAAATACAGGCCTTAGAACAGAATAACACATGGAAACTTGTTACTCTGCCACCTGGTAAGAGTCCTATAGGTAGTAAATGGGTATATAGGATCAAATATAAGGCAGATGGCTCCATTGAAAGATACAAGGCAAGGTTAGTGGCAAAAGGTTACCATCAACAGGCTGGTATTGATTACAATGAAACATTTGCCCCTGTGGCAAAAATGGTCACAATCAGAACACTCCTAGCTGTTAGTATTCATCACAACTGGACAATTGAACAATTGGACATCAACAATGCATTCCTACATGGAGACCTTCATGAAGATGTCTATATGTCCATCCCTCAAGGTTACACAAAAGATGTCCCAGCAAACACAGTTTGCAAGCTCATCAAATCATTATATGGACTCAAGCAAGCAAATAGACAGTGGTTTGATAAGCTCACTACCTATCTCAAAACTCTTGGATTCACACAAAGCTATGTAGACACTTCCCTTTTCATCTACAAGAAAGGCATCATCTTCACTACCCTACTCATCTATGTAGATGATATTATCATGTCTGGTAATGATCAGGCTCATATCAAAGAAGTTAAAACACAGCTGCATCATCAATTCAGTATTAAGGATCTTGGATCCCTTCATTACTATCTAGGAATTGAGTTTCTCAGGAATTCTTCTGGTCTCACCATGTCACAAAGAAAATATGCTTTAGAGCTCATTGCAGCAGCAGACTTACTCAACTCCAAACCAGCAGCCACACCTCTGAATCCAAATGATAAACTCAACCACACTGATGGAGAGCTTCTTTCTGACCCTACCACCTACAGGACCTTGGTAGGTAAAATCATCTACCTTACTTTGAACACGAACCCTATTATTAATTATTATTATCCTGCTTGGGATGATTTTTTTTAGAGTGTGATAAAATGGAAAAGAATAGGCCCAGATCTAAATAATTGTCATCTGCCACGTCTCAAAGTAGTTTAGCTCTTTTTTTGGGTTGCTACCATCAGATTTAAAAGGCCCAAATGAAAAAAGCAACTTTTATTGGGCTTACGCCCAAAAGAGGACTTAGGAGATGGTTTAGACAAAATAACATTGAGGTCCTGGTCAACACCGTTGTTATTTTGCAAATTTGATTTCTGAGCGGCTTCCCAAAAATGAATGAAGCGTCCCTATTTGATAAGTGTACTCTATCACACTTTTTAGTTGATTGGTAGGCTTACCTGCGTAAATATAGTTTTATAAAGTAAAATATTAATACTAAAAGTAAATTACAAAGATGGTACTTTAAGTACAGTGAAAGTTACAGATATCATGCCTGTAATTTAGAGAGAGCATGCAAAATGACGAAGATACCCCTCACATGCACGGCACGTGGGGGCACTTAACAGCACAACTAACGGAAGTTTGGTCCAGGTATGGTTTGAGTGGAAAAATGATAAGTTTGGGTATGACGGGTGTAATTAATAAACTCTAGGTATGATTTGTGCAATATGGTGGATAGTTCGGGTACCATTTTTTAATTAACCCCTAAATTTATTATCCCAACACAAAAAAACAACTATATGACATATTATCGTCAAACCGTACATCCTACGAGTATTAGTACTAGTAGAAGTATAGATATAGATATCTACTCATATTTTTAAGTTTAATAAATCGTATATTTCAACTCAATAAAACCTAATTTCAATAATATAAGATTGTTATAAATACGTTTGGGATTTTTGAATTTATGTTTACTAACCATATTTCATTATGGAAAGAAATTAAGTTTTTAAAACTCTTATGCGAATCTAAGCATTTGATGTTAATGCATTGTTTGTATGTAAATTACTATTTTTATGTCCATAATTCAATCTTAAATAAAAGCAAATTTTACAATTAACTTGAGATTTAACATATGCATGATATTATTAAAAATCAATAATTAAAACATTTTTATAAATCATCTAATTATATTAGTCTATACTCTATACGTTGAAAAACAACGGATATTATTTAAATAATCTAATATAACATATGTTTTGCTTTTTATGTTTAATTTTTCTGAGTTAGTTAACGTTATCGTATTTATTTAAGTTTATATTTATTTACTTTTCAATAAAGGATAAAAGATATAAATAAGAAATTAGTTTTTCTTTGTTTATAAAACTTTTATTTCAGACATTAAAAGTTTACAAAAGAAACATTTTTCTTCTTTCAATTTCTTTACATTTAACCAATTATTACTTTTGTTTTATTTTAAGTTTTTAACTTTAAAATATCATTTAAAGGTATCTTGTGTGTTAATTTTTTCTTCTTTCATTTTCCTTACAATTAACCGATTATAATTTTTGTTTTTTTGAGTTTTCAATTTTAAAATATCTCGTGTGTTAACAGGGACATAATCTAGTTATTATTAAAGCTAGCTAGCAGGAGCCAGAAGAGTGCAAACAGAAAATCAGATCAAGTTGTTACAATGAAAAAGAAATCCAAGAGTTCCGGTCTTTTTTTGTATTTTGATCAGTGGAGTTGATTAAAAAAAGGGTAAATTACACTTTTGGTCCCTGAACTTGACACATTTTTCACTTTTAGTCACTAAACTTTAAAAATTGCAAATTATACACTAAACTTGCCACTTTTTTTCACTTTTGGTCACCGCGTCAGCTTTGTTACCTTTCCTCCGTTAACTTGCCCAGGTTCGTTAGTTTTTTTTTCACTTTTCGTCCTTTCCATTTATTCCATTATTAAAAGTGATAATCGACTTAACTTCAGGTCTTAGATATTGTTTTGTTCGATTAGTGAAAATACATATTTATTTGTGAGGGGTTTTGAAACAGTTTTTTTTTATGTTTACAGTTTACTACTTTATTGATTATAAAATAGTTTGATTAGATGAAATAATTGATTTTGTTTTTAAACGACAATGAAATAATTGTTAGTTGAAATTTTTATTTATAAAGTTAGATTTTTTTTAGTGCCTCTGTTTGAATTTTTTAGTCTTCTTATGTCTACTTTAACCGTAAATATTTTTGTTTGTGTTATATAAATTTATATAGTTTTCCTTAATTCATTTTATTAAGATATTGTAACGGTTATCCGGAGTAACGTGTTCTAGATTTTTTTCTTCATAACGCCTTATGATTTAACCGTAAATATTTTTGTTTGTGTTATATAAATTTGTAATAAATCATATAAATGGATTGAGTTTTCAATTATCACTTTTAAAAATGGAATAAATGAAAAGGACAAAAACTGGAAAAAAAAACTAACGAATCTGAGCAAGTTAACGGAGGAAAGGTAACAAAGTTGACGCGGTGACCAAAAGTGAAAAAAAGTGACAAGTTTAGTGTATAATTTGCAATTTTTGAAGTTTAGTGACTAAAAGTGATAATCGACTTAACTTCAGGTCTTAGATTTTGTTTTGTTCGATTAGTGAAAATACATATTTATTTGTGAGGGGTTTTGAAACAGTTTTTTTTTATGTTTACAGTTTACTACTTTATTGATTATAAAATAGTTTGATTAGATGAAATAATTGATTTTGTTTTTAAACGACAATGAAATAATTGTTAGTTGAAATTTTTATTTATAAAGTTAGATTTTTTTTAGTGCCTCTGTTTGAATTTTTTAGTCTTCTTATGTCTACTTTAACCGTAAATATTTTTGTTTGTGTTATATAAATTTGTAATAAATCATATAAATGGATTGAGTTTTCAATTATCACTTTTAAAAATGGAATAAATGAAAAGGACAAAAACTGGAAAAAAAAAAACTAACGAATCTGAGCAAGTTAACGGAGGAAAGGTAACAAAGTTGACGCGGTGACCAAAAGTGAAAAAAAGTGACAAGTTTAGTGTATAATTTGCAATTTTTGAAGTTTAGTGACTAAAAGTGAAAAACGTGCCAAGTTCAGGGACCAAAAGTGTAATTTACCCTTAAAATAAATAAAAAAAAAAAACAAAAAAAAAAAAAAACTAACGAATCTGAGCAAGTTAACGGAGGAAAGGTAACAAAGTTGACGCGGTGACCAAAAGTGAAAAAAAGTGACAAGTTTAGTGTATAATTTGCAATTTTTGAAGTTTAGTGACTAAAAGTGAAAAAAAGTGACAAGTTTAGTGTATAATTTGCAATTTTTGAAGTTTAGTGACTAAAAGTGAAAAACGTGCCAAGTTCAGGGACCAAAAGTGTAATTTACCCTTAAAAAAAATAATATTGAAACTTGTAGTAGGTAGAACGTCCTAATCTCGAGCTCAACGCTTACGCGATTGATAGATGCTACGGCCTACGGAGTATCGTTTTATTTTGTTATTCAATATAAAAAGGCTAACATTTAACGTTACGTGTATCGACCTTCGAAAAACATTGCCCGGCTACCAGCTGGCTACTAAACTCCTATTAAATATATGTAGCTCTTTTGTTTTATATATAAAGACAATGAAAAAGAAATCCAAGAGTTCCAGTCTTGATTTTTGTATTTTGATCACAGTGGAGTTGATTGTAAAAATATAATAGTCAACTTGTAGTAGGTAGAACGTCCTAATCTCGAGCTCAACGCTTACGCGATTGATAGATGCTACGGCCTACGGAGTATCGTTTTATTTTGTTATTCAATATAAAAAGGCTAACATTTAACGTTACGTGTATCGACCTTCGAAAAACATTGCCCGGCTACCAGCTGGCTACTAAGGTTAAGAGGAATGGAGTTGCCGGGGGTTGGGCTACTTGTATCAGAGCGTGCCTTGTGACATTCTGGGTTGCTGGGATTGCCTGGAAAAAAGGTGGGAGTGGAATTGTCTGAATGGTGGGGTTGGGTAATGATTGATTTAATTTTCTATTTCCATTTTTTTTGTTTTAGACTTTAATTTTCTTTTACTTTTTTGTTTTAAACTTTATATATAAATATATACATAATAATATATATAAAATATATTTTATCAAATAAACACAAAATAATACCATTTTTATTTATAAAAAAAAATACAACGGCTATAAATTAAAAAGACATTACTTAATCAAAAAAGAAACACATTATAAACTACGTAGAAATTAAAACTACTTAGGAATTAAAAGACATTACAAACTAATTAAACCATCTGATATTGTCGTTGTGCCGATTTGTTCAAGTTGTTCAATGTGAAAACCACACTGTCAAGCTGTTCAATTTCATTTTGGATGCTATCGATCTTCCCTTGCAAATAATCTATATATGGTCACTCAAGATCAGAACATTCTCTTGCTTGTAAAGTAGAAATTTGTTATCGGCACCATTTCTTTTTTGCATGTAGCTTTTGCATAACTGTTATGAGTTCCTCTTGAAACATTACATGGTCTAGGATATCGGGCATCATACTGTCCTCCATCTGATCGACAGTCATTGGTAGCTTTGGAATAGTGTAGAAATTTGATGAAGAGGCCATTTCGAGTGTAGAAATGTTTGTTTTTTTTGTCAGGAATGTTTGATGAACAACATAACATAAATATATGAAGTAAACGACGCTCTTCCAACGTTCAAATTTTAAAATATTTATAGGCCATTTCGAGTGTAGAAATGTTTGTTTTTTTTGGTCTGGAATGTTTGATGAACAACATAACATATATAGATGAAGTAAACGACGCTCTTCCAACGTTCAGTCCCTCTAACGTTCAAATTTCAAAATATTTACACATTCAGTCCCTCTGACGTTCAAATTTCAAATTACAACTTTGGCCCCTAAAACGGCTAAACATTGACCTCACTATATAAACATGATTCCAGGGACATAAACCAATTCACAATTCCATTTCACTACACGTTCACTCTTTAATTTCAAATGGCGTCGTCATCAAACATCGTTCACCGACCTCGCATGACTGTCGATGAGATGAGGTCACTAATCATGGCTGATATCAAAGAAGACACCCTTCTTCAAACAAAAATCTCTGGGGTTATGGGATGTTTACGGTAGAAAAGGCGACGTTGCGAGGTAACGTTAAAGGAAATACAGGCGCCACACCGTGAGATTTCAAAGCATGAAGGCCAATATTCCCATTTTCTACAGGAGGAGATTAAGAGGGTGAAGCCCGCAATCAAGGATTGTTTTGATGCCGGTCACACGTTGGGAGACTGGTGCACTTGGGCCGAAACGTACCATGATAATTGCGGTGAAGACAAAACCATCGAGGAAGTCAAATGCTCGAGACATGACCAATGGTGGCTCAACCTAAACGCTCACCAGGGCATAGAAAGTATGTCACTAGAGGATCGTCATCAGTAGTTATGTATTGTGTGTTTTTATTATGTAATGTCATTTTAATTATGTATTGTTTTTTTTTTAAGTTAACGTATTATGTGTTTTTATTAATAAAAGTGTGATTTTGAAATAATGGGATAAATGGTAGATTAAAAAAAGTTCAACTATTATTACCACAAAATACGAAACTACATAACTATTATTAAAACACTAGAATCGAAATACAACACTACGATGCAAGAATACAAAATACATAACTATTATTAAAACACTAGAACTTCGAGCATTTCCTTAGCAACTCCCACTCCTCCATGTGATGAAATGGTCCTCCACACTTGCTCTATACTCAGCCAAGCACTTTGGATTCTTGTCTCGTTAGGAAGATTGTTCAAACGGGTGAAAATTACGTTGAACGAGTGAATAGAGGTGCGCATACGGCGCCATTTAGGGACAATGGTGTCTAGATTACGATAACCGGTGGGTTGGTTCTCAATATTCAAAAACATATTAGTAACTTTTGTCCAAAATGTTCTTTGTCTTTGGTAATTATCTACAAACAATAACAAAAAAAAATGAAATAGTGGTTAATAAAACATTAGTAAACGATAATATAAAACAATAAAACATTAACAAAATATACCGCAATTTGGATCTTCCGCTACCTCGATCCAAGCTTTAGTTAAACTAACTTCTTCCGACTTTGTCCAAACCATGATTTACAAATTGTTGTGTGTGTTTTTAAAATTGTTTTGTAAAAATGAAAGTATGTAGATGTGTGAATTGTTGGTTGAAATATAGTGGTATACATAGATGGGAAAAGAAAATAAAAAAAAAGAAAGTTATTTTTTTATTAAAAAATAGTCGCTATTCAAACGGATAGTATAGAAAGTCACGTCGGTCAAACACAAACGAAGCAAACCATGTGAGTCGCTTGAAGGGGGGATCGCCGGGGGGTGGGGGTGGTGTAGCCGGTGAATCGGCAGTTAACCAAGGGTGGATCGCCCATTCCCCCGCCTCACTCCTCTCAGCCTAAACTCCTATTAAATATATGAAGCTCTTTTGTTTTATACATATAAAGATAAGGATTACGTGGTTATTAGATATTTAAGTTTCGATATAAACTTTTCACATTTAAATATTTTAATTTATAAAAAACATAGGGGTCCAATAATTAATTGATTATACAATCAATATTAAAAAAATAGTATAAATAAATATCAAAAAAATTAATATGTGAAAGGTTTTATATCCAAGCTTAGTTCTATCAGTCACATATTCACTTATATATATATATATATTGCAATATATGCAGTGTCGTGCTGTGATCTATTAGAAAGCATAGAAATCTCGGTACCGTCTCTGTAGCGCACCAGATACCGACATAGTATTGATCTTGAAAATCTCAATCTTCGGGTTTATGGTACACGTTTCGGTCTCATTTTCCGTTCGGAACCACATTTTGGTACTATTTCTTCGCGATCTCGAATCTCACAAACCAAGAAAAGTGGGTCCCGATCCCATTTTTCACTCGGTATCATTTTCCGGTACCGGGGTGAGATCGAGACTTGAGAATTTTGCTTATTTAGATCAATGTATTACTTTTGTTATAGTTTACAACAACTAGGGTTACCAGGAGACATTATTTGAGTGCACTAAAATTTGTACTTTGTTATACGAAAATTCAAAGGATTTCTTTTGATTTGCAAAGTATCATATTTTATGCATGTAATAAGTTATATGTAATAATGTTGGGATTTTATTAACCTAATAACATTAAATGGGTCGGGTGACCGACCCGGTTTGAGTGACAAATTAAATTTTCATAAAACCTTTTAATAAAACAACTTTATTAAATCAGAGTACGTACGGAAGCGTGTTAATAAACTATTAAACTATTTAATATCCCTTACCAAGATCCACATGCAATGCAATATAAGTAACTTAAATAAATACAAAACTAACCTCGTTGCGGTAGACAAGATCCCTCATGATGTGGAAGATTCCGGAAACAAGATTCCAAGTGTAGAAACCCTCCGTAAGTGCGTACACGAACAATGTCTTAACCAAGGATCTGCTAGACACCTTTAAGCTTACGACCGCAACCGAACGAAACCTTAATACCGTAAAGTCGAATTCGACTTCTTCTTCAAGTAAGAAGGTTGAATTCAATAACCTAATTAGGGTTCTTGAATTCGCACCTCACACACACCAAAACACAAAGAAACCTTTGTTGAAACTAATTTAGGGTTTAACTAAAACCCTAAATAATTAATGTAACACCCAACAAGGCGGAAACATGGGGCATTAATAGAAAAGCTTAGCGTGTCATGGAAATTAAGTAGAGGCAACTAAATGCATTCAAGGATTAAAGCAATCTATACATAATTCAAGTACAAATACAAGTATCGGATGAATAAATGCACAAAGAGCACAACACCATCAATAGTTTACAAAAACAGATCAAATGATGGCTAACGATCCTAGGCATAACCCATAAATGGGTGCAATGAATCACGGATCCACAAAAGTCCAAGCTCAATCCTATCACATGCAATGCAATCATCCATCACGTCTTTGGTTCACTTGATTACCTGAAAAGTGTACTAAAATGCGTCAACATAAAGTTGGTGAGTTCGTAGGTTTTAACAATAAGAAATAAGTGTCAGGATAACAACCTTTTAACCTTGATTCGATCAATAAACGATCATATAACGAGTATATCGATCATAACGAACATATAACCTTTATTAGGTTATAACGATCATAAACGAACATAACGATCATATATAACCTTCATTTGGTTATAATGATCAATAAACGAACATAACGATCATAACAAACATATATAAACCTTGATTCAATGCATAACGATCATAAAATCTTGCTTTAAACGAATAAACAATTATTTAACGATCATGCAACCAAAACAAGTTCAAGTACACTTTTCACCCCGAAAATCAATTAAGACAAGGGGCTACGAACTCACCTTTGCCAAGCAATTAAAGCTATATACAAGTTATAAACGCTCAACGTTCGCCACGTGCCCTTGACCTATCATTATATATATACATATTAATATACAAGTTACATTCCTTTTTCTTGTATTCATAACAAACCCTAGATTAAACTCTCGACTTTGAGCGACACTCGAGACTTGAATACGACACCAGAGGAAAGGATAAATAGGTCAAGAGAAAGTTCTACTCGAGCCTAGTATAAATGTAACCGAGCTAGAAAGGAAACTAAAAAAACACACACACCACACCACCGTAAACTACGCCAGGACCACCGTAGCTTACGGTGGTTCATGGGCTGCCAGCGTAACAGACGGTATAAGGTGTCGTCCCAGATGGTGGTTCAAGATGGAGCAGAGTAATAGACGGTGTATGGCACCGTCTCAGACGGTGCCCTACAATTGATGGTTTCAGCATCTTAGTCCCCAAAGTCCACCGTATGTCAGAATATTTTAGCGTCTTGGTGGCGTAAAGCTCAAATGGCATTAGGAAGCCACCGTCTCATACGGTGGCATGACCGTATGAGACGCCAACACAATCACACACAGCGTAAGAGACGTCCAAGGGACCGTCTCAGACGCTAGGAGCTAGGCAATTCGAGCAGCAGCAGGTAAGGACTTAGAACACGAACCAAAACACTCCCATTTAGCTTTTTGGACCCAAGGACGATTCATTTGGCTTCAAAACTAGTCTAGGGACATAAATAAGTTTGTACAAACATAGTTTAACACAATTTCATTTCATGAAATCGACCCAAGACATCAACAAAGATCTGAATCCTCCTTGACCTAGTTATTGTGACATAAAACCCTAATTTTGCTAGAAATTCGACTTATGTCACCAAAACCCGTTTTTCTCACTTGTTGAACATAACTAAATCACAACCCATTAAAACCCACTTTAAATTTGTGACCCATTTCATCATTTCAACAAGAAAAATCGATTTTGACCCATTTGAGCTTCATGAACCCTAATTTGACCCACTTATACTTTGAATCCGATTTTGGCTAGGAGTTTGAGAGATTTGACTTAGAATAAGTTTATTAACATCAAATAATGAGCTTGGAATGGGATTACTTACCAAAATCTTCCACCAAAGTGTTTAACCCGAAATTGACCCGAATTGAATGATTCCTTGCACTATGAAACCCCAATTTTCGATATGTTGTTAAAATGATGGTGATGATGAAAAACCCTAAAAAAAACTTGCTTAAAACATTTAATGTGATGTATTAAATTTAGAGAGAGAGAGAGAGAGAGAGAGTTGCAAGAGTTCTTGCATTTAGTGAGAGAGAGAAAAGAGAGAGTGGATGAATGGATGGGAAGTTTAAGGAATTGGGTGGATGATAGGGTTGGGTTGGGTTGACCCATGGACTAACCAAATTCCTATATTTCTAGCTTATTTAAACCATAATTAGCATCGAACATTCCATTAAATCGATCAATAAATCTCGACTCATACACGAACACATTATATTTAAAACGATAATTACATTAAATATGCACCTTGAACACGATTAATTCACAAATAACTCGATCATATATTACTTGATTAATATTAACTAGTCAACGTACACGAAATTAACGGGTCAAACTTCACAAATGTTACAATTAAACCTAAAACAATTTGGGGTTTTGTTTCTTTTGGGAAAGAGAGTTCGACACACACATAAAGAAGGAAGAAGAATTTTACCTTTATGTGTGTGTAAGGGATTTGTGAATGAATGAATTAATTAGGGATTTCTTAGGGTATTTATAGGGAAGTCTTCTAATCAAATTAGGAAACCAAAAACCCTAAAAATCCCTCCCAAATTTCGTGCACCTCCTCATGGGAAGGTCCTAGAACCGCCCATGGGGCTTTGGTGTGACGGACCGGACTTTCCTTATTTAATTAATCAACTATTAATTAATTATTGAATTTTAACTAATTAAAAAACCAACCCATTAATTTATTTATTAATTAAACTACTTTTAATTAATAAGTTATTTATCAATCAATTAAAACTAACTTTAATCGATTACTATAAATAACGGTTGTCGGTTTATCCGTTTATCCTTAATTAACTCGCGTTAATTTATAAACGTATAATTTAATTAAAGACTAGTTTAATTAAATGCGTAAATGATCAAATATCATTCCATAGCTTTATGGTTAAACATTATAGATGTTCTATTGTGTATGACCCTACAGACTTAAAGATCCGAAGACATATGGTTAGTCATGTCTACGAAAGTTCACACAATTTCAACATAAGTAACTAATGATAACCCTTAGACCAATCATTATTAATTTCTTTAAATATATTGATTTTGTTGTAAAGTAGATGTTCACATTCAAAGTAATTCTGTACCGATTTCCTAAACGAAATATATAATTAAACTTAATGTAATAAAACGTACTTTTGTAAATGGTGGTAGAAAATTGTCCGCAATAAACATCCAAGCAAAAGACTTAATACGTAATCTAACTATACTACTAAACGGTAAGACCCGCTGATGTCAATTCTAGCGACGTGTCGGCTTATAAACGAGGTTTCACCATAAAGAGAAGAGGGAAATTTGAATTTAAAATATATTTCAAAAAAGGGAGGATGAGAGGGAGATTTGAATTTGAAAGAGAGAGAAGAAGGACATTTGCATTCAAATAAGTAGACACACATTTCCTATTCTCATTCAAATTACCCATCACAAAATTTCTCTCTCAAAATACCGAAATGTGGTTTATTTCTTTTATTTTGATCGGCTTCAAAGTTCTTAAAACCTAAACTATATGTGTGTGCTTTATTTAATTGCATGGTATGTTCGAGTTGATTTATGTATATCTTCTGTTTAATGCAGGTCATGTTGGAGTTCATGTTCGATGTTAGATATTGTGGGAAACGATGTTCAGTGAGTTGGTCACACTTTTGACTTCACAGTTTTGAGGATATGTTTTGTTTGTAATGTGTTTTTAATCCATTTTGTTCATATATATGTGTGTTTAAAACTGTTTCAGTCAGTATGTTGCACTTGATTAAAGTATATATTCTGTTCAATGCAGCTTATGTTCGACTTTATCTTTGATGTTACACACTGTGGGAAACGATGTTCAGTAATATATACCCAAAGTCCGTTTGTCACACTTTTGACTTCACAGTTTTGAACATATGTTTTGTTTCTAATGTGTGTTTAATAGTTTTAGTTTTTATATATTTTTGTTTAAAACTGTTTACATTAGTATCTTGAACTTTCAAAAGCATAAGTTTATTCACATATATTTGAATCTTTCCATCTATTTTAATTTTAATTTTAATGCAGATTAAATGATGCTATATGGAATCGTCGAGGATGAATGAAAGGTAGACAAACAAGTTTATTCAGGTTTGGTATCATGCTCCATCTCTTTGTTATTGATAATAGGTTTAGCATGATACTCCATGTTTTTGTCCATGTATGGTTGTTGAAGTGTTAGTATAGTTGTTGACGATGTACCCCTTCGAATCACTATACAAAGGAAAACATAACGGAGCACATTTGCGAAGGACATAACCACGAAGGAGAATAACTCGATCGAATAACAAAAGGATTAACACAAATCCTTTCCAAAGATAAACATAATACTTACCTAGTCCGGAATATCTCCTAAGGAAACTAAATCGGATAAACATGGTAAGTAGAGTTTTACTCAAAGAAGGAATAGGGAAAACCCTAACCTTCTTCTCCAAGGAATCTCCTCCATAAAAGGAAGAGGATTCTCCCATATTCGATATACTTCGATACACAAACAATTCGACATACAACATATTCATACGATCACGGATCGAACTAAAACCCTAATCATAGTCGAACAAGCTTCGACAATCAACCAACAATCTTAGATTGGCGTAAAGGAACACCGTTCCTACCTTCGGGGAATCGCCAACAAAACCTATAAACCTTTTAGGGTTACTCACAAGTCATCTCTAGGCCAAAAACCTCTTGACGCGGTTTGGTGCACAATCAGTTGTTGTATACAAGTTTTTGTTCTATACAAGTTGGAGTTGTATTCAATTTTCCATTTATTTTAACCAAAACATGACATCTTTCCATCAACTCTATGCTGAATGTAACATCCGCGAAATTTGACCATTTGACTTTTGTGTGATTTGACGAGTTAATTCGATCATTTATATAATTTAGTTCATTTTGAGACTTATCGACGTAATTATGCTAGACGAGGTCATACTGGCCTACACATTATGTAACTCGATACATGACGGCACTTGAATTAATTAGAAATGATAATGGGTCAACCCATTTACCCAACCCATTTACCCAACCCTATCCATTCATTCCTTCATCCACCCTCCCACTCATTCATCCACCCATTTCTATCTCTCTTTCTCTCTCTCTTGAACTCTTGCAAGAACACACACTCAAACTCACTCTCTCTCTAAATTAATTCCTCATTTATTGTTTTATAAACTATATTAATCATAGAAACATCATCTCCTTCATTAAATCTTCATCATATCAAAATTTGGCGGTCAAAGTGCAAGAACTTTCCTTTTATAGCTCATTTTCGGATTCGGTCATCTCGTGGGGGTTTTGGAAGGTAACTCTTAACTCAAATTTACCATTTCATGTCCATAATCATGTTTGTAAGTCAAACTCTTGGATTTGTGGGTCAAAAACGGGTCAAAGTCAAATTAGGGTTTTATTTGACTAAATTAAGTCAAAACCGAATTTTGAATGCAAATTTGATGTTAAGGACGAAATTTTGATATGGGTTTTGTCAAAGTAAGTTAAATTATGATTAAAATGGGTATGCAAGGTCACAAAGTCGAGTTAAGACCCGAATGGGTCGAATTTAGGGTTCTAGGGTTTGGTTATGTTTTTCTTTGAAATGGGTCAAAGCATTTAGAACAAGATTTGGATGTTTCAAGTTGTTAATATGGAATGGGTTACGAGTATTTCAGTCCACACATGTTACAAAACAAGTTTGGAAGCAGCTTAACTAGTTTTTGTATCCTAAATGTCGAGTGAATGAGTTTTGGGTCGTGTTATACTTTGAAATGCTGCTGCTGCTCGCCCAGTTTTCTTCCATCGTCCCAGACGGCCCTGACCACCGTCCCAGACGGTGGTCTGCAAGTGGGTCTTTCAGCGTTTGAGTCTAGCAATCACCGTAAAACAGAGCTTCCCACCGTAAGCCTACCGTAAAGACAATCTAAGCCACCGTCTGAGACGGTGGCATTGCCGTCCAAGACGGTGATCCCCATTGATCAGTTTGCTGATCAACCTTCTAGACTTGATTTTACTTAACTTGGATCGTATCAAGCTTCCTTATGAACCATAGTTTGGCTTCTCTAGTAACCTAACCCGGTCCCGGTGGTTGTTCAAAGTCAAGAGTACATACAAAGACACATAACAAGCTAGTGGTTAAAACAATTGTATATTTTTATATGTGTACGTTAATTAAATGAAAGGTTGGGAGAAATTGTCGATTCTTGGACGACTTTAACTCGAAGTAAACTATATCTTGACATCCCTAATGACCAAGTCGAGTCTCGAGAGTCCTTATGAGTCTTAAATCATACTAAAAACCCTAATTAGGGTTGGAATGCAAATTAATAAATGTGTATATTATAAATATAGGTGGTGGACGTGAAGTGAACGTTGAACGATTGTAACTCGACTATAAATCAATCTTAACTTCTCATTGCCGTTCAAGGTGAGTTCCGTAGTCCCCTACTCGATTGAGATTCGGGCTGAAAAGTGTACACATGCTTCATTGATTGTTCGATTGATTTGTTTGACGGTTTAACTTATTGTTGTTGATTTATGTTTTCGATTTGGATTATGTGATGTGATTAGGATAATTGTACATACATGGAAGACGATGATACATTTAATGAGTTGTGGATGTGGTGGGAAGGCTGCGGGTGACCCTATATATAAGCATCTATGGATCCTTAAATGTAAAGTCGTATGAAATGTATGTGCATTGTGGTTTCGGTTGGATTGTGGTACGATGGTCTTGTGAATGGATTTGGTTATGCATGTACTTATTGATTGGTTCGACGTACTCCCAAGTATTCATACTTGATGATTTGTACTATGTACTCCCAAGTGTCATACATTTGAGAACGTGCTTTCGTACGACGTACTCCCAAGTATTTCTTACTTGAGAACATTGTGGTTGTGGTGGTTTTTGTTGTTGTCGTGGTACACTTATGATACATTATTTGATGTCTTATTGTTTGGACATACCTATTATGCTTTCTCTAACTATTGTGGTTAGACACTTGTACGTGTACTAATACGTGGCTAGGTTACGCCATGAGTAACCCTCTTTACATTCATGTGTGATGCGATGGCTTATCGTAAGTTATGACTTACTTACACTTTATACATATTATGACTCGCTTATACTTTACACATATTGTGACTTGAATGGCTCCTTGTGAACCATTACTACGAACTCACCAACCTAGTGTTGACCTTGTTTAGTACACTTTTCAGGTTATCAGGTGAATCAAGGACGAGAAGTATGATTGATGATTGCTTTAGAACCCGGGCTTGGACTATTTGCCCTACTTTAGGCATTATGCTTAGGATTGTTTGCCATCTTTTGATATTATTTTGTAAACGTTTGATGGCTACTTGCTCCTTGTGCATTTTGTACTTGTTGTAACTTGTTTGGATTCATCGAATCCCTTTTATTCATTTAGTTTGTCCTACGATAATTCCATGTATACGCTATATCTTTTCAGTAATATTTCGAGCCTAGCTTGGGGTGTTACAGAATGGTGGCCCATGCTTGGTCGTAGAGAATTAGGCGGTTTGACCTAGACTATGGCTTAAGTTAAAACTCTTCATATAACATGCATGATTAGGAATTTTGTGTACAACGTGAATTGTTTGAACTTTGACGGTGCACTTTAGGAGTTCGTAGTTAGGATCATTTTATGATGACAATATGAGTACGATTTGACAACGTGTTGTTTTGTGACATGTACAAGATGGACAATGTGTTGTGCTGTGGCAAGTACAATGTGATAAATGTGTGATGAGTACGATGTGGTCAACTTATACATTGATGTGAACTTGATTGTGATTGTGATGGATTATTATTGTTGTTGTTGATTGATGATAGTTGGATGATTTAGGGCAAAGTGAAGTTATGGCATTAACATGGTATAACATTGTGGCAACCCTAAAATAGCTGATCAACTATTTTATGGTCACCCGGTATTATAACAGTTAATGACATCACGGATTGCACATGCTTGGTTTAGGGTATAATAAGGAACCGATATGCTTAATGGGAGTTGATTGGGTGGAGGGAAAGCCGCTGGTATCACCTATATACATACCTGGTCAATAACTAGAGAGCATATCGGATTGGGATTATACTTTGAACCACTTGTTTTAGTTGCTTGTTGTGTGATGTGTTGAATATGAGTACTTGATTTTGTTGATGGATGATTGTTGTGAATTTGGCATGATGGTATGATAAGTAACAATCCCCTTAGAACTCTAGCACTTTTGCCTTAGCATAATGACATGAAATGTGTATGTTATATCGATATGAGAGCATTGACTACTTGTGTGACTAACATGTGAGCATTTGAGACTAACTTTCGGGTCAACGTGTTACTTAAATTATAGAAATGGTGAGACCAAGACGAGTCGGAGCTAACTATAGGGCTAATTCTCAAGAACCACAACCGGAAGCACAAGGAGGTCGTGGTAGGGGCCGTGGTGGTAGAGGTCGTGGTGGAGGCCAAGGTAGGGGCCGAGGTAGAGGTCATGGAGAGGCTCCCGGGCCAAACTTGGCGGAGGTGATCGCTCAAACGGTCACCAATATCATGCCAAATATTGTTGCCCAAGTCACGACAACTCTTGGAGGAAATAATGGGGCACAACCTAATGTGCCACGAAACAATGAAGCCCCGGTGAATGAGAACAATGAAAGGGTTCAACCGGTAATTGTAGAGGAGGAAGAGGCACTGGTGGTGCAAGATAACCATGTTCCCGTGTTTAATCAACATGAGGTGTACCGTCAAGGATGCATATTCAAAGACTTCAAGAGTTGTGGGGCACTGGAGTTTGATGGTAAGGGTGGCCCCATGGATTGTATAAGATGGTTTGAGAGGATTGAGGCGGTGATTGAAAGAAGCCATTACACGTATGATGACCGGATTCCATATGTGTCCGGTATGTTTAAAGATGATGCTTTAAGTTGGTGGAACCAAGAGGTAACCTTGGGTAGGACCTATAACTTGTCATGGGCCGACTTCAAGAACATGGTGAAGGAGAAATTTTGCCCTCCATACGAACTCCAAAATCTAACCATAGAGTTTGTCCACCTTAAAATGGACGGGGCCGACTACAAGGGCTACATTAGGCGTTTTCAAGACTTGTCTACTCTTGTCCCTCATTTGGTGGACCCCGAACAACGGGCAAATTGAAAAATTCGTCTTGGGCTTGACTCTACAAGTCCGTTCTCTAGTAAATTCGGTCATGCCTACTTCATTGACCGAAGCTATAAACCGTGTCGGTAGTGTTACCGAGGACTTGTTGAGAAGTGGGGTATTGAGTAAAGCCTCATCGAAAAGGAAGGAAGTTGGAGAATCTAGTGAAGCAAGAAAGGCGGGTAGGTTTGACCCCAATGGTGCTAATAGGGGTAGGGTCATGGCGGCGGTGGAGCCGGCGAGGAAAACTTACTTGGGACCTCACCCCTTTTGTGCAAAGTGTAATCGTCATCACTCTCCCACTATCCAATGTGGGACTTTCTTTAATTGTAATCGACCCGGGCACGAGGCTAAGAATTGTAGAGAACCGAAAGCGGCACCATTGAATGTAGCACCTCTTCGAGCCGTTCGTCCTCAAGGCAACTTTCCTTGGGGCACATGCTTTGGATGTGGAAGCCCCGATCACTACCGAAACAATTGTCCGCAATGGGTTGGACAACAAGTTCAAGTGGAGGTCCACCCCAATCAACTCCAAGTCGCCGGGCCAAACCAAAACCGTGGCCAACAAGGCCATCAAGTTCAACCTCGTGGCCGAGCTCTTGTGAGAAATGGCAACGAAGGCCGAGATGACCCCAAAGTTGATGAAGGTACATTTCTTTTAAACGGTCGTTATGCTATGGCATTATTTGATTTCAAAACCGACTATGATCTCGTTTGCTTTAACATTGCTTCTTTGAATCACGTTCATTTGAGTGTTTTGGGATTATGTGTTTGATTCTAAGATGGTCAACGATTCGCTAACTAAGCTTAGTCAAATACCCCCCTTTGATTGTATTTCGACTCTAGATGAGGACAAACTCTTCATGTACTTTATGCTTTAGGATATTGAGATTCTTGACGATGAATTAAGTACAATTTGGATGCCAACGGTTAATACGGTCCTTAATTTTGTAGTAGGATTGTTAATGTACCATTATCTAACGGTAGGGTTCTTAGGGTGCAATGTGGAATGTTCAATTCTTCAAACTCAAAGGTCTTTAGTGCTACCGTCTCAAAATTTGAAACTAACGCCGTCTCCATTATTCTTGAGTTTCCCGAGGCCTTTTCGGGTGACTTACCGGGTTTGTCCCATCTCAATAACTTAACTTTTACATTTGTTTGACTTCCTAATGCCGCGCCCGTAGCCAAAGCCCTTATAGGCTTGTCATAAGCGAGATGCAAATTTCGACACACGACTTAAACAACTCCAAGAGAAGCAATTCATCCAATATACCCAATCAGCGTAGGTAGCCTTTATCTTGTATGAGAAAGAAGAGCACGGGTCATTTCGAAAGGTGCGATAATCTCCGGGGTATGAATGAGCTCATAGTGAACGACCGGTATCCATTTTTCCCCGAATTGATGGCGTGTTAACCAACTACGCGGTGCCCAATAATTTCTAGGAATTTTATAATCCCTTACTCGTCTAGCTAAAAAGAGAAGAGAATTGTAGGAGAACGAATTGTAATGGACTTCATCACGAAGTTGCCGAAGACAAGAAATGGCCACGATACGACGAAATCGGTAAGCTTGACAACATGGCACATTCGTATATGGAAGAAGTGGGATAGGTGCACGGAGATTCGATTTCTATCATTCCAAATAAAGAAAGCAGGTTAACTCCAATTTAGAAGGCCTTTCAACGAGCAAAGGGTACTCAACCCGACTTGAGACTTGATCACATATCGAGAGCAAGTGCTATTGAACTTGATGGAGATCTTGTGCAACAATGACACCAACCGAAGCACTAGGTAGTAGAAGCATTGCCCTCCCCTAGTTGGGCAAGGAATTCGAAGAGAACTAGTGTAGCGGGCCGGAAATAGTAATTGAAGTGACAAGAACAACTTTTCAAGTCAAGAAGGGGTACAACTAGCCCACGGAAAACAAAAGAAGTAAGTCGATGTGTGGCAGAAGCCGTTAGAGTTGAGGTTGGTGACCATGTACTTTTAGGGTGTCAACTTGAAAAGACGTTGTACGATTTGTGAGACGAGACGACTCGGGCCAATGTATATTGGGCCTTTGAAATTCTTAGATGGGTAGGCAGAGTGACGTATCGATTTGAACTTACTCAATAGTTTAATGGCGTACATGACGTGCTTCACATTTTCACTTGCGCACGAGTCTAACGTATCCTACCCACCACGTACCCATGAACGGGATACAAAGAGACAAAAGCTAAATTGTATGGAAGAGCCGGTTAAGAACTTTAGATCGTGTGGTTCAAGTGAATTCATCTAGTGGCTAGTGTTTTGTCGAATTTCGGGACGAAATTCTTTTAACGGGGGAATCATGTAACATCCGCGAAATTTGACCGTTTGACTTTTGTGTGATTTGACGAGTTAATTCGATCATTTATATAATTTAGTTCATTTTGAGACTTATCGACGTAATTATGCTAGACGAGGTCATACTGGCCTACACATTATGTAACTCGATACATGACGGCACTTGAATTAATTAGAAATGATAATGGGTCAACCCATTTACCCAACCCATGACCCAACCCTATCCATTCATTCCTCCATCCACCCTCCCACTCATTCATCCACCCATTTCTATCTCTCTTTCTCTCTCCCTTGAACTCTTGCAAGAACACACACTCAAACTCACTCTCTCTCTAATTTAATTCCTCATTTATTGTTTTATAAACTAGATTAATCATAGAAACATCATCTCCTTCATTAAATCTTCATCATATCAAAATTTGGCGGTCAAAGTGCAAGAACTTTCCTTTTATAGCTCATTTTCGGATTCGGTCATCTCGTGGGGGTTTTGGAAGGTAACTCTTAACTCAAATTTACCATTTCATGTCCATAATCATGTTTGTAAGTCAAACTCTTGGATTTGTGGGTCAAAAACGGGTCAAAGTCAAATTAGGGTTTTATTTGACTAAATTAAGTCAAAACCGAATTTTGAATGCAAATTTGATGTTAAGGACGAAATTTTGATATGGGTTTTGTCAAAGTAAGTTAAATTATGATTAAAATGAGTATGCAAGGTCACAAAGTCGAGTTAAGACCCGAATGGGTCGGATTTAGGGTTCTAGGGTTTGGTTATGTTTTTCTTTGAAATGGGTCAAAGCATTTAGAACAAGATTTGGATGTTTCAAGTTGTTAATATGGAATGGGTTACGAGTATTTCAGTCCACACATGTCACAAAACAAGTTTGGAAGCAGCTTAAATCTTTTTTGTATCCTAAATGTCGAGTGAATGAGTTGTGGGTCATGTTATACTTTGAAATGCTGCTGCTGCTCACCCAGTTTTCTTCCACCGTCCCAGACGGCCCTGACCACCATCCCAGACGGTGGTCTGCAAGTGGGTCTTTCAGCGTTTGAGTCTAGCAATCACCCTAAAACAGAGCTTCCCACCGTAAGCCTACCGTAAAGACAATCTAAGCCACCGTCTGAGACGGTGGCATTGCCGTCCAAGACGGTGATCCCCATTGATCAGTTTACTGATCAACCTTCTAGCCTTGCTTTTACTTCACTTGGATCGTATCAAGCTTCCCTATGAACCATAGTTTGGCTTCTCTAGTAACCTAACCCGGTCCCGGTGGTTGTTCAAAGTCAAGAGTACATACAAAGACACATAACAAGCTAGTGGTTAAAACAATTGTATATTTGTGTGTGTACGTTAATTAAATGAAAGGTTGGGAGAAATTGTCGATTCTTGGACGACTTTAACTCGAAGTAAACTATATCTTGACATCCCTAATGACCAAGTCGAGTCTCGAGAGTCCTTATGAGTCTTAAATCATACTAAAAACCCTAATTAGGGTTGGAATGCAAATTAATAAATGTGTATATTATAAATATAGGTGGTGGACGTGAAGTGAACGTTGAACGATTGTAACTCGACTATAAATCAATATTAACTTCTCATTGCCGATCAAGGTGAGTTCCGTAGTCCCCTACTCGATTGAGATTCGGGCTGAAAAGTGTACACATGCTTCATTGATTGTTTGATTGATTTGTTTGACGGTTTAACTTATTGTTGTTGATTTATGTTTTCGATTTGGATTATGTGATGTGATTAGGATAGTTGTACATACATGGAAGACGATGATACATTTAATGAGTTGTAGATGTGGTGGGAAGGCTGCGGGTCACCCTATATATAAGCATCTATGGCTCCTTAAATGTAAAGTCGTATGAAATGTATGTGCATTGTGGTTTCGGTTGGATTGTGGTACGAGTCTTGTGAATGGATTTGGTTATGCATGTACTTATTGATTGGTTCGACGTACTCCCAAGTGTCTCACACTTGAGAACATGCTTTGTACTACGTACTCCCAAGTGTCATACATTTGAGAACGTGCTTTCGTACGACGTACTCCCAAGTATTTCATACTTGAGAACATTGTGGTTGTGTTGGTTTTTGTTGTTGTCATGGTACACTTATGATAATTATTTGATGTCTTATTGTTTGGACATACCTATTATGCTTTCTCTAACTATTGTGGTTAGACACTTGTACGTGTACTAATACGTGGCTAGGTTACGCCATGAGTAACCCTCTTTACATTCATGTGTGATGCGATGGCTTATCGTAAGTTATGACTTACTTACACTTTATACATATTATGACTCGCTTATACTTTACACATATTGTGACTTGAATGGCTCCTTGTGAACCATTACTACGAACTCACCAACCTAGTGTTGACCTTGTTTAGTACACTTTTCAGGTAATCAGGTGAATCAAGGACAAGAAGTATGATTGATGATTGCTTTAGAACCCGGGATTGGACCTACGTGGATCACGGATTTATTTGCCCTACTTTAGGCATTATGCTTAGGATCGTTTGCCATCTTTTGATATTATTTTGTAAACGTTTGATGGCTACTTGCTCCTTGTGCATTTTGTACTTGTTGTAACTTGTTTGGATTCATCGAATCCCTTTTATTCATTTAGCTTGTCCTACGATAATTCCATGCATACGCTATATCTTTTCAGTAATATTTCGAGCCTAGCTTGGGGTGTTACACTGAAGAAGATTAAGTTCCTCCATATCCATAAAGAAGTAAAGTTCGATATTATTCAGTTGCAATGTTGCATATTGCACTAATAACACTTCAATATACAGATGTCATGTTGTTGTTCTTCTACAGTTAAGGTTTTTGGTTCTAATAGATGTGTGATTTGTTTTTCGACAGTTAAGGTTTTGGGTTCTAAGATGAAGGATATACAATAAAAAACAGTTTTTTATGTAATTTCAACTACAATTTAACGAATTATGGTTTTAATGTATCTATCGACCTCAAACAAATGTGCCATATATAATCAAAATCGACAACAAAGGTAACTACATAACATAGTTAACACCTCTAGCTACCATATATAACACCTCTACAATCTTATATAAAGTATGTTGCTGCAAAAGGAAAACAAAACCAGCAATCATACTTCCGATTTGTCCACATTCCTAAAGATACTTAATATACATGTCCAACGATAACCACATTGTTTTACCTTCATAACCACATTGTCCAAACATAACCACATCGTCCAAACATACTTGATAGTTAACAAACATCCAAGTGAAGTGTTTTACCTTCCACATTGTCATCTGGATTGAATTGGAACCTGATCATGCCATCTTCTTCGACTCCTGTCTGACCCATGAAGTAACTCCAATCCATGATCATAACCATGTCACTAACATCTCCTGCCTTATTACCATCTAATGTTGGCACCAAATGTAACACCCCAAGCCGAGGCTCGAAATATCACGGAAATCATATAGCACAAGGTGGAATTACAATAGAACAAGAGCTAAATGCAAATAAAGATTCAGTGAATCCATTACAATACGAAACAAGTACCAAAATACATAAGGAGCAAATAGCCATCAAAGTTTACAAAAGAACATCCCGAAGATGGCAAAACGATCCTAAGTATAATGCAGAAGAGGGGGTCGATGAATCCTTGATTCATAAAGTCCAAAGCCCGGGTTTAACAGCAAGCAAGCGACTAAACTCCACGTCCGGGAATAACCTGATTACCTGAAAAGTGTACTAAGCATAGTCAACACAAGGTTGGTGAGTTCGTAGTAATGGTCCCTAAAGAACCAGCGTCAATAATCACAATGTACGAGTAAAGGCTAGACATGACTTACAGCGAGCCTCTAAGTAACACAATAACGTCCAACAACAAGATTATACAAGACAAGTGAGTGTATACTATGAATGCACGAATGATATGCGTATCAATGCAAGTACCGAATGCATAATAAGCCAACATGCCTATCCTATGCGTGAACTCAGGTCACCTATGCAACGATACCCGCCTGTCATCACAATGAACAAGGCTGTATCTCAAAAACATCGAGATATATATGTCTATATACTCGGGATCAAGAACTCATCATCCATCAGATAGTGTATACATCTATACACTTGGATGTAGGCACTCCTCAATCGAGGGATTATGTACAATGTATGCATGCTTACCATCAATCGTATATGCATCAATCACAATCGTCTGTCATGAACCAACAATCAATATTCGTCAATCATAAACCAATAATCACAATACGATGAACATGAACCAACAATCGATATTCGACAAACATGAGCCAACAATCAATATTAACACCAATTCTATACGTACATACACTTAAGAGGATTCTACTTTCTTCAAGTCCCAGATGCTTATATATAGGGTCACCCGCAGCCTTCCCACCACATCTAAAACCCAATGAAAGCATAACCAACTTCCATGTATGTACGTCTATCCTAATATTAATGAAATACTTAACAAACGTAAACCAAGTCAATCAAACGTGATATCCGTCTCATCAATCCAACATTTAAACCAAATCAATCAAACATCAACAACGTAAGTAAACACGCACGTTTACACTTTTCAGCCCGAATCTTAAGCGAGTAGGGAGATACGAAACTCACCTCGATTGGTTATGAAAAGTTAAGTTGATATAAAGTCGAGTTATTGTCGTACAATGTTCACTTCACGTCCAACACCTAAATATCGATCATATACATTCACATCAACATACATAAACACATATACGTAACTTAACAATTCCCGACAAAACCCTAATTAGGTTCTCAAAGTGCTTCTCGACGTTAAATGACTTTTAAGACTCTTATTCAATGTTACATAAGATAAGAAGTGAATTAGATCAATGCTCGACGCGTAAAAAGGTCCAGAAAGTCAATTTAGGTCAAACAAGAATTTCTGGAAATTACAACTGGCGTAACCTACGCCCCACACTGGCGTAGGTTACGCCCCTTATAAAATTTTTGGGTAAAGGGGGCGTAAGGTACGGTGCTCTCTAAAGTGCAATTTTGTTGGCGTCTGGAGGGGCGTAAACAGTAGGTTTTGGCGTAAGATGGAGCATTCGGCGTAAGCTACGCCCCAAAGGGCCGTAACCTACGCCCAGTCAAAATAGAACTAGCGTAACCTACGCCCCATAGGGCCGTAGGTTACGCCCCTTACTGGGCAGCAACACGACCAGCAGCAGCTAAGTGCAGAAATTATGACCCAAAACCCTAAATCACTTGAACCACAACCCTAAATCGCATTGCAAGATTAAAGGACTCATTTTGATGT
Organism: Erigeron breviscapus; assembly: GCA_034093135.1. Classification (NCBI taxonomy): domain Eukaryota; kingdom Viridiplantae; phylum Streptophyta; class Magnoliopsida; order Asterales; family Asteraceae; genus Erigeron; species Erigeron breviscapus. Next base: position 12,871,604 of record CM067171.1, on the reverse strand, counting down.
TACATTTGACCTTCTAATGCATAAATACACTTACCCAAACCCATATTTCCATCCATAACATCACCAAATTTTCCAAATCGATCAAAACCTAGCCAAACCCTAATTCGACCCAAAACTCATTTTAAGGCGATTTAGAACTTGTAAATGTACGAGGTGACTAGAAACGAGTAAATTAACATAAATAGAAGTAAATGGGATGAATTAGACTTACCAAAACTTCCTTCTTGAGCTCAAACCCGAAATTAGGTCAAATGGGTTAAAATGCAAGAACTTCCACCTTTGATTCTTCAATATGATGATAATGTGGTATAGATGGCGATGATTCTAGCGTTATATCAGTTTCAAAACACTAATCGATGCTAGAGAGGTGAAGGAATGAAATGAAATGGTTTCCTTGCCTTTTTACTTGAGAGAAAGAGAGAAAAGAGGGATAGATAAGAAATGAAAGGGGGAGAAAGAGATATGGGGAGAAATGGGTCAAATGTGGCTGGTGGGTCGTGGACTACCCACGGGCCGACCCGTTTCTCTTCTCAAGCCAAATTACAATCGTTACCCAATTGAACACCGATCAAAACATATTATCGACCCGAATATAACACATAGTCATTTAATTCATAAAACGACTCAAATACTTCATTAACTTATATTGTTAGTCATATTACACATAAAGTCAA
>CM067171.1:12823430-12865930 GCA_034093135.1 Erigeron breviscapus | reverse complement strand
AATCAACTCCATTATATTCATACAGCTTATGCTCACGAACAAAAGAAGCTGGCACTGTCTGCAATTTTAAAAACTTCAAATATCAATTACACATCTTATGATCATACTATATTAGCACAATTCTCCTTAATTATATACAACTACAGCAAAACAAAATAAAAATATTTACATACCACTTCTTTGTGAGTCACAGAATAATCACGAAACTTGTGCAAGAAAAAAGGATGCTTGAACTTTTTGTGATTGTGTTTTTTTATCCTGCATTGATGCAAGATCTGAGAATCAAATGCTTTATCATCCATCAAGGCCTCATTCCACTTTTTCTTAAAATGCTCATCCTCAAAACCTAAAACATTTAAAATAGGTTAATGTTTTAAAAGTAACCATAAAAATAAATAACTTAAAACATTTGTACTAAAAAATATAAAACTTACACATATCGACAATCAAACCAACTCCAATATTCCTTTCATTAAAAACATCCAACAAATACTTCTGTTGTCCACAAGTTGTCAACATCATTGTGTATCCCTTATCCACACCATTAACCATGATAAGATTAGTCCATTGAGACCCCTCAAAACCAACCGCACGCCATTGATTCATTTCCGGATTATTCTCATGAAACTTATAAGTAACCTTCACTTTTTGATCCTGTAGAGGTCCAAATATTTCTGCTTCCTTATCGGGTTTCAAAGCAGATTCCTCATTCAAGTCATTCAGAATTCCAGATGGAAAGCACTGTTAGAAAATGATAAATAGGTGTCTTTATGTCAAATAGGACCAAGTATATAACTAATAATCTCCTTCTAAAAATGTGAACGAAAAACATAAAATAAAACAGTAAACTAACCTCTTGGTAAATTGTGGCAGGAGAAGCTTTAATCAAACATCTTTTAACCACCCATCTACCGTTGAAGATATCCCTCATATATTCCATACCCAATGAATTGAAACATATAACCTCAAACACCTTCTTATCAACCTTTTTAAAGAACATCTTAGTAATTCCTAAATCCCCAACATCATTCAATGAAATAAACTGCTTCCAAGACCAATATCCAATTTTCAAAATACCAGAACCCATATCATAAACAAAAACAACGTGTTTACGTCCACTAGAATCAATCAAAGTGATTTGGTCACAATTATCGGGTATTTCGTTCTTAAAAATTCTGGGCATTAGCTAAATGAAAAATTACCAAAAGTTAACTCAAATACAAATAACATGTTTTTCTTACAAGACACAAATTTAGTCATATTTGAACTTACCAGGAAGTCTTTGTAAGTTCCATCTTTCGGAACATCAACAAGTATTTGAAATTTCACCTGTTCAGATTTATAAAGAATGTTTTACTTTTAAAAAGTAACCATAAAAATAAATAACTTAAAACATTTGTACTAAAAAATATAAAACTTACACATATCGACAATCAAACCAACTCCAATATTCCTTTCATTAAAAACATCCAACAAATACTTCTGTTGTCCACAAGTTGTCAACATCATTGTGTATCCCTTATCCACACCATTAACCATGATAAGATTAGTCCATTGAGACCCCTCAAAACCAACCGCACGCCATTGATTCATTTCCGGATTATTCTCATGAAACTTATAAGTAACCTTCACTTTTTGATCCTGTAGAGGTCCAAATATTTCTGCTTCCTTATCGGGTTTCAAAGCAGATTCCTCATTCAAGTCATTCAGAATTCCAGATGGAAAGCACTGTTAGAAAATGATAAATAGGTGTCTTTATGTCAAATAGGACCAAGTATATAACTAATAATCTCCTTCTAAAAATGTGAACGAAAAACATAAAATAAAACAGTAAACTAACCTCTTGGTAAATTGTGGCAGGAGAAGCTTTAATCAAACATCTTTTAACCACCCATCTACCGTTGAAGATATCCCTCATATATTCCATACCCAATGAATTGAAACATATAACCTCAAACACCTTCTTATCAACCTTTTTAAAGAACATCTTAGTAATTCCTAAATCCCCAACATCATTCAATGAAATAAACTGCTTCCAAGACCAATATCCAATTTTCAAAATACCAGAACCCATATCATAAACAAAAACAACGTGTTTACGTCCACTAGAATCAATCAAAGTGATTTGGTCACAATTATCCGGTATTTCGTTCTTAAAAATTCTGGGCATTATCTAAATGAAAAATTACCAAAAGTTAACTAGCAACATATTAATATTGTCCATTACACACTTTTAGAATACGATACTTCAAATAAACTAAAGTTTTGTTAAAAACATTAACACACATACAAATATCCTAATATACTCAGGAACATAATCAACATAAACGAAGATAAACTTGCCCACCAACAACTGATCTTTCTTTGTTTATCCCAAATTTTATTGAATCGCCCACAATAAAACCAGTGCATTGCATAAACAACCCCCAATCAAACTTGATCATAACATGTGATAATAACCTTCACTTTTTCATCCTGTAGAGGTCCAAATATTTTTGCTTCCTTATCGGGTTTGAAAGCAGATTCCTCATTCAAGTCATTCAGAATTCCAGATGGAAAGCACTGTTAGAAAATGATAAATAGGTGTCTTTATGTCAAATAGGACCAAGTATATAACTAATAATCTCCTTCTAAAAATGTGAACGAAAAACATAAAATAAAACAGTAAACTAACCTCTTGGTAAATTGTGGCAGGAGAAGCTTTAATCAAACATCTTTTAACCACCCATCTACCGTTGAAGATATCCCTCATATATTCCATACCCAATGAATTGAAACATATAACCTCAAACACCTTCTTATCAACCTTTTTAAAGAACATCTTAGTAATTCCTAAATCCCCAACATCATTCAATGAAATAAACTGCTTCCAAGACCAATATCCAATTTTCAAAATACCAGAACCCATATCATAAACAAAAACAACGTGTTTACGTCCACTAGAATCAATCAAAGTGATTTGGTCACAATTATCGGGTATTTCGTTCTTAAAAATTCTGGGCATTAGCTAAATGAAAAATTACCAAAAGTTAACTCAAATACAAATAACATGTTTTTCTTACAAGACACAAATTTAGTCATATTTGAACTTACCAGGAAGTCTTTGTAAGTTCCATCTTTCGGAACATCAACAAGTATTTGAAATTTCACCTGTTCAGATTTATAAAGAATGTCTTACTTTTAAAAAGAAAAAATATAAATATCTGATAAAAATAATTGAAATCCATGAGGATGTATACTATAAAACCCAAATGGTCCCCAAAATGTCAAAAATTCTGTTCCATCAGTATTATTTAATGGGGCCAGAATAAACAAGTTCTATAAAATCCTCAATGACCTAAATCTGATCAGCCACTGTAATATAATATATCAGAAACCCTAATTCCCAATCACCCAACAAAATTTTACATTCCCAAAATTATATTAAATTAATCTAATAAACAAAGTTGCAACAGCGCTCGATCATCTATAAGTAAAGTATAATATTAAAACAAAGTATATAAAATAGATCGACACTTACCATTCGAAGCTTAAAATCAGGGCAACGTGATCTTTTCCCCATTTCTGATATTCTTAAGTAAAATAAATGAAAATGAAAACCTAATCTCTAATATATACTATTAAACTATCCTAAAGTGTCAAGTTCACCCCCTTAAAAATATAAATATCTGATAAAAATAATTGAAATCCATGAGGATGTATACTATAAAACCCAAATGGTCCCCAAAATGTCAAAAATTCTGTTCCATCAGTATTATTTAATGGGGCCAGAATAAACAAGTTCTATAAAATCCTCAATGACCTAAATCTGATCAGCCACTGTAATATAATATATCAGAAACCCTAATTCCCAATCACCCAACAAAATTTTACATTCCCAAAATTATATTAAATTAATCTAATAAACAAAGTTGCAACAGCGCTCGATCATCTATAAGTAAAGTATAATATTAAAACAAAGTATATAAAATAGATCGACACTTACCATTCGAAGCTTAAAATCAGGGCAACGTGATCTTTTCCCCATTTCTGATATTCTTAAGTAAAATAAATGAAAATGAAAACCTAATCTCTAATATATACTATTAAACTATCCTAAAGTGTCAAGTTCACCCCCTTAAAAATATAAAATTGTATATGAAACTTAACTTCTAATAAAATAATTTAGATTATAAAAATTTTGGACAACTACAATTATTAAACTACACTTTTCTAAATGCATGACAAGTTTTTCTACTCTTAAAAGAGTAATTAAAAGAATATACAAACTTATACAAATGTACAAAATTATACCACAATTATTATGTGTTAATCAAGTTTTATGTCACAAATGTAGCAACGACATTTATATGTCACAACACCTTCTTCAACTAATAATAAAGATACTAAAACATACATACTAAATATCCAGAATATAAATAATTTCAAAATACATCCCACTAAAACACTATTCTCCTACACAGTTTTTCCCAACCCGGACCTTCAAACCCAGTTGCAACTTTTTCTATATTCGGTGCAACACCACAATCATTATAAATAACCTTAACAAGATATTGCTTTTCACCACATGTAACCCGAGCTAATTCTTGGTAACTTTTACTTTCGGTTGGATTTAGGTCCCAAAGTAAAAAAATACTCAAAACCTGTAAAATACCAAACAAATATATAGTTCAATATATAGAAAAACAAACAATCATAATATACTTAAAAGTATCATTTGTTTTACCACTCTTTTAGAAGTGTGTTCATCTGCTTCAACTAAACAACTCCTACCACAAGCTCTTCCAGGCTCTATTTTGCTAAAATACTCCAAATCTCTACCCAGATATACTTGAAAATAAAAGGTCACAGTTTTTTGCCAAGCAAAACAAAGTTTCTTAACATCCGCATACTTAAAATCTCTAAGTAACGCGTTCAACTCAACATCAGAGATTTTGAACAAATCATCACCTATTCTTGAAACCAATACGTACTTACTAACATTCTGATCATCGATCAATTCCAGCATGTTACAATCACTTGGTAGCACACGCCCGAAAATCTTTGGTAATATCTATGTTTTATGATACAAAAAATATAAACATTAGACTTCCATTATAAATTTAATATATTATAGCAAAATAGTAGAAATACTTGAACCAAAATTACCAATCCACTTTTAGATTCTTTATAATCTTCACAATTGACTATCACTTGAAATTTGCTCTGTTGATAATAACAATGACATTAAAAAATTTGGTTACACAAATTTTACAAACTTATGCATTATTTTCAAAAGTATGGAACAACTTAACAACTATTAACACTCTAATAACAAGTTGTAAATAACAAATTACAACAAAGCTATGGAAATCTTGAAAACAATATAGTCTGGTTACTCTACATTGTTATAACTAAAAGAAACTACATAGCCATAAATGTATCTAAAATTGATAAACATGCAGTAATCTGATTCAACTAACCTGATTAGACATTTTGCTCGGTTTGAAAAATAGATCTAAAACAAAGAACAAAGAAGTAGATGGCTTTAGTAAATGAAGATGTACCTCCTCTCTTTACCTAATAGTAGAAAAGTAGGTAACAAATGAGGTCTTCATTTTAAATAAACTGCATGTAAATCAACTATTTACAATATAAAAAATGTAAATAAACTATTTACTACAACCAACACATTAATTTAACTACAAATAGATTTAAATAAACTGCATGTAAATCAACTATTTACAATATAAAAAATGTAAATAAACTATTTACTACAACCAACACATTAATTTAACTACAAATAGATTTAAATAAACTGCATGTAAATCAACTATTTACAATATAAAAAATGTAAATAAACTATTTACTACAACCAACACATTAATTTAACTACAAATTTAAAGAAACATGCATAGCTACATCAAATATATACAACACTTCTCTTGCTGTAAAATGTGTACTAACAGCAAGAGTAAAGAAAGTTAAAACAGTTAATACATACATTAGTGTAGCAAACCAAAATAGTAGCTAGCAAAACACAAACAGAAGTTTTGTTCAAACATACTTTCCAAATCTAATCACCAACCATAATATCAATCAACAAAGATGAAAAACAGCCACCCCTGCATCTTCCGACTCGTTCTTTTGCCATTCAAATCTGATGGAGGAACCAACACCCATTTTATTTTGAGTTACAAAGTTACTCATGTCAACAATTGTGAGTTCCATATGATTCAAGTTCCATGGCCTTCTTTTGTCTTTCTTAACGCCCAACTTTGCAGGATACTTATAGATACGAAATACAAGTTTGGCTTTGGTGTAAACATTCAGTCCATGTTTACAAACAAAAGGTTTGGGAATCGTCTACAAAATAACAAAAATACTTTTAACTAAAGACACATTTAGTAAATATATACATATCAGATGTAATAACATTTGTAGACACAAAAACTTACAATGTATTTGCGATCAACATTGCACTTCTCAAGCACAATGATGAATGAAGGCTTTGAGGGAGTATGAAAATGGGACTTCAACCGACATTTGTGCTCAATCTCCTCAGTCTCCTCAAATTCGAAATCATGATTTTCACCATCATCAACTTCTTGAAAGAAAACTTCATAACCTAAAACAAAGTATATTCTATAATTTCATAATAACACTTAATTTTAAACAGTTTAAATAAAACATAACGAAAGAAAATAATAATATAAAAGTCAAAGTGTTTAAAATACATACCAATACCAACCTCTTTTACATTAAACACCTCAACCTCAAAAACACCATTGTTCAATCGTTTAAACATCAACTTATATCCATTGTGCACATTGTTCTTCAAACAGAAATTAGTCCACTCATCTCCACTAAAACCCACAACACGAATCTTTTTGTCCCCTTTTCTATGAGTCAAAGAATCATAGACAACACCAAAAGATATTGAACTGTACTTCTTACCATGTAACACAGCCGGGCACCTTGGTTGTGTCAAATACTTTTCAGTCAAATCTTTCAACAAGCAATAGTTGATGAACTGGAAACAAATATTTCAAATTTAAATACTAACATATAATGGAAAACACATATAAACAAAGACCAAAAATAACATAAAGTATACATGTTGGTTAATTGTGCTCTTTCTAACATTCAACAAACATCGCTGAACAATCAACTGATTATCATCATTAGTTGTTGTTTGGACCCCAATTGAGTCGAAACCAATGATTTGAACCTCATTTGGTGATAACAACTTCAATAACAACTGGGTGATACTCTTATTCCCAGTTATATTATGACAAAAGCATGCGAATGACCAAATGAAAGCTTAACATGACCAGACTCAGCAGGTAACAAACAGCTTGGGTAACGACGACCAACAAAATCAATGACAGTTAAAGATTCACAGTTTTCCGGTAACTTTCTTTTGAGAATTGGAGGTAAAAACCTATTATGATAGAAACAAAACATAAGCAACCTAAATAACATAATGCTTAAGTCATTTAGCAGACATGAGATTAATGGAATTCTAAATTATATATTACCAAGCAGTTTTCAATCTTCACTTCAGAAAGAAGATTCATTATGCATTGGAAAGGTACCTATATATAATAAAAAAGTATAGTTGAAAATCTTTAAAATAAGTAAAACACAAAAATAAACAGCATGAATGGGGGGCAAAAACAAAAAAAAACATAAAAGTTGGAAAATGGTCCCAACAAAAAAACCTCAAAAATCCCCCAAAAAGTGAAACATATACTGAAATAGCAACAAATGAGAGGGTCCCCATTTTTTGGATCTCAGAAAAATAGAAAACACTAACTATAGTTAAAATAGTTCAATGGCATTCAACTCTTTTCGTGAAGTGCAGTTATATCTTTTAAAACATCCTCAATTGGTTGTACAAAACAAGAAATCAGAAAATGGTCCCAAATTAACATCTACCAAAATTGACAAAAATGTGAAATATATATTCCAACAAAAAATATACAGATGGTCCCCTATATAAAAATTTTGGTAAAATTAAGACTATCAAAAAGTACTATTAAAAAATTGATCAAACACTTATCCCCAAACCATTATTCCTAATTAAGAATACCGATATTGTATAGAAAATAAATACACACTGTTCCCCAAACCCTAAAGCAATTTAATATAACAAACTGTTTCAATAAAACCTTAATCGTCAAGTCAAATTAAAAAGATTGATACTGAAACCCTAATAATTTTTCATATTTAAAAGCATACAAATTGGTACACACTTAAAAATTAAAAGAAAAAAAACGCATAAAACCTTATCTTCAAGTGCCATGATAAGGTTCTTTCGTTAGGAATTCACAAACAGACTTTGAAAGAAGATTATAGCTGTACGTAGCAATCAAAAGTAAACCACTGTCAGTAAAAGAGAAGTGTTAGGTGAAATAGTTTTTTGATCGGTGTTTTTATGACAAAGGTAGATATTTTTAGGTTAAATTACTAATTAAATGGATTTACCAGTATTGGGCTAATCATTTTTTTGGGCTAAAAAAAAACAAGATCCACTAACAGGGAAGGACTTTATATATGGAAAGAATAACATATTTTTAATCTAAAAAAACAAATGTAATTATATTTATTTAAATGTTAAAGATAATCATAAAATTAATTTAAATCCAAAAAATAATAAAAAAAACTACATTTTACAAATATTAACAAACAATGTCATACACAAAAATATATAACTCATCTTATGTAAAGATATATGATATGATTTGTTATAGAGTAACTTAACAGTGTATAAATGTTCAAAAAAAAAACTTAACAGGGCATAAAATATATAAAATAAGTCAAACATAGTTGCCACCTATTCCTTCTTTTCCGTATACAAATTCAGAAAATATATTAATATTTTAAGTCAAATGTAAACTTTCAAAGTAGCAAAGTACAACAACTTTCTGTAAACTTTCTATCTTCCCCATGTATGCATATATAAATGTGTAAACAATGAAGGGTCTTCTATTTAAATATAAAGAATTTGAAATGTTTTTTGTATTTTTTTTTAAATTGTCAAGGTATTTTAACCGGTTTATTTTAAATTGTCAGTGTATTTTAACAATGAATATGAAGAGACAACAAATTAACGAATAGGTACACTGTTTCGACTTAGTAAGTGGACGGTTATATTATTTGTGGGGATAGCGAAAGACATTTTGCTTATAGTATATAAACCGATACATTGGCTTCAATCCATCACCAAAGTACTTTACAACCTCATTACGGTTATAAACATTTTATTTATAAAAAAAGGTGGAAAACAATGGCTCGATTGTACGGCTGGACTGTGTCACCAAATGATCGTAGCTATGTATTCAGAAAGAGGGATATGCGAAAGATGAAGATTGAGAAGATGAAGAAGGTGCTGAAACTTGATGAAGATTTCTTAGAGGAGGTTTATCGAATGGCTGCATGGAAAAACAACAACACTGATGAGGCCAAGGAGTTGGTGAGGGTTCTTAGGGGTAGGTTTGATCCATACGTAATGACCCTGGATGATTTATCCAAGAAGGTTATGGCATGGATGTGGATGCCAACTCCGCATATGGAAACAGGGCATGTAAAGATCTTTTGGGGGGATGGTAAACATCGATGGTACCCGGCCAAGAAGTTATTGGAGTCAACTGACATCGAGTTGCTGCAGCAGATAACTCCCAACTACTTTGTAACAATATCCAAGAAGAAGCAGGATCGATGCAAGTTTTTAGTCCAGTTTGAGAATGACTTGGGGGTCAGGATCGAGGAGCTGAAGGAAGAGGAGGAGCGAGCAGGTGATGGAGGATATGCATCGGAAGAAATGACTGAAGAGGAGGTGTGGGGTTATGACTGGTGATATGGTTTGCATCTTTTCACTTTCCTATTTTGATGTTTATAGTACTTAAAACTTTAAACTCTATTGATAATACCTTTTGTAATATCTACTGTATGGTTTATGACAATCAACGTTGCTTTTTATCGTGAATATTATTTGCCGGTTTTTTTGTCTATGGTAATATCTATAGAAAACTTAAGGAGATATGTACACTACAAATATGTAAAATTAAACACTTCCACTTCAAACACACCATTGCTAAGGTAACAATGTACTTATATTTATTTTGTACCCCTTAAGAAAACACGATTTTACATAAAATAAGGATTCATATTACAACTTTAAGTTCAGTGCATTAATTAAAAAACAGATAAATAACTATCTAATTTAGTTCTTACACCCTAAAACCATGAAACATATGAAATTGTTACCTTTTCCTTAATTAGCAGATGAACTTCCAGACTCTCTTTTCTCATGAATTACCTCTTGCTCACCTACAAACAAAGACCCATACAAATTTATAAATATATAAAACATACACTAATATATAAGCTTTCATAATAATTAAACTTACTTGAAACAACTAAATCTTCACAAATTCCTTCACTATTGAAAACATCAACAGAATAAGTCAGGTTCTTTAAATTCATGAACTTTAAAATGCATCCACCTACAACATCATTCTCGATATACAACTTCTTCCATTCAGGACCTTCAAACCCAGCTGCCACTTTTTCAATATTTGGTGGAGAACCAACATCAAAATACTTAACCTTAACAAGATATTCCCTTTTCCGGCAAATCAAACGAGTAAATTCCGGCACAGTTTCATTTAGGTCCCAAAGCACAAAAATACTTACAAGCTGTAAAACCCAAATATATAGATTAACATCTAATTTATTATGAAAACATACATAATTACATAAATTGTGCCATTAATAGTACAACACAGAATTAGATGTTTACCACATTTTCGGAAGTATCATCTGTTGTGTCAACTAAACAACTCCTACCACTAGCAGTTCCGTTTGGAATGTTGCTGAAGTACTCCAAATACTTATCAGTATATATTTGAATATCAAAACTCACATTCTTTCTCCAACTCAAACATAGTCTCCTAGGATCGGAATATCTATGTTTTTTGATTAAATCATTCAAGTCAAAATAATTAATTTTGAACAACTGATTACCGATTTTCAAAAGAAACACAAAGTTTCTAACATTCTTTTCATCAACCAGCTTGATTACTTGACAATCACTTGGCAACACACGCCCAATAATCTTTGGTAACATCTATAATTAACCGAATAATAGTAAATCCATGTATTCCACAACCTCAAAACATTCAAAGTTTGAATTTTTAAAATAACACTAAAAAATTACTTACCAACCCAGTCTTCAACTCCTTAAAATCACCACAATCCACTAGAACTTGGAATTTTTTCTGCAAATAAGGAAAATGTTCACTACGATATCCATTATTTAAAATCGCAAACTCTACTACCAATAATTTTAAATTAAAAAGTATATCATCCGTATATATATACATTAATACAAAAGACCACATTTACATTATTACTTTAGCCTGTTCAGAATCTAAATACACTCATGGAACTATAAAAGTGTCTTATTACATGATTACATAGATAAAGAAAAATCAACATGAATGTTTTACAAATAAGTAAAATCCAAACAATGAAAATGTCATTTACTGACCTGATTAGCCATTAGACGACAACAATCTGGAACGCAGATTTATAAATGACCAAGACAAAGAAGAAATTAGGTTTTCAGAAGGTAAAGTCATATACATATAGATACGATATAAACGAGGTCAGGCTGAAAATGATTTCTAATACGAGTACCATATCTATAATTTATTTACAAATGTCGCCCTTCAAGAAAATATAAATAACCTTTTAGCCCCTCACAAAAGTGTTTCAAACATTATTATCTTTTATTAGCGAAACATTTAAAATTCTCATTTGTTTCATTTTGTAAAAAATATATACTTTTAATATTACTAATTCTCATTTCTCATGTGTGTGGCCGTTATATACATCAAAGAAAGAAAATAATGGTTGAAGCGGTTGTTGAAAATTTGTTAGACCTAATAATGAATCTAAGAATAAATTATGACATCTTGCATGACTAGACTTATTATTAAGTCTACTCATTAATACTCTACTTTTATAAAAGCTAATGTATAATTTGATTTTTGACACTTGCTGATTATATTTCTTTCTCATTATGTCTTCTCTTTCTTCTATTATGGACACTAATAGATAGAGACAGGTTGGGTAAGTACACATATTCAAATTTTAAAGACCCGCCCAAATTCAAATCCCTCTCTTATTTCCATTTCAAAAACAACTTGCCAACATACATACACACACACACACACACACACACACACACACACATATATATATATATATATATTATATATTATATATATACAAAGATATAAATTATAATAACATAAACCACACACACATGACATAAGCAAGTGTGTGTGCTTTATGATGTGGCCACGTTTATAAGTCGACACGTCTCTTTTATTCACATCATCGGGCATTGCCGTTTTAGTAGTATACAAAGATATAAATTATATATATATATAATATATATATATATGGGAAAAGATAAAATGAGTCCAGCTTATTTTGAGTCCAATTTGAGTCCATTGATTTTCTTCCATCTCCTCAAATTCCAACCACCTTCTACCACCACCACCATCATTTCCGACCACCACCATGATTTTCCGGCGACGGCGACCACCGCCACCACGACTTACACATGTGTAAGTTAACTTACACATGTGTAAGTTACATGGACCCTTTTTGGACTCAAATTAAGCTGGACTCAATTTATCCCACCCCTATATATATATATATATATAATATCTAAACACACACACATGAATAAGCATGTGTCTAATTTTAGATACATGGTTTTCTTCAGCATTCTTTGACTTATGCTTATACATCAATTGCGTACCACCATGATTCCTGCTTAGTTATGAATGTCAATTTAACAAATATTTCATGATATACTTATTCATTTTTATTCATTTTCATATGCTTATTCGTCGTTTGTTTAAATCCAATTTTTCAAATTTGGGCAATTAGCAATCCAACTTACAAAACGTACTGAATCAATATATATATGACACCCGTGTTGGAACACGGGTTATAAAGCTAGTAAGTAATTATGCTTAAGACCTTAGGCATTGTGTGGAAGCTTGTCCCGGCCGGTGGCAAGGGATTGAGCTAGGGAAGTACCCCTGTGCGTGAAGGAGTGGGTGGTTAGTTACTATTGGAGACCTAACCCCCGGCTAGTTAATATTTTTCTTATATATATAAATTCAAACTTTTCCATTCGGATTTGTACACTTCTTTAACAAAAAAAAAACACCCATAAAAAAACCAATCTTATATACCAACCTCAAAAAACTCATCTCATATACGGAAAAACGAATTGGTTCGACTGTCTTGTTAGATGAGTTGTTCCAGTAGCCGATGATAATAGTGTAAAAGGGTTTGATAATCATAATCAAATGAATGTTTTATTAATCCTCTATAAATTGATACTATTTTTTTTTTGATACCCATCGACCCACCTCGTATGAGCCATATGATGCCGGTAAAATACCTCCATCCTAATCCCCACATGATCTGGGCACCCCGAAGGATCGAACCCGCGTATTTAAACTTCACATATGGGTCTAGGCTTCATTGGTAACGGGTACCTTAAAGGAATTATTTTTTGTCCCCAGCAGGGATCGAACCTGAGACCTTAAGGTCACCAAGTGCTTGCCTTACCACTAGGCTAATTCCTTGTTGGTTAGAAATCTATAAATTGATACTAATAACCTCGATGAAACTAAAAATTTGTCCAACCCAACTTGGGGCCAATACAAAATTAGACCTCAATCGATAAAATAATAAGATAATAACTATTTTGGAAAATCCAGTGTATTTTTATTGGTCCAAATGAAACTATATATTAATAATTACTAAAATATTTCAAATTTTAGAAATTTCTAGTAAAAAATAAATGGATAGCCTCTTTTTTTGTTGAACTTAAAATCGATCTATATTGAATTTATATTTCAATCTTTTAATTGCACTTAAGAGTTAAGGCATTCTTTTCTCGTATTGCAACAAGAAAGTTGTGAAGAGTTATTGTCGCTTGTAATGCTTCTTTTTGAGTAACTGGTTCTAAAGCTACTAAGTCATCCTCAACTTTGTCATCAACCGGATTTTGGATGGTATTCGCTACAATTTATTTCCTTTGAACCTCATAACCTTCATTACTTTCACCGGGATAATCTAGCAAGTGATTCACATCCACTTTGTGCTGATAATTCATACTTGTAATCAAGTTTTTAAAGGGCAAGGGTATTTAAGGGGCAACGGTGCAGTCGGGAACTAGCATCGGCAAGTCGGCTCCATTGCACCCCTTTCATCGGATTAAATCGGCAACTAGCATCGGTTCCTTCCATCGGCTCCTTTTGGCCGATGCTAGTGAACGTGGGAGGTTTTTTTTTCTAAAATCTTTCAAAAAAAATTCACCTTTGGTCCCTCTAACGACCAAAATTGTTCTTTTCAAAAAATTTATACTTTTTGTCCCTATTTATCATCTATATATAGAAACCATTAACTTTCTAAAGAAACACAACAATTTCATACATTATATATCATTCTTTCACATATCTTTCACATATTCATCTATACGCTAATACATACACATCCATTTTCGAACCAACCATGGCAAACTACGGGCTAGCTATGACTCTCTTCGAGGTTAAAAACTCGATGCAGCACCACATGCTTGACGATGACAAGCATAAAACCGACGCCGGGTCTGTGATTAACGACATACACGCTCAAAAGTCGGCTCACCTTGCCAAAATTGAGTAACGACGAGCGCACCCTAACGAGCTCGACGTCCAGTACGTTACATACCTGCAACAGAGGGTCGTCTGGTTGGACCAAACCCTTCAGAAGCTTACTGCTCTCGAAGCCACATTAAGATGACGCTTCAACACGCGGAATTTTGGCAAGGTAATGTCGGCGAAGTAGACCCGAGAGAGGAATACGCGGCTGACCCGGCTGGATCAAATCCTGATGACGGTGAACACTATGAATACATCCACCGCAATGACGCTGACAGTGACGTGAACTTTACCGATTCGCAATTTGGTTGCCGCTAAGTAATGTTTTTAGGACTTGTCATTTCAATTTCTAAGATTATTTAGTTTTCAATTTTAGGACTTGTAATTTCAATTTATGTACGCTTTCAAATTTGAATGAAGTATGTGTTTTATTTAGCTTTTGTTAAATACATAATTATTTTGAATTATTGGCCCTTTAAAAAACTGAAAGTGTAACTATTTTGAATTATATCCATTGAGAGACTAAAAGTGTAAAATCAATTTGGCAAGTCTTGGCAAATTTTGGCACTACACCAACCTTTTGGCAAAAAAAAAAACTAGTTGGACACGTGGCGACTTTTCATTGGTTGAAAAGCTTGCTAAAACTTGTCAAATTTTAGCAAATTGGCACTACACCTTTGCCCCTTAGATCATGAATATCTTCTCCAAAACATACATCGTAAAAACTCTTTAAATTAATAATATATTAACTTATTGATATAAAGTAAAATATCTTTCTCTCAACATTATTAATTTATATATATAAGTTACGAGTATAAAATTAACTTGGTTGGATCAGTGTTTGGAGCTTTTGCCTCTGGAGACAGAGATCAAGGGTTCGATCCTCATGCCCAGCAAGGCTAGAGGTCCTTTTCTACCTTTGGTAGAATCTGACCTTTGGTAGGGGTAAGGCTGTCTACATCTCAACTTCCCTCATATACCGTCGAAGACGGTAATGGAACCCAAAACCGGTAAAAGATGGCATTAGGAGTTACTTTTGTATAATGTAGTACAAAATACACCCCATTTGACGTTGACCATAAAACTTCCACGGAGTCTGTAATATATATTCATTATACATCTAATCGATGATCAATGTGCTAAAACACTTAACCAGAAAACCTCTTATTCATTTGTATTAAACCAAAAATGAGCAACGTCAACGTTCCAGCTCCGGGGCGTTCAAAGGTGAGGAGCATCGAGGAGACTCAGACAGAGAGCCAACACGATGATCTGGATAGCGAAACCTATCGACCAGGACCTGGTTTCTCAGGTCATGTTCGTGTTGCCATTTCAAACAAGGACCCGGACAAATATTTTACTCAGAAGAAAAGACCTGATGAATCAGATCTTGTTCGTGTTCCCATTTCAAACAAGGACCAGGACAGTTATATTACTCAACGGAAAAGTCCTGATGAATCAGATCTTGTTCATGTTCTCATTTCAAACAAGGACAACGACAGTCATTTTACTCAACATAAAAGTCCTGATTTTTCAAGCCTAGGTCATGATAATAAAAATCATTCGGAAACAGCTGGGGAAATATTCACGGAGATGAGCCCCACGGAATACTACGAGGAAGAGGAATAAAATGACACCGGATTTTCATTTTGTTATCAACTTTCCACTGCTTAAGTTTCAAACACTATGTTGTCTTCGAATTTTCTGTTTAATGTAAACTTTCAAATTATTCAATAAAGGGTTAAGTATTTGGGTGTGCAAGTAACTTTTACACTTTTTCTACTGTGTGAATGTAACTTTCATTTGGTTCATTGTATGTAATTAACCCGCTAAATTGAATGATTAATGTAAAATTTTTACGTTGACCAATCAAAAACTTTTACGTGGCAACTCACATGGTTTGCCACGTATACACTTCTACATTAATCGTTTAATTTAGCGGGTTAGTTACATACAATGAACCAAATGAAAGTTACATTCACACAATAGGAAAAGTGTAAAAGTTACTTACACCCCCAGATACTAAACCCTTCAATAAATTACATCTACTTTAATTAGATACGTGAGAAATTACGAACTCGATTTCCGGTTAATTGCTAGGACTTATTTAATTAATCGTTATCTTATGTATTCGGATCGAGTTAATTAGGAAATAGATAAGTAGACATATAAATGAGATAAAATTAACTAGCAGGTTAGTCAGTAATTGAATTAAAATTTAGGGATTAGTACTTCAAAATGTAAACAACTTTACATGAATTGTCATAGTATACATGGAACTTTAATCCTGTGCATTGTATGTAACAAACTTTCAAAATCCTGTGCATTGTATGTATCCAAGTATATGTGGCAATCACATACGATGCCACTTGTAAGTTTTTGATTGGTCGAATACATACAATGCACAAGATTTGAAAGTTCATTACATACAATGCATATGATTAAAGTTCGATACATACTATGACAATTCGTGTAAAGTTGTTTACATTTTGAAGTACTAACCCCTAAAATTTACTAGCAGGTACTGGTGGCAGTCTGAGAGAATACATCTGTATGTGAAAATAGGGTGGTTGTTTTGTTATGTTATGATTATGTTGAATAAGGGTTTTCTTTTTCAAGTTACTGTATTATTCTAGTTTATTTGTTTTGAACCTCACTAATTAAAAATTTATCATGTCATAGATATGTTTGTTTAAAACCATCTTTAACTCACTATATTGAAACTCAATGTATTGATGAAACATCATCAAAAAACAGACTCAACATACTGAATCATTTTTACCATTAACCACCATACTGAAATCATAGTTTAATATCATTAATCTTAATGTTGAAAAACATGATATTATATTAATAACCACATTAATTAATAAATTTATTGACAATAAAAATAAGAATGTGTTAATAGAAGAATGTGTACACTATACTAATAAATTTTGACTTTCTAGACATTAGAAGAAAAGGCTTAGAAAATAAACTTCTCAAACTACAATAGCTATTCTGTTAATATAGTAATTATTCATGGGGCTAATATGAAAACTTGTATTAAAGAGTTTTGACTTTTCAATCGACTTCTTCATATAAGGGGAGAGGGAGTGGTTACCCCTCCCTCAAAGTTTACCGCCAATCAAAATCTTCCACCTCAATTTTCCCCAATTTTCCCCCATCTTCCCCAAATCATTAGCGCCACTTTCTCCCCACTTCCCCCAATCTCCACCTCATCATTTCTTTTTCATTTATTTTTAATACTAAATAATTTCAAAAACTATAGGTTAATTGCATTTTTGGTCCCTATTTTCGAAACCTTTTGCAAATTTGGTACAAACTAACGATGGTTGTTAAATAAAGCCGTTAAGTGCTGTTAGAATTAAAAATGGTGTTTAATTGTAAATTTTTAAAAGTGAAAGGGATATTTGTGTTAATAGTGTTGGTCAAAAAGTGCCAATGAGATATACACGTGATTGTTTTGTAAAAAATTATAAAAACTTGAGAGCTCTATATATGAAAGTTTTGTAATTTAGCTCGCTAAATGTAAGAAACATGGCGGCCGGAATGTTCAACAGTTCGCCGGGAAATTTAAAATGTGTCGCGAAAACGAAATTCACGATTTCTCCCTCCTTTCTTCGAGTAAAAACTCAAAACTGATACCAATTGACTCAGAATTCCACCGCGCACAAACCCTGACCAAAATGAACTTCAGAAACCGTCGCTAGAAAATATGGCAATTCGTTGTAAAACTTAACTTTTTTTAGAACGACATTCTAATCTACCCCTACTCCTAAAATTACACGCATGCCTGAGATGAAACTCAGGACTCTCGAAAAATCCCTATTAATCCACCCCACAAATATGGGAAGTGGGACTTGAACCCAGGTGGATCCCCCAAAGGTCAAAGACCTTACCAATGGGCCACTTGCGATTGCTCCTTTGTTTTTTCGAATTAAAACACAAAACTGGTACCAAAATGCTCAGGTTTGCATTCCGCACAAACCCTAGCCTATTATTCTGCTAAAAAACTTTGCCGGAAAAGTAACCGTCAACGAATCTCGATGAATCGGAAAACTTAAAATATGAATATGACCGGAATCGGATCGTGAACAAAACCTGATGTTTTTCAGATCAATTTGACAAATCGCGAAAACGGAATCGAAGAGGGAAGTTTGCAGAAAAAAATTCTTTTTCTTTTTCCTTTTTAAATAAGAGAAATGGATATAAAAGCAATAAAAATAATAAGTTTGTGAGATAGGACAACAAACTGTAACAATCACGTGTATATCTCATTGACAACAAGACAAACTTTTTGAATAACACTATTAACACAAATACCCCTTACACTTTTAGAAATTTACACTTAAACACCATTTTTAATTCTAACAGCACTTAACGGCTTCATTTAACAACTACCGTTAATTTGTACCAAATTTGCAAAAGGTTTCGAAAACAGGGACCAAAAATGCAATGAAACCTGAAAAGGTCCTTAACCTGCCAAAATATACAAACCATAGGGACCAAAAATGCAATTAACTCAAAACTATATAAACTAAAACATTAAAAATTAATAATAAACATAACACAATACTTGAAAAAAAACACATTTCTTAAATACTTAAAAGAAAAGTATATTATTTAAAAGGGTTATTAACAATAACATTAAAACTAATACAAACTTTTTAAATCTTTTTTATACTTTACGATAAAAAAATGTTTAAAACATAAAGTTTTCAAACTAGTATAGTAATTTCTTAAACATACTAATAGTCTAGGGGTTAAAACAAACTTTTGTATATTAAATATATATAATATAGTCAAAGCTTATCATCTTTTTCGTTTCAATTTTCCATCACCTGCACACCATTTATACATATATATATATATATATAACCTCACCAGCTACATATATAAACAATACATAAACAAATTTTTGACTGTTGGTGGGTCCCCGCACTCTCTTCAATCAACCAAACAAATCCCTCTTTCTCCTCCCTCTCTCCTCTCTCTTCTTTTCCCCCACGTGACTTCCCCGATTTCTTCTTTCTCTATCCATCGGGAAACCGCCGGCGGGTGTGTGCCCGCGCAGCCCCGGTAGCGGGAAACGAATTCCCCGATTCCACTCCCTCCCTTCTAAAGCTACCTGCAAACAATTATTATATTATATACATATATATATATAAGATGGGAAATAATTAATCCTCCTAACTAAATAACCTAATAATCCTCCTAACAATGAGATGATGACATGTGAAAAATCAGGGGGCAAGATTAGGAAAGAGAATTAGTGGATACCACATGTCACCTTCTTAATGTTTTAAGAGGATTTTTAAGCTAATATTTAGGAGGATTTACCATTTTTCATATAAGATATATATCACCAACAACAAATTATTATTGCGCCTAAAAAAAAAAAGACGAATGCGATGCAGAAAAATCCAAACAATTGTAGGAGATGTTGTCATAAAAAATTGGATGAAAGTGTTAAATATATTAATAAAAAAGCCAAAAAAAAAGTATGTGATAAACAAGGAAGTGACTCGTACTATAAAACCCGAAAGGAATACGATTTGTCAACATCGTAACTCAAAATTTTGAGTGAAAGTTTTAAATATATTAGTTAGAAAGCCAAAAAAAATTAATTATGCAACAAACCAATAACTAACCCGTAGTTGAAAAACCTGAATGAAATATCATAAAGGTAATAATAAGGGTAGCTGGTGGTGTGATGTCATAAGGTTATAGCTCATAAGGGTGATCGATGATTGACTGATCTATCTAACGGGCTCCGCCTTTAGCCGTCATGGTTCCGTCTAGAGGCGATACTGGGACAAAATCTCAGATGGGAAAAAAAATTCATGAAAAAATAAATCTAAAAAGGGGCCGAATGTTAAAAACCTATAGGAAAATTTTAAAAATCAATGAAAAATTTAAAAATACATGACAAAATCTAAATTTCGAAGGAGGCATTGGCCCCCCTTGCCCCCCACGTAGTACCACTCCTGGTTCCGCCATAGAGTAACAGTCTTCGCCTATAACAGTACGCATTACGTGCTTTGAAAATTTTTTTATTATTATTATATATATTAAGACATGCTTAGTTATATAAACTTTTAAGATTTTTAATTTTTACCATTAACCTTTTGGGTTTTTCAACTTTAGCCACCATTTTTTACTTTATTATAACTTTGGATTTTACAATTTTTGGCACCCATTTTTTTTTATTTTCTACCCTTATAGTAAACTTTAGGTGTTTCTAATTTTTACCATCAAACTTTTGGTAATGTTAGATGTATGTTTGCACGATCGACGATTCTGGTAGTGGTGGTGGTATGGTGATGGCGGCGACGACGAATGGTGTAGGTTAGTAACTTAAAGTTAATTGATGTAAAAAATGATAGTGTAATTATTTTAAGAGTTGATTTGCACCACTTTTTCTTTTTCGTGTTGTATTTTTCTTTTACATTTATGATATGCTTTTTTTAATATACATTTATCAGTTATATGTATCAACCACCTTATCCGCGTTACAAATTTTATGTATCGTTATATTTGTTGGAGCAACGTCCGGTTAAAAAACTAGTTGGTTAATTAAAATGAGAGTTAAAAAAACTAAAATAAGGGGGAAAAATAGACAACCTAGAAAATTTAAAAACGAACTTTTTATACTTTCACCTTCTAAGTTACCTTTTCTTTTAAACTATATCCAAAATAAATATATCAAGTTGTTAAAACAGAAGTGTGATCTTCTGTGTATGCATCGAGTTGAATGCATAAAACATAAAGTATGATTCTCTCCGTTTTGATCAGTATCGAATATGTGACATTTTGGTAATGTATTAAGATAATCAACTTATATTTTGTTTATAAATACGTCACATATATATAATTATATAATATTATGTAGTATATACAAATGTCCTAACTTTTACGAGTCGAGTCACGTTTTGAGTCACAATTAAATAATCATGTATTCGAATTGAATCAAAAATTACACGTCGACAACTATGATGACAGCATACTGCTCTGTGGAGCTTAACGCATACGGCGTATGCGTGATTAATTAAATGCTATCATTATATTATTCATAGGCACACACACTACAACAAATTAAGTTAGGTGCGTAGAATTTGTTGAATTGTTCGCACTTAAAAATGTGTACAAATAGTCTACATAAAAAAGTGCGAAAAAATTTAGAAGTTTTACATTTAAAAGTGTGAAGAAAGAATGTACACACTAATAAGTGTGTACAAATTTTATACTTTATACACTTATAACTGTGGAGATCATTTCTTCGCAAGTGATTTCTACACACTTGCGTAGAACTCAACCGCGAAGAAATGATTTTTCAGTGCGAAGAAATCACTCGCGAAGAAAATGATCTTTACATTTAAAAGCGCGTACAAATCTAATATTGTACACACTTATTAGTGTGTAAACATTTTTCTTCACACTTTTAAATGTGAAACTTGTAACTTTTTTCGCACTTTTTAATGTAGACTATTTGTACACATATTTAAGTGCGAACAACTTAACAAAATTTTACGCATTTTTAAAGAGTGTGTAAAAGAGGTGCGTACAAACAATAAATTTGTTGTAGTGACATATGTATATATATTCTCAGCAAAATGCGGGAAACTACCTCTTTTTATTAATATTTCTTAGTAGACTTGGATTGTAAAATAAAGTATACAGTCGACTAGTAGTTAGATCGAGTATAACATCCCGAGCTAGGCTCAGAATATTACTGAAAAGATATAGCGTATGCATGGAATTATCGTAGAATAAGTCTAAATGATTAAAAGGGATCCGGTGAATCCAAACATCAAATATAAAGTACAAAATGCACAAGGAGCAAGTAACCATCAAACGTTTACAAAAAACTATCAAAAGATGGCTATCGATCCTAAGCATAAAGTAAGCAATGGACGAATGAATCCTTGATCCACATAAGTCCAAGCCCGAGTCCAACATAAGCAACAATCAAACGTCACGTCCAAGATCCGCCTGATTACCTGAAAAGTGTGAGTCCCTAACTCGATGGATGGTTTAACCCAAAGTGTAAAATACAATAAGTCTAATATGCACTAGATTGGACTAGTATTACTTGAATATAAATGCAAGTATATAAACAAAGTAATACAAGACTTAAAGTAAAGGTGGAACACAATGTAATATTTTCAAGTGTATTTTATTTATGATGTTAAATAAAATACAAGGTTGTGCGGAATCAAGATAATACAAATATGTAAGTATCCTAACAACCTATGAATTACAAATGATCTATATTTGCTAAATAAAGTCTTTAGATCGAGATACTTAAAGTTATGAAGTATCCCTGTTACGATCGAGAGTATTTAGACAAATTCACCTTAATTGCTAAAAGTAATTTTAACAAGGAAATGACTTTGTATTTATAGGCAAACAAATTCACTAGTGAATTTGTGCCGTACAAATATGGTTGCATGCATTTAATGAACCGACAAGGTCATTAAATGCATTGGTTAAGGTACAAGGATAAAGTCACATCAATATGACTAATTATCCTTTTAACCAACCACCTTTACACACGTAAGTACTTTTGTAAAGACAAGTGGAATGTTCTTTGAAAAATGTGTAAAGGCAAAAAGTCAATTCCTCGTAATCAGTGTTCAGACTTGTAAGATCTAGAACACTGACAAATCTCCAGTCGTAGATCTGGTAAGACTTCCAGTGGACTCCGCCATTTTTCAGTCTTCTTTATTCTAACTTCAGTCTTTGACTTCACTGAGAATGTCTTCAGTAGAATAGATCTGGACTGGGGTGAAGTCCAGTGAGCTGATCTGGAGGATTCCAGATTTCCTATACAAGTATTTTGCTCACTGGTCTTCCATTATTTCTGAACAAATCTTCAGTGTCGCTCCAGTCTTCAAGTTTGGAGCGAGTCCAGTAAATCTGGACCTAACAAATTCCCCCTATTTATTTAGAAATAATGCAAGGTTTTTCAAGCTTCTATCTATACAATTTTGTATGCTTGAAAAACACTTGTTTTGATTTAGTCTAAAAATTTTAAGTTATTGGAAAACACTTTATAGATCATCAGTGTTCCAGTTTCATCTTTTAATTCTAACTTAGACTAAATCTGATCACTTACTTATGAATCAAAATATGTAACTATATTTACAGCCATCAACAGAAAATAAGTTACAATTTTGGGAAATAAATACAAGTACAAGTAAATGATAAAAGAGTCAGGCCCTTCTTTTGACGTCTGTCCTTGAGCTTCTTCAGTGGCCTTCCTCTTGGGTGATGGTGAGGATGGTACAGACACTGGTGGTCGCATACCCAGAGCAGCTTCCATCTGTTGTATTCTTTTCCATACCTTCTCAATCCTCTTCATAAATGCTTTGACATCAGGAGATAAATCAGTTTCCCCCTGAAAGTCAAGCCTATCTCCTTCAGTTCAGTCCATCCAAAAGCTTGGACTGAAGCATTCTTCCTTTCATCAGTAAAGTTACCTTCTCTGGTCAACTTTACTTCAAACCTGGTCATGCCTTCATGATTTTCAGCTAATAATTTCTGCACTTATGATCCTTCTGGCATCAGCCCTGAACGTCATCAGTTCATTATATTTGTCTTTCAATTTGGCAGCCTGGATCAATGCTTCAGTTTCCCTGGATACCTTCTCTTGTTCCAAGGCAGTCTGGATTTCTTCACGATTTATTCTTTGTGAAGTATCCAAGGGAATGAAAGTGCTTAGATCTGCATCCCTGATTGCTTTTAGCTGTTTGGCAGTGAGTTTTGGCAAGCCTTTTATCTTCCCTCTATACTCTATCTCCAGAGCACCAGCATTCTTTCTGATCTTCTTCTGGAGGTTCACCAGTTCCTCTGTCCTTTGTCTGATCAGTTCAACTATACTGACACCATAAGTTACAGCATCATAAGTTTGTTCTTCTTCAGAGTACCTGGAGCGAATGTAGACATCATCCAATGCATTCAGACATTGATGAACTCTGGGGTCTTCCTTCATCTTTTTGTATACATCAATATGAATGCCCAACCTGCCAGCATTATATGAATCAAGAGTCCCCATCTTTGCCATTTCCATCTTGTGAGCCTGGAGTTCATCTTTTTGTCTTCTCTTAAAGATTTCTATCATAATGCACTCCTGCTCCAGTCTCTTTGAAGTGTCTTCATCAGTAGTAGGAAATTCTGATGACTTCCCAGCAGTTTCACTTTCTTCTCCAGATACCATATGTTGCTTTCCTTTTACAGACTTCAGAGTAGTTGTGATATCTGGGAATGCTTCAAACTGGGGCTCACTGGCATCAGTACCAGTAGCCTCTTCAACCTGTACATTGGCTTCAGTACCAACTACTTCTTGTGCACTGGCATCAGTACCAGTCACTTGTTCTTGTTGCACGATGGCTTCAGTGCCAAAGGCCTTTTCAATTGCACTAACAACTACTTCTTTCTTTTTCTTCACCAATCCTTCTGGAACAGACTCAGTGGCAACAGACTTTTCCCCCTTGGAATGTCCACCAGTTTGAGACTTGTGGGCATTCCATAATTGTTCAAGCATGTATCTGTCTGTAGCACCAAATGTTCTTCCTGCCACTGGAGTTGTGATATTCACAGTCTTCCTTAGCTCAGTCACTTCCTTCTTAATGATTTGAATTTCTGAAGACAAGTGCTTTGGCATTTCATTTTCAATCATCTTTACCACCTGAGGCAACAACCCATCTTGAATGGTTCTAAGAACAGACCCAGAAATTTCTTCAGTAATTTCTTTCAACATGCTGTGTCTGAACTTCTTAGCACACTCATCACTGATGTTACTGACAACAGAGTTCTGGTCAAGTGTTGGCCTACTTTCCAAATTACTAATCCTGGTGATTAACTTCTGAACCTCATCTGTCAGACCTGCCAGTGGTTGAACAACTTCAGCTTTCACTGCAGTCTGAACAGAATTCACCAATTTTGCCTCTAATCCCTGGACTGCCACTTTGATATTTTCAGAATTTTTATTTGTGGCCAGTACCAGTTCATTCATCTTCTCAAACACCAGCTTCTCATTCCCAGCAAAAACATTCATTTCTGATGCAAGGTTATTCGATAATAAAGACTTAAAATCAGAAACAACCTGGGATGAAGACTGGAGTGATCTCTCCAGGTCCGCCACCTTACTTAAAAGGCCTTGGACCTCGGCTGAAGAAGAAGTGGAGAGACCACTGGGAGGTGCCAGTTCAGAAGCCAACCTGGTCACCAAAGGTACTTGTGCCTGGACCCCTTCAGTGGAAGTTTCAGATGTTACAACAGTGGAGTCCAGCACACGGTGTTCAGGAAAATTAAGTGGAGTTTCAAGTGGTGATGGTTGATTTTGTGAAATTTGAATTGAGGGTGGATTGAAATACAGAGTGTTTTGTGGAATTGAAAGTGGTGGTGGTGGTGGTGGTGGTGGTGGTGGTGGTGGTGGTGTTCTGGTGGTGGTGGCATTTCAGTAGAGATAAGTGGTTGGGTGACTGAAGCAATAACAGAAGTAACCACATTTTCTACTTCATCACCCAGAAAATTCATGTTTATATCAAACATATTACCTTCAGACATTGGGGAATCTACCTCATCCCAATCTGGAGCCGTCCCAACTGTCTGATCAACCACTTCTCTGTTTAAATCCAACCGAGCATCTTGCTCGCCAGTAACCTGCTCATCAATCTGTACAACATTTTCTATTTGCTCAACAATAAGCGACCCATCTTCATTCATGATATCTCCAGGATGGCTCGATTCGTCTGGAAGTTCTTGGTCGAGTAGGAGCCACCTGGGATACTGGTTGTACAATTTCAGCACTGAGGACTCCAGAGGGTCCTTCACCAATCTGGTTCCCACCTGGAGCCTCTTCCTGCTCATCTGATGATGATGCATCTAGTGCATCATTTCTAAAGTGGTTCAGCATATTTACTGGAATTTCAACCTCACCAGCTCTTGATTTCAATGAACTCAACTCCCTCAGATAATCACACACAGAAAAATGATTTGTGTCGTAATCATACTCATCACCCAGAGCTCTTAGAAAAACAAGTGACAGAAAACGAATATATGGGATATGAGGTTTTCTACCTTTCACCTTTAGACGCTCTGCCAGATCATCAAAGAAGATATGAGCAAAATCTACTCTGTATCCAAACCATAGACAGTAGGCAATCTGGAGTTGCATTTGATTATTTTGGTCCAACCCTCCAGAACTGCCACCCAAACACTCAACAAGATGAGTGAAAAAGTATCTCCATGAGTCTGAAAGCTTGCTTGTCACACCCCACCTTAGGCGGAATCGTAGGATATGACGAAAAGACATAACATAGCACATGGAATTTATAATAGAGTCATACTAAATGAAATCCAAATAAATGTATTTCCCATAAGCGGGATAAGTCTAGGCAACACGCCTCAAATAGCAAAAGATGTAGCAAATAACAAATAGAGTTCAATGTTCAAATGCAAACTAGGAGTCCATGAAGGATCTCTTTATTAGTCTTCCTAAAGTCCATATGCTCACTCTCCTTAAGCATTGTTATTACCTGAAAATGAATGCTCGAAAATGTCAACATAATGTTGGTGAGTTCGTAGGTTTAATGTAATACAAATGAATTTGTTGTGCATGATATAAGTAGTATGGACAATAGTGTAAATATAAACATGTAGTAGCATGTATGCATACCAAATACTGATCAATGCCATCATAGTTATCCAACAACATAAACTCACCACTGCTTGCCAACAACTCAATCACATCACTTGCCAACAACTAAATCACACATTGTTGTACCAACAAACTACCAGCTGGAGTATAAAGTTGGTTAATAGTTATCACTGTTATCCGTAAATAGTCTTCAATAGATATCGACAAACATCTATTGCCGTAAATAGTCTTCAATAGATATCGACAGACATCTATTGCATCATAGAAATCAACACAAGCAAGCTAGCATACACATTTCATAATTACACGTATTTGTCCAATAAAACAAACTAGTTTTGGCACAGCTAGTAAAGAAATGAAAAGTGTTTTGAGCATCATTTCCCCCCAAAGAAATAATATAAAAAGGGGCCACGAAACTCACCTCAACAAGCAAGTAGTTGTGCAAAGTCCAACAAAATCACTAGAATCTACACAACATATATATGAACAAGTTACAATTATGGACATGGTCAATAACCGTCCATTGTAACCCGTATTTGATGAAATACACATATGGCTACTTTCAAAATATTCCCAACCTGATTTGTCATGTATTATTAAGTTACAAGTCATATAACTTAATATAGAGTATTTGTTTTAATAATGTATCATTGGTTTCTACAAGTTCATATTCGCTAAAATTTTTGGTAACTTTATCTATTTTTAATCTGGATCAAACAGACTAACCAAGACCTTAAATTTTTACCACTGTAACTTTTATGTGTTAGATACTTACATGAATTTTTACAGAATTTATTTTGTACTTTAACTATTTTTAAAAATTCGATAATTACAGACTAGTCAGAAAAGTCACTGTTTGCGCACTAAAAAGTTTTATAAAAGTTATAGGCTTTTAAAGCTTCAAAAAAATCCATTCTTTTTGCTATCAACTCTTAACATCTTAAACATGTACCTGGAAAAGCATAAACTTCCAGTTCTTAAAATTGACCAAGATATGACTATTTGAAGTCGACCTAAATCTGTTCTGAAAATCCAGCTTTGCGCAGTTTTCTTATAAAATTCTTTTGACGAACTTAAACTTCCTATTTTGACACGAGACCAATTCCACCAAAAAGTACACTTCCTGAACTTAATTTTAGACACCAAAAACGTGACTTAACCATCTTCCATGACCAAGATACGACCTTTCAAAGTTAACAAACTGAATCTGTCCAGATTCTAAAATACTTCCTAAGATACTTTTTGAAAACTACTCATACTCAATAATTATCCAAACATTCAAATCTTGTAAATCACTTATTTAAATCTGTTATTATGATGTTTATGTCTCCATAATTAGTTTTCTTAAATTATATTAATTACTACACTAAAATTAATACGTAAACTTTTAAGATTAATGTGATTTATACTTCAAGCTCTTGATTTAACCTCAAAAAGACTTTCATTAATTATAATAAATTTTTGCCATAATATATATTCATCAAATAGGTTACTTAAAATAAAAGATCAATAAATATAAAGATAAATTTATATATATATATATATATAGAAAAGATAAGTAATTTACCCCAAGATTGATTATAATTTATTTGATATATTATATTATATATTAAGTAGTGTATAGAGATTTATCAGTGTCTAGAAATGAATATGACATATAACTATATGTCTAGATATCAACGGGAATAACTATAACCGTCTATGTTTAGGGAAATAGAGTAACTAAATCCTAAACTATTGGAATTCAAGAAATAAGAGCCACATATTGGAATGATCACCACATTTCTATGCTTGTTATACTATATAGGCACATTGACTAGTCAAGAAGTTTGAAATTAAAGTTAGAGACTATAATAAATTACCAGTTTTTGGTGACGGATGTCACGTTGCTCATGTAGATGGTGCCTTTTCTTGATAACTGGCCATGCTCATCCAGTATATCAGTGTGTCCCATTAGTCTACACACATCCCTGTAATTAAGACCAGTAGGGAGAGTAATTGCCATCTCATTTTCAGCCAGATAATTCAAATGAAGATATCTCTAAGAGAGTCAGCAGTGAGAGTAAAGGCCCTGGTGCCTTGTTGCAATGTGTAGTTGATGGATTGAGTGTTTTCAACATACACAGCAGTATACCAAAATTCACATAAATAATCATGATACATTTTACCGGGATTGAGAGTAAGAGCACCATAGAGTGGACAACTGAGGAAAAAGGCATTCAGTCGTCCAATGAGAGAAGTTGGAGCATGAGTGGTGCTAGTGAGTCTAGCCATCCAATTGTTCATGTTTATTCTGATCGCTTTTGCCTCCAAAGTAATATGAGGTGCCTTTACAACATTGGCAACCGGAGCATATTCAGCAGCGAGCAGATTTTTGGGTGAGTTTGATTGTCTTGGTGCCATTTTGTTTGGTAGATAGATGAAAAAGAAACTGAATTTAGGGTTTATGAAGATTTGATGAATTGAATATGAGAGAGATTTATGATTGGAAATTGAATGAAAAAGAAAGTAAATGAAGGAATTTGAAGAATTTTGGGAGTTAATATGTTCGAAGTAAATGCTAATGAAAGTGAAAGTGGGTATTTATATAGGAGAGAGAATGTGGAACTCAAACGGTTAAATTTGAATTTATCAAATATAATTTTGATCGGGTTTTGAGATCCGCATTAAATACATCACATCACACATAAATGTGTGACGGTTTACAGCCCACAAACAGTACCCAACTTGCATTTTTGTCTTCCCAAGGTAAAAATATCTTTTCAAAAAGTTTGCATACGTGGCACGCACAAAGACCAAGTATTAAAATATTATGACTGACATACCATGACTCATTTCAGTGCATCTGGAGGTTGACTGGACACTCCAGTATCACTGGTGGATTAGGCCAGTGATGCATGCACTGATGGTACACTGGAGGGACACTCCAGTATCATTGGTGGATTAGGCCAGTGATGCATGCACTGATGGTACACTGGAGGACACTCCAGTATCACTGGTGGATTAGGCCAGTGATGCATGCACTGATGGTACACTGGAGGGACACTCCAGTAAAGTACCAATGATAACCATTTGAAAGAGACTGGTAACCTCAAACATGCACTTCAACCTATCTAATTACCAGTGAGAGAGACACATTTACAAGGTACCAGTAATATTTTCCAGAAAATTTTGTCCAGTGAGAAAATAAATTAATAAATTCCCCCTGAAATTAAAACATTTTAAGGACAAAAATATATCTTTCAGTCTTCCCCCTGGAATGTTGATCCAGAAATCTATTAATGCAGAGATAGTACACAAAGGCGTTCAATATCTAAGCAATTATAGATTTATAAATCTTTAAATCAAGGATCCCTGATAGTACACAAAGGCGTTCAATATCAAGGTTCCAGATTTATGGGTTTAACATTCCCAACTCACCAACAAGATATTCAAATGTTTTTACATCCAGTGGTTTAGTAAAAATGTCAGCGAGTTGTTTGTCAGTGGGAATAAAATGGAGTTCAATGTTGCCTTTCACAATATTGTCACGAATGAAGTGATACCTGAGATCAATGTGCTTCGTCTTTGAGTGCATGACTGGATTGTTCGAGATAGCAATGGCACTGGTATTATCACAAAAGATTGGGGTCTTTGAATACTTAATACCATAATCAAGCAACTGGTTCTTCATCCAGAGTATCTGAGCACAACAACTGGCTGTAGACACGTATTCAGCTTCAGCAGTGGATAATGAAACTGAAGTTTGCTTCTTACTGGTCCAGCTGACCAGTTTGCCACCAAGGAAATGACATCCACCAGTAGTGGATTTCCTGTCTATCTTACAACCTGCATGATCTGAATCTGAATAACCCATTAGATCCATGCCTGAGCCTTTGGGATACCAAAGACCCAAACTGGGGACACCCTTAAGGTATTTCAGTATGCGCTTTACAGCAAGCATATGAGATTCTTTTGGATTAGACTAATATCTGGCACATAAACATGTTGAAAACATAATATCTGGTCTACTGGCAGTTAAATACATCAGTGAACCAACCATGCTTCTATAGACAGTGGTGTTCACTGGTTTACCATCTGGATCTGAGTCCAGTGTTAGTGGTGCAGAAATTGGAGTGGGTTTAGATGGCGAAGAGTTCATATCATATTTCTTTAAAAGATCTCTAACATATTTCTCTTGATTAATAAAAATACCATCTCTAGTCTGTTTAATCTGGAGTCCTAGAAAATATGTTAATTCACCCATTAAACTCATCTCATATTCAGTCGACATTATTTTCGAAAATTTCTTGCACATTTTGTCATCAGTAGATCCAAAAATAATATCATCAACATAAATTTGTACCATCAGAAGATTACCTTTTTCATGAAGAATAAATAAGGTATTGTTAATTGCACCTCTTTTAAAACCATTTTTCAATAAATGTCTAGTCAGAGTATCATACCAGGCACGTGGGGCTTGTCTGAGACCATAAAGAGCTTTGTCCAGACGATATACCCAGTGTGGATGCTTTTCATCAACGAAACCTGGTGGTTGTCTGACATACACTTCTTCTTCAAGTTTTTCATTCAAAAATGCACTTTTAACGTCCATCTGGTAGACCTTGAATTGATGATGAGCAGCAAATGCTAAGAATATTCTGATTGCTTCAAGTCTAGCCACTGGAGCAAATGATTCATCAAAATCGACATCTGACTGGCAGTACCCTTGTGCTACCAGTCTGGCCTTGTTTCTGATGACATGGCCATCTTCATCTACCTTATTCCTGAAGACCCATCTGATTCCAATTGGTTCTTTCTTTCCAACTGGGAAAGGAACCAGGTACCAAACCTTGTTCCTTTCAAACTGGTGAAGCTCTTCTTGCATAGCTATCACCCAGCTTGGATCTTCCATAGCCTCGTCAATCTTTTTTGGTTCTATCAGTGATAAGAAACTGACATATAAGCATTGATTACTGGAGGCTCTTCTGGTCAGAACTCCTCTACTGGAGTCACCTATGATCTGATCGATAGGATGAGCTTTTGTCCATCTGGAGTATTGACCAGGATTGTTACTGACAACAATATCAGTGCAAGAGTTCAGTTGAGTCTCCTCTGGTGTTGCTTCAGGAGGAGGATCTTGCCAGACTACTTCAACATCTTCATCTGAGTCATTTAAATCACGATTTGCATCATGAAATTCTTCATTTGAAGGCATTTCTTGAAGTACTGGTTCAGTTTCAACTGGGACTGATACTGGGGGAGTAGTACGAACATCTGATCCAATAATAATTTCAGAGGGTAGCTTGAAAATAATTGAAGGATAGAATGGAGTACTACTGGAGGGTTTCTTAGTCTGAACAGGTTCCAGATCAGGATGACTGGAAACTTCTTCTGGAGAATCTTTATTGTAGTTGATAGGATCAGATTCACAGAAGACAATTGGAGTTACTGGGAGAGTATCAAGGGTTGGCTTTTTATTGATTGCAGCATTTGATTCATCAAATGTGACATGTATTGACTCATGGACCTTCTCCAGTCTTTTGTTGTAGACTCTGAAGGCCTTGCGAATGGCTGAATAGCCTAAGAAATACCCTTCATCAGCTTTGGCATCGAATTTGCCTAACTGACTGGAGTCGTTCAGAATGTACACTGGACATCCAAAAACGTGAAAATAACCAATATTTGGTTCTCTATTTCTTAAGACTTCATAGGCTGTCTTTTTGTGTCTTTTGATGTACACAGACCGGTTCTGGGTGTGGCAAGCAGTAGCAATTTCTTCAGCCCAGAAACTGGTAGACAGACCAGATTTAGCAAGCATACTCCTGGCAGCTTCTATCAGCGTTCGATTCTTCCTTTCCACCACTCCATTTTGTTCTGGAGAGCGGGCTGATGAGAAATTCTGGGAGATGCCAATGTCAGTACAGAATGACTCCAGAGTTGCATTCTGGAATTCTGTTCCATTGTCACTTCTTAACTGACACACCTTTCGCTTATGCTTGAGCTCAATTTGCTTGATAAGACTGATGATTTCAGCAGCAGCTTCACTTTTAGACCTGAGAAAGATCACCCAACAATATCTGGAGAATTCATCTACGATCACCAGGGTGTATCTTTTACCAGCACGAGTCTGAACATTCACTGGACCGAAGAGGTCCATATGAAGCATATGAAGAGGTTCAGATATGCTGAAATTTTGTCTGGTCTTGAAACTGGTACGTTTCTGCTTACCCATCTCACATCCTGGACATGGCCTTTCCTTTTTGAAGGAAACTGAAGGTATCCCATCTGCCAGTTGTTTTCTAGACAACTTATTAATATTTTTGAAATTTAAATGGGATAACCTTTTGTGCCATAACCAGTTTGTGTCTTCATCAGCTTGAGTATAGAAACACTGCTCTGAAGGAGAGCTTTCCATATCCATCACATACACATTTCCTCTTCTGGGAGCAATCAATACTACCTTCCAGTCCTTGTTGAATACAATTCCCTGAGCAATATTGAATAGAACTTGATAGCCATCATCACACAGTTGACTGACACTGATCAGGTTATATTTCAAACCATTCACAAATGCAACTCGTCTGAATTTGACTTGTCCATTGTTCAGAACACCATACCCCTCAGTTTTTCCACAACCATCATTTCCAAAAGTAATGGAGGGTCCGTCAGAAATTACGAACTCCTCCAGCAGGGTCTTACATCCGGTCATTGTCCTGCCAGCTGCACTGTCAAGATACTTATATTTTGTCTAGGCCAGATGAAGTACCCTCAAAATTGTTTAATCTTGCATTACAACTTTGAAATTGACGAGTCAGTAATTGAAACTGGCTCTCTAACCTTAACAAAATACATTCTTCAGATGACACCTGAGCCTTTCCAGTTGACTGGACTCTAGGCTTAGGTAGGGAACTGGTCTTCTTCTTTTGAACCTGGGGTTCTTTAGAAGTAGTCTGAGGCAAAGGTTTATTCCGATTGACCTTTTTAACTGGAGCAGTCATCTGGAATGCTCCAGTCTTAACCTCTGGGGATTGAACTGGGAAAATATTGGCCTTGGGAGTTACAGGCTCATCATAAATGGTAATGGGCCTGAATCCCTATGGTAACCGATCAATTACTGGTATTAATGATGCAACATGAGTATTTCCATCTAAATAAGCACGTTTTTGAGTGGGAAATTGATTTACTCCAGCATCATATGGCTTTCTGGTTTCAAGCCATGATTTAATAACCAGTTTTTCTTTTTCTAAAATGACTCAAGATCTTGTTTTTCTTGAATCAGTTGTTCAGTTACCAGAACTTGGGCTTGAAATGCCAGTTCAATGTCTTGAAGTTCCTTTAATTTTGATTTTAAAACAGTAATTTCAGAAAAATCTGTTTCTAGACCATTTACACAGTCAGATCTAACAGTTTCAACAAAGATTAAATCAGAATTAAGAGCTTCAGCAATGTCCAGTTTTAGTTCAGTGTCAGTTTCCACATCATAATCACTAACCTTTTTGATAACAATGTCCACCCATCTTCCAGATGTGACATCTTCCTTCACCAGATGCTCTTCGTCTGCCAGAGCCATGAAACAGCAATCTCTTTCCTCTTCTTCATCAGCAGATGAATCATCAGAAGGAACCCATTTCTCTTCAGTTGTTGCAATCATGCACTTATTATTTTCCATTTGTTGTGCCATGAGAGCAATTTGAGCCTTAAGCTTTTTATATTTAGATTTATAGCTATCATTAGGCTTTTTATTAGAAGTAAATGGACCAGGCTGGGATACAAACTGACTGGACTTGCAATCTTTCATGAAATGACCTTTTCTACCACACTTAAAGCATGTCAGATTGGTCTTATCAGTAGAAGAACTGGATGCAAATTGTCCAGATGGCCTATTTGCTCTTGCTTTGAAACGGTTAAACGTTTTAGCAATCATTGCAACCAGGTCATCATTTTCAGATTCATCACAGTCTGGAGAGATAAGACTGATTCTCCAGATTCCATGAATTCAGACACCATCTTCTTCATAGAAAATACATTCTCAGAAGATATTAGTGCTGTACTTTGTGGTTCAGTATGACTAATCACACTGGAACTACTGGAGGCATGGTTATAGGCATCTTGTTCTGCCACAACTCTCTGAGCCTGATTTTCTTCAGTGTATCTGAAGGCTCCATATAAAGTTGAAAGAGTGTGAGTGTGCAGAGTTTTACCTTGTCTTAAGACCAGGATCATGTGAGACCATTTGGTGGGTAGAATATCACAAAATTTCTCCAGAAGTATATCCTTGTCTTTCTCAACCCTCAGTCCTCTCAACTGGTTAATGATGCTCATAAATCTGGTGTAAGTACCAGTGAGAGACTCATTGGGCTGAGCAAAAAATGACTCATACCTCTTGTTTAAGGAGACCTTTCTGGTGACAATGGTGTCATCTCCTCCTTCATACTGGTTCACTAGTTCATCCCACATGGTTTTAGCACTGGGAAAAAGAACTAGTGTGGGAATTAGGGTTTCTGGAACAGCCCCGAGGATCATGTTTTTGAGAAGGGTATCTAGATTTACCAATCTCCTCTCCTCTTCAGACCAATGTTCCTCCCTCTTTTCCCTACCTCTTCTAGATCCAGTTGGATCAAGAAGAGCATTGAGAGGTGATGTGGGGACGTAAGGTCCTTCATTTAAAATTTTCATCATGTTTCTCTCAATTCCAGTGATATGCAATATCATCCTAGCCTTCCACGTACCAAATTCATCACTATTCCCACTGAATTTAGGAACAGGATTGTTTGAGTAGTGCACATGCACATGTGGAGAAGCAGGAGTAGGAGGAGGAGGTGGTGGATTAGTGTTAATGACAGGTGGTGGTTCATTATTTTGATCATTGATATTAGGATCAGGACCAAAATTAAAACTTCCTTGTGTATTTTCTGGGGTGGCCATCAAAGAAGCAGATCTAGGCAAGTTTGTTTAGCCTTCTGCTCTGATACCAATTGTGAGTCCCTAACTCGATGGATGGTTTAACGCAAAGTGTAAAATACAACAAGTCTAATATGCACTAGATTGGACTAGTATTACTTGAATATAAATGCAAGTATATAAACAAAGTAATACAAGACTTAAAGTAAAGGTGGAACACAATGTAATATTTTCAAGTGTATTTTATTTATGATGTTAAATAAAATACAAGGTTGTGCGGAATCAAGATAATACAAATATGTAAGTATCCTAACAACCTATGAATTACAAATGATCTAT
Source organism: Erigeron breviscapus (assembly GCA_034093135.1). Lineage (NCBI taxonomy): Eukaryota > Viridiplantae > Streptophyta > Magnoliopsida > Asterales > Asteraceae > Erigeron > Erigeron breviscapus. The sequence continues at coordinate 12,829,321 of CM067171.1, read as the reverse complement.
ATTTGCTAAATAAAGTCTTTAGATCGAGATACTTAAAGTTGTGAAGTATCCCTGTTACGATCGAGAGTATTTAGACAAATTCACCTTAATTGCTAAAAGTAATTTTAACAAGGAAATGACTTTGTATTTATAGGCAAACAAATTCACCAGTGAATTTGTGCCGTACAAATATGGTTGCATGCATTTAATGAACCGACAAGGTCATTAAATGCATTGGTTAAGGTACAAGGATAAAGTCACATCAATATGACTAATTATCCTTTTAACCAACCACCTTTACACACGTAAGTACTTTTGTAAAGACAAGTGGAATGTTCTTTGAAAAGTGTGTAAAGGCAAAAAGTCAATTCCTCGTAATCAGTGTTCAGACTTGTAAGGTCTAGAACACTGACAAATCTCTAGTCGTAGATCTGGTAAGACTTCCAGTGGACTCCGCCATTTGTCAGTCTTTTTATTCTAACTTCAGTCTTTGACTTCAGTGAGAATGTCTTCAGTAGAATAGATCTGGACTGGGGTGAAGTCCAGTGAGCTGATCTGGAGGATTCCAGATTTCCTATACAAGTATTTTGCTCACTGGTCTTCCATTATTTCTGAACAAATCTTCAGTGTCGCTCCAGTCTTCAAGTCTGGAGTGGGTCCAGTAAATATTATTTCTGGACAAGTCTTCAGAGACTCTCCGGTCTTCAAGTCTGGAGCGAGTCCAGTAAATCTGGACCTAACAAAAAGTGTACTAAACAAGGTCAACACTAGGTTGGTGAGTTCGTAGTAATGGCTCACAAGGAACCATCGTCAATCAATCATAATATTGTAACATCCCGGACCCTTTTATTCTATTTCTGTTAACTTTGACCGTTAGTCAATGTTGACTTGTCATTAAGTGGCGTTCTACATTTATGTTGAATAATATATGTGCTAAATAAGTAGAATAATGTGTCATTTATGGATGTGTTCCCATTAGTGTGATTAAAAGTGTCGATAAATGTTTACCATTACTGCTTGTTATGTGGCGTATTCCCGTTAGGAATTAAGCAAAGTTAAAGTGGAATTATTTAGTTTGTGGGTCTCGAGTATGGGTATCTAAAACTCCTATTACTTTAGTTGTAATTAGTGATTAGGTGAACCTATATTAACATCTCATTTTAGTCTTTAAACTTATTTAGCAAAATTCAAATAAATATGGTGTCTCATGTTCTAGTCGGCCCAAATAAGAAAGAATATAGAAAGGCCTAAAACCTTTTGTTATAGGATTGTAATGTGCTCAGTAAAGGTTAAAAATAAAAATAAGAGAGGATCCCTAGTCTATTTATGAGTGCCGTCGAATGAAAAGAAGAGACCATCCGCTTGTTTGTTTGATCTAGCCGCAAAGCTCAAAAGCAAATCACAAAACACCATCATAATATAATATTATTGATTTTATGTTTTAGGCCGGCCAAAGGGATACAAACATGAAAGAGGAAGAGTTATAAATATATATAAGTGGGTCATATCTCCTTCGTTGGTGTAGCCACATATAAGAAGAAAAATATAGGATCAAAAGCCTATTGTTTCCTCTATCTTGTCAAGCAGCATATAGAGGTGATAATGATGTTATGTTAATTACAGTCTTTTATTATGATTTCCATTCTTCATATACCGATTTTATATATGTAATTATATATAGCTCCTATATTACATATGTGATTATATATAGATGAGCACTAATGATAACAATAAAAATTAAATATATCTCTGTGTTTTTTTGGGGATTGTCGCCTTATAGCAATAAAGAAAAATAAGATAGTATATATACTAGTGTCTAGCCGTAACTAAAAGGAGGAGAGCACCTTGGTGTGCTTGTGGTTTGTCCAGCAAAAGACAAGAGAACATATAGTTTGATTATTTTTGTTTTTGGTGGTCTACAACATATACGTAATATGTATTAATAATAGTATACTTTGGCTAGAGATATGTTATTGTTTAGTTAGTTTCAATAATCAAAAGTATATAAAATAATGGTATGAAAATACTTCACTTTGTTTGTGATTTTTTGAGAATCACGTGAACAACAAATTGTTGTTTCATGAGAATAAAATGAAGGGTTTTTCTAACTTGTGCCCTAAGGGCACACATAAGGGTGTCTCGGGAATTGAAAAAGGTAAGAATATTCTTCTTGAAAAATGCATTTTTCAAATCCCGAGAAGAATATTATTACCTTTTTCAATTCCCGAGAAGAATATTATTACCTTTTTCAATTCCCGAGAAAAATATTCTTACCTTTTTCAATTCCCGAGAAGAATATTATTACCTTTTTCAATTCCCGAGAAGAATATTATTACCTTTTTCAATTCCCGAGAAGAATATTATTACCTTTTTCAATTCCCGAGAAGAATATTATTACCTTTTTCAATTCCCGAGAAGAATATTATTACCTTTTTCAATTCCCGAGAAGAATATTATTACCTTTTTCAATTCCCGAGAAGAATATTATTACCTTTTTCAATTCCCGAGAAGAATATTATTACCTTTTTCAATTCCCGAGAAGAATATTATTACCTTTTTCAATTCCCGAGAAGAATATTATTACCTTTTTCAATTCCCGAGAAGAATATTATTACCTTTTTCAATTCCCGAGAAGAATATTATTACCTTTTTCAATTCCCGAGAAGAATATTATTACCTTTTTCAATTCCCGAGAAGAATATTATTACCTTTTTCAATTCCCGAGAAGAATATTATTACCTTTTTCAATTCCCGAGAAGAATATTATTACCTTTTTCAATTCCCGAGAAGAATATTATTACCTTTTTCAATTCCCGAGAAGAATATTATTACCTTTTTCAATTCCCGAGAAGAATATTATTACCTTTTTCAATTCCCGAGAAGAATATTATTACCTTTTTCAATTCCCGAGAAGAATATTATTACCTTTTTCAATTCCCGAGAAGAATATTCTTACCTTTTTCAATTCCCGAGAAGAATATTATTACTTTTTCAATTCCCGAGAAGAATATTATTACCTTTTTCAATTCCCGAGAAGAATATTATTACCTTTTTCAATTCCCGAGAAGAATATTATTACCTTTTTCAAATCCCGAGAAGAATATTATTACCTTTTTCAATTCCCGAGAAGAATATTATTACCTTTTTCAATTCCCGAGAAGAATATTCTTACCTTTTTCAATTCCCGAGACACCCTTATGTGTGCCCTTAGGGCACAAGTTAGAAAAATCCTAAAATGAAATAGATATTTCAAGTTTTAAAAGTCTATTTATTGTCAAGTTTTATTTTGGATATCGAGTGTGCCATGCTTTGTCAGTTTGGTTGATGTATCTATGGGTCATTTATAGGTTGTTGGGAATACATAACAAGCTTGGTAAACTATTGGTATTTGTGATTTGTGAAGCTGCAAAAGGTAAGATAACTTACTTTTGACACATGAGGGACACAACAAAACTTAGTTTTAATAACTAAACGCCCCTTTTATGTTCTTATAATTATCTCATGCATATGTTGGGTATGGGATATATGAGGGAGGTTGAATTGGGGTATTGTTTACGCATGTTTATGTTGAAATGAGATTGTTATTACATATTTGATATATGTAGCTGGTTGTTTGAGCTGTGAATGCATTATGTGGACTTGTACACATAGTACACTAGACATGATTTAGGTTGCCATGTCACGTGCACGCTTAAGGGCCCTAAAATATTATGTAGATATTGGTGTGATATATTTTTAATATATCTTTTGGTGAAAGTCTCGAGCATTGGTGTAAGAGTTAAGCTTAACCCACATGACGTCTATTTAGGCGGAGTGTGCTATGGCGTCACTTGGGGCACTGATCATGTCCTCTTGTGAATACAACCTGGTGTTTAGAGTATTTCGGGTGTCGTGGTTGACCACCTGGTGTTAACGGAATACTCATGGATTTGGTTATGCCTATCCATAATGACACAGATGGACCACCGTAAGGTCTACCCATCAAGTCGGGTGTGAGGTTCCATATTTGGCTATTTAGCCGCCTCACACAACCTTTTTATGTAGTTTATCATGGCATAACCTTTGGTGATTTATGTAGCTTATGCAGTTATGTGGATATTGGTGACTATGGAGGATTGCTAGGCACATTGTAGGATTTGATAATCTTTATTATGCAGTTTATGTTGCTTTGGTGTTTGTGTCTTTATATATGCATGAATTGATTTATTAAAGTGTTTTAATTGGCAATCCTTTTATTTATACTAACATGTTATCTTACTCAACTTTAATAGCTGACACTTGTTTTGTGAAAATGTGTTGTGCCCTCAGGTTAGGTATTGATCAGTGGCTTGGTAGCTTGCTTGTGAGATGGGTAGCTATTATTGGAGCTTTCGGACGTTGGCTTTAGTTACCCATAGTTGCATTATTTAAGTAGACTTATTTATCTAGCCGTTTTGGCCTTTATTATGTTGACTGTCTTTATTGAGGTTGATTGTGGATTTCATTTACATTATTGGGATGATACTAGTTGGTAACACCTTTTTGAGACATTCATTATGTTTTATTAATTCCGTTAGGAATCAATTGAGATTTTTAAAAGCCGCTTCCGCATTTTATTAACGGTGTTATGTTTAAAATTGAATTTTTTTTTGAAATTCACATTTTGATAAAGTAGGGTGTTACAAATATGAACAAGAATAAGACAAGTAACAGCTTACGAGACGTCCATATATTACACATGAACGTAATTTAGGTTTGCTCAAGTACAACCTAGCCACACACATAAGTATCCGTACAAAGAACTACACAAGATAGTTAGTGAAAGCGTAATAATATGCATAAGTAATAGTACGTCAACTAAAAGAATCATAAGTATCCACGACAACATCAACACAACCATAACCACCAATATTCATCAAGTATAAGATACTTGGAAGTACGTCGTACCGAGTAATAACATCAAGTGTAAAACATTTGGGAGTACGTTGTGTAAAAACCATTTCATCGAGTGTATAACACTTGGGAGTACGTAGTACAAATCATCAAGTATGAATACTTGGGAGTATGTAGCACCAATCAACAAGTACATACATAACCAATCCCAATCACAAGCCCATCGAACAACAAATCATCCAAAACCACAATGCACATAAATTTCATACGACTTTACATTTAAGGAATCAAATGTAACATCCGTGAGTTTTGACCGTTTGACTTTACGTGTAATTTGATTTAACAATTTAAGTTAGTGAAACATTTGGGTCGTTTTGTGATTAAATGGCAATGTGGGATGTTAGTCGGGTCAATAATACGTTTTAATCGGGTTTTAAATGTAGAACGATGTGTGTTTTGGCTTAGGAAGAAAAGCGGGTCGACCCGTGGGTGATCCACGACCCACCAGCCCCCCTTGACCCATCTTCCTCCCCTTATCTCTTCCTTCACCTCTCATTTCTTTCTCTTCTCTTTTCTCTCTAGCAAAAGCAAGAACTTCACATATCTCTCTTTCTCTTATTAATTCTTGCATCATTGAGTGTGTTGAATCAAAATCTATACAAGATCGTCATCATCTTCTTAGTATTAAAAGCTTGAATCTCATAGTGCAAGATTTTTACCCATTTTGACCTAATTTCGGGTTTGAGCTCAAGAAGGAGTTTTGGTAAGTCTAATTCATCCCAATTACTTCTATTTATGCGTGTTTATGCATTTCTAGTCATCTTGAACACTTACAAGTCCTAAATCGGCTTAAAACTAATTTTGGGTCAAATTAGGGTTTATTTAGGGTTTGAAGGATTTGGGTGTGATTTTGATGTTTTGGTCGAAATTGTGGTTTGGGTTATGTGTATTTATGTTTATTGATGCTTAGTTATGCTTCAATTTAAGTTACAAGTTCCTACAAATCGATTTGGAGTGGTTTGGGTCGAGTTTTAAGGGTT
>CM067171.1:12815930-12818430 GCA_034093135.1 Erigeron breviscapus | reverse complement strand
CAACATGTTTTTGATCATAAATGAACATATCCCTTACTACAAACCCGACCCATTTCCTCCTTGAATGTTCCAATCAGTTTTGACCTAGTTAAAATCACATAAACCCTAATTTTTTACCCTTTAGGGTTTTGACCCGATTTTGACCCAAGTTTTGTTAGTTATGACTAGAAACAACATTGTATACATAAAATAGTGATTATAAGATGGATTTAGCTTACCAAAAGTCACTTCCCAAGTTCAAACCCGAAATTGACCCGAATATGAAGATTTCTTGCACTTGAAGCTTTGAATTTGAGATATGTTGTTATTATAAAGATGTTGATGACGTTTCTTGTTTAAATCTTACCCCAAATGTCATTAAATGAACAAGAAATTAGAGAGAGAGAGAGTGATTTGTGCTTGTGTGTGTGATTGCATTCAATAGAGGGAGAGAGGGGATAAGAATTGAATGAATGGATAGATGGGTGGATGGGTGCAAGAGTTGGGAGGGGATAGGGTTGGGTCAAGTCTTGGATTCATGGGTTGTAGGTGACCCATGGGTTGACCCATACACTTAACTAATTATAATAAGTATTCATCACGTATCGAGTCACATAATAAGTCGGTCAATCGACCCGTCAAACACATTAACTAGTCATTTAGTCACAAAATGAACTCAATCATATCATTAAATAAGAATGTTAGTCAAATTACACACAAAGTCAAACGGGTAAAAATCACGGATGTTACATCGAGTCGGAATCTCCAGCTCAGCCCCTACGCAATTAATTAGATCTATAATACATAGACCCACTCAGTATCAATTTTAAAAGTTTCTGAGGTCATATAAAAGAAAAATTGTTGGGAATCTCTTAGGCCTATGTATTTTTTTGGTATCCACATAACTCTCATTAAGGATATCGTCAAGATAATTCAACCACAAATTAATTTTGCTTTTGATAAGATTCGAACCTGAGTTTTTCCCTAAAAGTGGTAGTTGGTAACCATCCACCTCACAATATAAAAAGACTAACATATAATAATAATGCCACATGTGTTGACCTTCGGCACATGGTTGGGGAGATTTCAATAAACACGAACAAATAAATAACCTAATAATTAGTAATCTCTTTAAGCACCTATTCGATTACTTTCAGATTAAATCAATTTGATGATTCACCCTAAAATATTTAATCGAATATATCAAAAATTAAGAATGTTTTATGTGTTGTATTTGAGAAAAGAGCCAAAAGAAAATATCGACCCAGGAATGTGATTATCAACAAAATGAAGCATATCGGGCCCATTACACGTCTTCTCAAAGCCAAGGCCTTTGTCCTTTGGACCCCGTTAGAACTTGTCGTCCCTTGAATCGCATTATCGGAGGCGTTGCCCCTGAACCCTCGTCCAAAGCCTCTAAAATCATAAAAAATTCAGATAAGTGTGAACTAAGTACCCTCAGATCTATACGATTTTTTATTATTACAATAATGATCTAACAAATTACTCCGTATTATAAGTACATTAAAATATTGAACATCGGTCGGCTACTAATAATTGTAATAAATGGGGTAACGTGCTGTGATGAAATAGGAATATAATTATAAATTTGTGTATATATGTATAACCGATTGCGCGCTATCTTTCCAATTTTCGTTTCTTATTACTACAACTTGAGAAACAAACTAAAAATATGTCATCCACAAATCCGGCGTTTAAACACTTACAATTCTCGCTTGAAGAGGTTGTAAAGGCCACCAACAACTTTGATGATAAGTATGTCATCGGAAGAGGTGGTTTCGGAAAGGTGTATAAAGGACAACTCTTGGTGTCCGGGGAGATGGTGAATATTGCTGCTCGCAGATCAGATCCAAAGCGTCGACGACAGCGGGGAGATGTTGAGTTTTGGACCGAGATTACTATGCTTTCTAGCCTCAAGCATGAAAACATAGTATCTCTGATTGGGTTTTGTGACGAGAATGGTGAGAAGATCATCATAAACAAGCGTGAGGCCACCAAGGGAAGTCTCTCCATGCATCTTAGCAAGCCAACCCTTACATGGATTCAAAGATTGAATATATGTGTTGGCGTTGCGCGTGCATTGAGATACATCCATAACGGTGAGGAGGGGCGAGGTGATAGTGTCATACACCGTAACATCAACAGCTACACAGTGTTATTAGATGCTAAATTCGAAGCCAAGTTATCTGGTTTCGAATATTCTATCAAACAATCTGTAAATCGAATGGACCGGGTTGTCCTTTCAGAAGCTGTTGGCACAAAAGGGTATATGGACCCATCGATTGTAAAGACGGGAGGTGTAAGTCGCAAGTCAGATATCTACTCATTTGGAGTGGTTTTGTGTGAAATATTATGCGGGAGGAAAGCTTTTATTCCAAATCATGTGGATAAAAGATTTTTAGCTCCATTGTTCATATTTCACTATGAAAACAGATCACTGAATGATATAATCCATCCGGATCTACGGCATCAAATGACCCAGAAATCACTCACCGAGATC
>CM067171.1:12773430-12805930 GCA_034093135.1 Erigeron breviscapus | reverse complement strand
TGACCCAACCTGACCCAGACCCCAAGCTGACCAACTGACCCAACCTGACCCAGACCCAAGCTGACCCAACTGACCCAACCTACCCAGACCCCAAGCTGACCCAACTGACCCAACCTACCCAGACCCCAAGCTGACCAAGCTGACCCAACCTAACCCAGACCCCAAGCTGACCCAACCTAACCCAGACCCCAAGCTGACCAACTGACCCAACCTAACCCAGACCCCAAGCTGACCCAACCCAACCCCAAGCTGACCAAGCTGACCCAACCTAACCCAGACCCCAAGCTGACCCAACCTACCCAACCCCAAGCTGACCAAGCTGATCCAACCCAACCCCAAGCTGACCCAACCCAACCCCAAGCTGACCAAGCTGACCCAACCCAACCCCAAGCTGACTCAACCCAAGCTGACCCAACCTAACCCAGACCCCAAGCTGACCAACTGACCCAACCTGACCCAGACCCCAAGCTGACCCAACTGACCCAACCTAACCCAGACCCCAAGCTGACCCAACCTAACCCAGACCCCAAGCTGACCCAACTGACCCAACCCAACCCCAAGCTGACCAAGCTGACCCAACCTAACCCAGACCCAAGCTGACCAAGCTGACCCAACCTGACCCAGACCCCAAGCTGACCCAACCCAACCCCAAGCTGACCAAGCTGACCCAACCCAAGCTGACCAAGCTAACCCAACCCAACAAGCTAATCCAACCCAACCCCAAGCTGACCCAACCTAACCCAGACCCCAAGCTGACCAAGCTGACCCAACCTAACCCAGACCCCAAGCTGACCCAACCTGACCCAGACCCCAAGCTGACCAACCCTGACCCAACCTAACCCAGACCCCAAGCTGACCCAACCTAACCCAGACCCCAAGCTGACCCAACTGACCCAACCCAACCCCAAGCTGACCAAGCTGACCCAACCTAACCCAGACCCAAGCTGACCAACTGACCCAACCTAACCCAACCCCAAGCTGACCCAACTCAACCCCAAGCTGACCCAACCCAACCCCAAGCTGACCCAACCCAACCCTAAGCTGACCAAGTTGACCCAACCTAACCAAGCTGACCCAACCCAACCCCAAGCTGACCCAACCTAACCCAGACCCCAAGCTGACCACTGACCCAACCTAACCCAGACCTCAAGCTGACCCAACCCTGACCCAAGCTGACCCAACCTGACCCAGACCCCAAGCTGACCCAACCTGACCCAGACCCCAAGCTGACCCAACCCTGACCCAACCTAACCCAGACCCCAAACTGACCCAACCCTACCCCAAGCTGACCCAACCTGACCCAGACCCCAAGCTGACCCAACTGACCCAACCTAACCCAGACCCCAAGCTGACCCAACCCCAAGCTGACCAACCTGACCCAACTTAACCCAGACCCCAAGCTGACTCAACCCAACCCCAAGCTGACCCAACCCAACCCCAAGCTGACCCAACCCAACCCCAAGCTGACCCAACCTGACCCAGACCCCAAGCTGACCCAACCTAACCCAGACCCCAAGCTGACCCAACCCTGCTGACCCAACCCAACCCCAAGCTGACCAAGCTGACCCAACCTAACCCAGACCCCAAGCTGACCCAACCCAACCCCAAACTGACCAAGCTGACCCAACCCAAGCTGACCAAGCTGACCCAACCCAACCCCAAGCTGACCTAACCCAAGCTGACTCAACCCAGCTGACCAAGCTGACCCAGAACCCAAGCTGACCAAGCTTCACAAAAGTTTAATTTATTTACAATTATGCCACCGCGCAATTTTTTTTATTTTGACACATGTCGCGTTCTGATTGACCCATAGGATCTTTTCTCCCTTCTCTCCTTAATACACTTCTTTCTGGATCTCTACCCTATATATATATATATATTATATATATATTAATTAAAACATTCAATCAAAAATAACCAATTTAGTTAAAAATAACTGTTAGAGCCTTGATAATGTTTGGATGAGCTTTATTTGGAAAAAGCGTATTAACTTTTTAGGGTGAATAAGCTTAAAAAAATTAAAACTGAGAACCATTTATATGGCTTTTAAAGTTTTGGATGAGTATTAATATGGCTTATAAATACTGGAATACAGGAGCTATTAAGCATGAGCTTAATTAGCCAAACTCCCCTTGATAATCTGATATGTAATCACGCATGACTAAATATGACCATGTGTGAATCTCGAAATGATTTTGTCCTATGAAAACTCGAGCAATATATAACTGATTTGGTCCCGAATGAGTTGTGTATATATACAAACACGTACTAGATTATACGTATCCAATGGACAGGGACACCATAAGTAATAATTACTAATTACTTATTATGAACGTTATTTTATCAAATTAAAGATTCAAATCATATGTAAGACCAAATAAATTTAATAAAAGATATTAGGATTTAACACTTTATAAAAGTTGATTGTATTATTTACTCATAAATTTACAATAAAACTAAAAGGATTTATAATGATATTAACTCTTATATTATGTATGTAAAATCTGAAAAGAACATAAAGTAGATTATAAAAAAAAAGGAAAAAGAAGAAATAAAAGTGAAGATAAGAACATAAATCGAATATAAAAGCAAATATCAAAAATATGTGTGTGAAATTGATAAAGTATTTAATTTAACATTGATATTTTACAAAGGTAGATTAAAATAAGAAAATATATATCTTACTATATTAGCAGTTAGTAAAATATTAGATGTAATTATCAATATAATCTAATTTTATATTATATTAAAGTAAATTATATTCCACGTACAAAGATAATTAAATACAAAGAGATAAGTTACAAAGATCGACAATTATATTATCAATGTCTTTTAATTAGTTTTATTATTCACTGAATATCTACCGTAGTTTGCAAAAAATAAACAAATATTAAGTTAGATCAAGTGGTTTGTGCATAATATTAAAAGTTAGAGGTCATGAGTTCTAATCTTGTATTTGGCTTTTTATTTGCTATTTTAAAATTGATAAAAACAAATGTCCACATATGAACATCACGTAGCAAATGATGACGTGACGAATAAGTGCCACGAGACTAAAAATATAGATTTAAATGTCAATATATTTAAAAAATACATTAAAATTACCAGAAAATGTCACCTAAACGAAAAACCTAGTTTGTACGAAAAGATAAGTGTCACATAGGAAAAAAAACTATCATCTCTTAGTTATATAGAGAGATATATATCTATTTTTATTTTTATTTTCCAATCAAATGTCCATGTAAGCATTTTTTTAATGACATGGCAAGTCAAAGTGACATTTAATAGAGGACTGACGTTAAAAATTAACGATGTTACCATTATTGAGAAATTTTTAAAAATGAGATCTTTTTAATAGACGGAAATTAAATAGCTTCACCTTATTAGTAATTTTGAGTAAAAAGATTACTTTATTATGAATTTTTCTCATTTATTATATAATTGATAAATGATGATTGAACCCCTATATTTTTTATGAATTAAAATATTAAGAGGGTGTTTGTAATTGCATTTTAAATTGATTATTAAATTATCGTGTTTGCATAACGCAAATATTGAAAAAATGTGTTTGACAAAATAAGTGGTTATCTGCGTTTTTATAGGGAGAAAATGCAGTTTTGAAAAACGTAATTTTCAAACGCCTAATCTATTTTGTAAAAGCAATGTCAAACACCCCTAAGATGTAAGAAGTTTTAAAGCTTAATATCTAATGGCCACGTATTTTCTCTTAATATATAGGTGATGACCTGTATACCAACTATTTTTGACCGTAAACAATTAAATATGTTTTAGAGTGTTTATATTGGTGTACGGTCAAAATGTGATGCATGGTGTACACTTTGTAAACTCTTTATACTATATTTCATTACCACAAACTAAATGAAGACTAAAACTTTTTGAATAAATTAACACACTTAAGTTTTCTGAAAGACTTTGTATTTCTTTCAACGTAAGTCCCAGTATAACCATTAACCCACCCTTTCTTTTTGGAAACTGTTACAGATCAAAAAATTAGATCACTTGAAGATTCCCCTCAGTCATATACTGTCGGCCACCGAAAACCTTTCAGATAGTTACTCAATAGGGGATAGAGATTATTGTTCCTTATACGCAGCAGAACTCGAGCATTTTGATGAAGAAGAAAATCCTTCCATCAAAGAAGTAAAGGATAACGATGAACAAAAACCAGTGAGACGCAACACCGTTATTATAAAACGCGATACTGTCTTTAAACAACCTAACAATATTGAAAACGAGGAAAAAGAAGAAAACAAGGAAGAAGAAGAAGAAGAAACACAAGATTTCAAACTTTTCGGAGAATGGTTCTATAGAGAAATTAACATTCTTCACACTTGCACGCATCCAGGCATAGTAAAACTACTTGGATTTTGTGTCGAAGGTTCTGAGATGATTCTTGTCGTTGAGTATCTTTCTAATGGGACCCTTAATCATTTGTGGTACGACGAAGACAAGCCTACCCTTACGTGGGCACAACGATTGATAATATGCCTTGATGTTGCAAATGCATTGAATTACCTTCACTATGAGATGAAGGGCGCCGACAAAATGGTACTACACCATAATATACAGAGCGGAACCATTGCGTTGGATGAGAACTTGAGGGCCAAAATTACTGACTTTGGGTTCTCGTCATTACTGCCTCTGAATCAATATGATGATTATATAGTGGGAAACGGGTGTTGGATGGATCCTTATATGAACATGCAGGCTGGTGAGTATAATAGAGATTCAGATGTATATAGTTTCGGAGTATTTCTGTTTGAAGTTCTATGTGGGACACAAGCCGATGACTCAATATACGAAGAAGGGAGTGACGCAGAAGAGAGTGACGCAGAAGAGAGTAGTGACGAAGAAGAGAGTAGTGACGAAGAAGAGAGTGACGCAGAAGAGAGTGACGCAGAAGAGAGTAGTGACGAAGAAGAGAGTAGTGACGAAGAAGAGAGTAGTGACGAAGAAGAGAGTGACGCAGAAGAGAGTAGTGACGAAGAAGAGAGTAGTGACGAAGAAGAGAGTGACGCAGAAGAGAGTAGTGACGAAGAAGAGAGTAGTGACGAAGAAGAGAGTGACGCAGAAGAGAGTAGTGACGAAGAAGAGAGTAGTGACGAAGAAGAGAGTAGCTTCGAAGAAGAGAGTACTGACGAAGAAGAGAGTAGTGACGAAGAAGAGAGTAGTGACGAAGAAGAGAGTAGTGACGAAGAAGAGAGTGACGCAGAAGAGAGTAGTGACGAAGAAGAGAGTAGTGACGAAGAAGAGAGTAGCTTCGAAAGAGAGTACTGACGCAGAAGAGAGTAGTGACGAAGAAGAGAGTAGTGACGAAGAAGAGAGTAGCTTCGAAGAAGAGAGTACTGACGTTGGGCTGGCGCGTGAGAAGAGAGTAGCTTCGAAGAAGAGAGTAGCTTCGAAGAAGAGAGTAGCTTCGAAGAAGAGAGTAGTGACGAAGAAGAGAGTGACGCAGAAGAGAGTAGTGACGAAGAAGAGAGTAGTGACGAAGAAGAGAGTAGCTTCGAAGAAGAGAGTACTGACGAAGAAGAGAGTAGTGACGAAGAAGAGAGTGACGCAGAAGAGAGTAGTGACGAAGAAGAGAGTAGTGACGAAGAAGAGAGTAGCTTCGAAGAAGAGAGTACTGACGCAGAAGAGAGTAGTGACGAAGAAGAGAGTAGTGACGAAGAAGAGAGTAGCTTCGAAGAAGAGAGTACTGACGTTGGGCTGGCGCGTGAGGAGAGTAGCTTCGAAGAAGAGAGTAGCTTCGAAGAAGAGAGTAGCTTCGAAGAAGAGAGTTTGAAGTTCTATGTGGGACACAAGCCGATGACTCAAGAAGAGAGTAGTGACGAAGAAGAGAGTAGTGACGAAGAAGAGAGTAGTGACGAAGAAGAGAGTAGTGACGAAGAAGAGAGTAGTGACGAAGAAGAGAGTAGCTTCGAAGAAGAGAGTACTGACGAAGAAGAGAGTAGCTTCGAAGAAGAGAGTACTGACGTTCGAAGAAGAGAGTGACGCAGAAGAGAGTAGTGACGAAGAAGAGAGTAGTACGAAGAAGGGAGTGACGCAGAAGAGAGTAGTGACGAAGAAGAGAGTAGTGACGAAGAAGAGAGTAGTGACGAAGAAGAGAGTGACGCAGAAGAGAGTAGTGACGAAGAAGAGAGTAGTGACGAAGAAGAGAGTAGCTCGAAGAAGAGAGTGACGCAGAAGAGAGTAGTGACGAAGAAGAGAGTAGTGACGAAGAAGAGAGTGACGCAGAAGAGAGTAGTGACGAAGAAGAGAGTAGTGACGAAGAAGAGAGTGACCGAGAAGAGAGTAGTGACGAAGAAGAGAGTAGTGACGAAGAAGAGAGTAGCTTCGAAGAAGAAGTATGTGGGACACAAGCCGATGACTCAATATACGAAGAAGGGAGTGACGCAGAAGAGAGTAGTGACGAAGAAGAGAGTAGTGACGAAGAAGAGAGTGACGCAGAAGAGAGTAGTGACGAAGAAGAGAGTAGTGACGAAGAAGAGAGTAGTGACGAAGAAGAGAGTGACGCAGAAGAGAGTGACGCAGAAGAGAGTAGTGACGAAGAAGAGAGTAGTGACGAAGAAGAGAGTAGTGACGAAGAAGAGAGTAGCTCGAAGAAGAGAGTGACGCAGAAGAGAGTAGTGACGAAGAAGAGAGTAGTGACGAAGAAGAGAGTGACGCAGAAGAGAGTAGTGACGAAGAAGAGAGTAGTGACGAAGAAGAGAGTAGCTTCGAAGAAGAGAGTACTGACGAAGAAGAGAGTAGCTTCGAAGAAGAGAGTAGTTACGAAGAAGGGAGTGACGCAGAAGAGAGTGACGCAGAAGAGAGTAGTGACGAAGAAGAGAGTAGTGACGAAGAAGAGAGTGACGCAGAAGAGAGTAGTGACGAAGAAGAGAGTAGTGACGAAGAAGAGAGTGACCGCAGAAGAGAGTAGTGACGAAGAAGAGAGTAGTGACGAAGAAGAGAGTGACGCAGAAGAGAGTAGTGACGAAGAAGAGAGTAGTGACGAAGAAGAGAGTAGCTTCGAGAAGAGAGTAGTGAAGAAGAGAGTAGCGAAGAAGAGAGTAGTGACGAAGAAGAGAGTAGCTTCGAAGAAGAGAGTAGTTACGAAGAAGGGAGTGACGCAGAAGAGAGTGACGCAGAAGAGAGTAGTGACGAAGAAGAGAGTAGTGACGAAGAAGAGAGTGACGCAGAAGAGAGTAGTGACGAAGAAGAGAGTAGTGACGAAGAAGAGAGTAGTGACGAAGAAGAGTAGTGACGAAGAAGAGAGTAGCTTCGAAGAAGAGAGTACTGACGTTGGGCTGGCGCGTGAGGCACGACGATGCTTCCAAAATGGAACACTAATGGAAATGATAGATCCATTATTATTAGAGGAAGACGACACTGGTGAAAACTTAAAAAAAATATAGAAAGATGAAAAGATGTCTTATATATTTAACTTTGAATATTACAAGCTGACTCATACAGCATTTACATTTGTAAGACATCTATTCATTTTCAGCTTCAAATTCCCAATCATGTTCTTGTTTGGCAATCTGAACAGCTGGGTCATTGTATCTATGAGGCTTAACCAGCTCCTCATCCACCTTGCTGATGAACCATCTATTGTTGGATGTCTCAGCACATCTTCTTCTTATGTTCAAGAGAAACCCCGTTGAAGCTTTTTCAATTTCGGCTAGACGAAAGAACAATTGATTGTTCTGGAAGTTTGTGAAGAAGATGCCAGCAGGTGTTTCAAGTACTCTCCCTTCTTCAAATAGGCTTCTGGGAGGGAGTCTGGTGTTCAGTGAGGCATCACCAGCGATAGGAGGAAGATCAATTTTAAGAGTTTGATGCACTTCCTTTCTCTTTCTTTGAATCCTTTGGCCTGCTGAGGAGATAGCAGCAGGAGTACCAAATACTTGCCTCAGCATAGGCAGATCTGCTTTAAACTTGGTTTCATACTCCAGTGCTTTCTCGAAATATTCTTTCAGCATGTTTTGGAGTTGATGGTAGCTGGCTGCCCTTTTATCTTTCACCAGCATGTATACTTCAGCCCACTCTGAAGCACCCAAGTTGGTTGGTTTGACCCCTTCCAACTTGGTTGGCTTGTCAGCACCTTCTCTTAAGATCTTTAAATTAGTCTTAAGACCCATTTCAGCTTTGAAGGCCTCAGCAGCAATAATTCGTTGAGGCCTCTTTCTATCCTCCATCAACTTCAGCCATTTAGCCTTCTCCCCCTTAAACTTGGCTCTCTTCTCTTTAAGCTGCTTCTCAACTTCCTTGTGTTTCTGCCTGTACAGGGCTTCAGCACCACCTGATTTCAGCAGCATTCTTTGCTCACCATCTAGTTGATCTTTTTCAAGTAGAGGTAGCTGCCTTATAAACTCAAGATTTTTCTTCTCATTTTCTTCATTTTGTTTGATCCTATCTAACTCTTTGATAGCATCTTCTTGAGTTTTTCCATCAGCAGTTAGTGCCAATACATCAATCAATTGATGTTGATGGCCTGCTGAGGATTGAACGGAGAGTTGAGCAGCAGAGGGAGGTTTGAAGAAACCAGACTCAGTGAGTTGTACGGAGAGTTCAGCATTAGTTTCTTCTTCAATCTCCCCCTCAACACCAGCAGGGGGAACTTCCATACTTGCATCTATTTCAGTCTCCCCCTCAGCACCATCATTAGTTTCTTTTTGCTCACTAACAGCCACAATTTGAATTTCATTTTCCTTTGTGGTGTTAGTGGCATCATCATTCTCATCCAAGGTATCTTCAGCAGTGTCTTCAAAGATTTGGGCAACTGCCTTGTGCACCGCTTCATTTACTAGTTCTAAGACAGCAGCATCAACCTTCTCCCCCTTGGAAGTTGTATTTTCTCTTTAAGCTGCTTCTCAACTTCCTTGTGTTTCTGTCTGTACAGGGCTTCAGCACCACCTGATTTCAGCAGCATTCTTTGCTCACCATCTAGTTGATCTTTTTCAAGTAGAGGTAGCTGCCTTATAAACTCAAGATTTTTCTTCTCATTTTCTTCATTTTGTTTGATCCTATCTAACTCTTTGATAGCATCTTCTTGAGTTTTTCCATCAGCAGTTAGTGCCAATACATCAATCAATTGATGTTGATGGCCTGCTGAGGATTGAACGGAGAGTTGAGCAGCAGAGGGAGGTTTGAAGAAACCAGACTCAGTGAGTTGTACGGAGAGTTCAGCATTAGTTTCTTCTTCAATCTCCCCCTCAACACCAGCAGGGGGAACTTCCATACTTGCATCTATTTCAGTCTCCCCCTCAGCACCAGCATTAGTTTCTTTTTGCTCACTAACAGCCACAATTTGAATTTCATTTTCCTTTGTGGTGTTAGTGGCATCATCATTCTCATCCAAGGTATCTTCAGCAGTGTCTTCAAAGATTTGGGCAACTGCCTTGTGCACCGCTTCATTTACTAGTTCTAAGACAGCAGCATCAACCTTCTCCCCCTTGGAAGTTGTATTGTTAATAACAACTTCCACAGTGGCCGGCCTTTTTGATTGCTGCTGAACAAGTTGTGACAGCAAGTGCTTGATTTCATCCACATCCTTCTCAAGTTTTTCTTGTCTTTTTCGATCTTCATCAGTGAAGGACGCTGGAGAGGTTGGAAGATCAGCAACTTGCTTTTCCAAGGCTTGAATAACCTTAGTGTTCCTTTCAACTTGAGCGGTCAGCTTCTCGACACTGGCAGCAGCAGACTTGCTGGTGGATACAGCCTTCTTTGCTGAGTAGCTGGTGGCGTTGGCACATTTACCAGTCACTGCAGCATCAATTTCATCCATCTCCATATCACTGGCATCAACTTCTTCAGCATGACTATCAGGATCAAGCTGAAAATCCTCAGTGACAATGTCCCCTAGCTCATAATCACTTTCATCATCAGTAACATTCTCAACACCAACCTTTTCTTCAGCAATATCAATATGCCCAGTTTCAACATTCGAATCTCCCCCAGCAACCTGCACTTCAGCAGCGGTTGCGTGCCTTTCAGTGATAGAGAAGTTGATTGGGTTGGGAGATGAGCGAGTGTCCGATTCAGGTTGTTGCTGCACTATATTTTCAGCAGCAGCAGGAGTTTCTTCTTCATCAATGAGAGAGAGTTGAGAAGGTTCTACCCTTAACATTTTCTTCCTCTTAGGAATAACACTTTTCTTTGCCACTTTGGGAGTCTTGGAGGATGCTGGAGGGGTTATCAGCATACCAGCTCCAGCAGGATTTTGCTTATAGACATCAGGGTACATAGTGAAGAGTACCTGCTTCATTGCTGGAGTAAGCGCAGCATACTTTAAATCAAAATGCTCAGGGTCACAGAGTGAGCACAAACCTTTTTAATGGTGACGTTCACCCACTGACTTGAGGAGACTTGATCTCTTGTCAAAGCATCTCCATCAGTGAGCGCCATAAGGCACATGGCGTCAACATATTCTTCACTGTCTGAATCGTCTGATTCAGCCCAGTCGTGCTCTTCAGCAACCAGCCCTTTTGCTGGTGTTTTGGCCTCTTCCATTTCAGCAACTTTGGCCTTCAGCTGATAGTATTTATTCCTGTACTCATCAGCAGGTTTGGAAGGGTTAGTTTTAGGAGCAGCAGGAGTTGGTATGGCAACCCTGCACTCCTTTTGGTAGTGGCCTTTCCTTCCACATCTCCAGCACTCCTCTTGAGCTTTGTCAACAGGAGGCTTATATGGAGCAACCGACCTACGGTTGTTCCATTTACGGGAGTACCTTTTACCAGCGACTAAGGCAAAATCCATAAAGTCACTGAACATCTCTTGTTTCTCTTCAGCATCAAGATCATCAACAAGAGATTGAATAGGTTGTGGAAGAATAGAAGAGCTGGCACCAGTATTAAGATTACTGGGCTCAGCAGAGATAAGGGCCAAGGGGTCGAGAGCACAATGAGAAGAAGAGGAAACAGAAGAAGAAGAGGGACCCGCACGATGCTGTGCATCAGCGGCAGCTCTTAGATTTTGAGCAAGAGCTCTTTCTTCGAACTGGAGCATGCCAAAGAGAGACTCGAGGTTTAGCCCATTGAGTCGCTCAGTGGTTCTGAGGATTTGTCTCAGACCTTGCCACTTGATAGGTAAACTATCAAGAAATTTGTGGCACACCTCAAAGTCATCGTGGGTGATACCAACAGTGGTCATATCGTTCAGTAACCCTTTGAATCGGGTATATGAACCGTTTAGACCTTCGTTGGGGAGGGAAAAGAAATTTTCATAGGCTCTTTTTAAGTCTATTTTCTTAGTGGCAATGGTAGCAGCAGAGCCTTCATGCATGCTAACCAATCTATCCCAAACTTCTTTTGAAGAGGGATATCTAATGACCACTTTCATGAGGTCAGTGGGATGAGTGCTGACAATCATGTTTTTGAGCCTTGCATCAAGATTAACAAGTCTCCTTTCATCGTCAGTCCATTGAACCTCTGGTTTGACGATGTCAATCACAATCTCAGGAGCATCAACAGTTGCTCCTGGTGTTCTTTGAACCAGAGTGGGGATATAAGGACCGACGGTCAGAATGGACATTAGATAGGGTTCCACACCTACTATATGTAGTAACATCCTTTCCTTCCAAGACCCAAAGTCATTGGGCTCGAATCTTGGAGGGACGGATACGTAACCGAAGTCACGTGTGTTAACAAGGGTGGGAACAGCAGTCATGTTCTTGTTTAAGAAAAGATAAAGAAAGAAATTTTAAGTAAATAAGTATGCAAACGGATCTTTGTTTCAATAATTTAGAAACGTTGGCTCTGATACCAATTGACAGTCCACTAATTTGCACACTTATATTTGTTTAAACTAAACAAGAAAGTAAAGAACAGAAGTAAAGAACACACACAAGAACAAGTTCAATTGTTAGAAAACTATGCAAGTCTAATCATATGTATCATTGATTTAAACGATGAATACATGGTCGATAATACAACTTGTCTTACAAGAATACAAATGAACTATGTAATTGCTAAGTCTAGAAAGAAGGAAACTTAAACAATTACAAATAAAGTAAAACACTTTGTGGTGACAAACACACTTAAAAGATGCGGCTGTGTTCCTTTATATAGAAGAGGAATTAGGGCAACACAGCCTTACAATGATAGTGATGTGATGGTGGTTGTCGACATTCCATTGGCTCTAAGTACTTGGATCCAGGAGCCTTTGTCTTCTTTACCAAAACGGGTATGAAAGAGAGAAACCCTTGTTTTGGTCCAACTGTACCTTTGCCATATAAGGTAACATTCAGTTAGGAGAACCACCATGTGACTTCTTGTCTTCTTGTTGGTTTGAAATCTTCCCGCCTTGACAAACAATTCGGAAAGCAAACCACCCGCTGACGAGAGTCAATGACTCGCTGATGACTCGCTGACGACCCACGTCAGCGACCAAGTCTGTCAGCGAATCCTTGACTCAACATATCCCTCCTCCTTTTCAACTTTCTATTTTTAAAAAACCCAAAATACTCAACACATTCTCAACCCACACACTATATCTATCCAAAATATCCCTAAAATTCTTTAAACCCTATCTATTCAAACTATCACTGTCATTTATTCACTAATTTAAATATTTTCATCTAATATACATATAATACTCTTAGTGAAATTATTTACAGCATACATCCATTAACTCTTAAAATAACTACACTACCTATTTTACATTAATAATTACACCAATATCACCACCACTGTCACTACCACCACCCGTCGGCGCCACCGCCGTTGCATTACGCGGGTACCCCTATTGTCAGTTTATAAACTCATGACTTATCTAAAAAGTTAGTTTAGCATAACAATTTCTAATTGTAATCATAAGGTAGTGATCATGAAAGAAGATAAGTTAAGGATAAAATGAAAAATAGTTGATTTTTTTAATTAGCCTTGTATTTTTTCATTTTTAATTTTATTTAACAATAACGCATACCCAAAAATAAAAAATATAAAATATAAAATCAGAAAAATAAAAAAAACCTTACACGTGTGTGAGGCATACAACTTACTTTGTATAGGAATTACACATGCGTAAGGTATACAAACTTATACATGTATAAAGAATATTTTTTTTTAATTCTTTTTTTTTACATCATCCTTTTAATCTTATGACTCTAATTAAAACTTGAACTTTATCTAGGAGTCTAAACTAGTCTAATTACAAATTAAGGTTTTTCTTTTATTATATATTACTAGCACGGTACTCATGCAATGCGGCGGTGGTGGTGGTCGACGCTCTAGTGGTGAGGGCGACGCGTGTTGATGGCGGCGACTATTGGTGGTGGTGGCAGTGTCGAGTGGTGTAGGTTGAAATATTTTAGAAGATAAGAGATTATAGTGTAAATTAATAACATAAGGGTTTAAAGAAAAATTGGGTATTTTCTAATAACTATTTCCATTAAAAGAGGTTCATTAAGGGCAATTAAGTCCATTTCAATGTAACTTTTTTGTAGGGGTAAGCTACAACCGAACCGGAAAACCGAAAAAACCGAATCGCCAAAACCGAAATCCAAATGAAACTGAACGCTTTGGTTCTCGTTTTCTAAAAATCAAACGGATAGTTTCGGTTTCATATGCGAAAAAACCGATCGAAAACCGAACCATACCGAACCAAATATATTTTAATTTATTCTATATTTATATCATATTAATTTTATACTTATTACTTATATTTAGTAAATATGTTAATATATTTAAACTATTTTCTTTTAGTATACAAATCGTATAAATTATGTTTTAGATGAAAACACACAACAAAATCAATTCCTTTTACAAAAAAAAATAAATATTTTGACACCTAAAAGGTACAATTACTTAATAAAACGCATCCTTATATTTTAGTTTCTATATCTTATAATTTCCTTAACAAATGAAAGTTAAATTTATAACATAAAAGAACATTTTTTAACAAAAACCAAAATGATAACCAAAACCAATCCAAACGGAACTGGGAAACCGACAAACCGAATCCAATGGTTTTTGTTTTCTGAAAACCGAACGGTTCGGTTTGAGTTTTGGTTTTAAGCTAAAACCGACCCATGCTAATGATTAACATGTGATTTGTTTTGTTCGAATAACTGCATCACAGAAACCTATTTGCCAAAGTCTCCGTGTCTTTTAAAATTATAGAGAGAGAGAGAGAAATAGATATCATTAGTAGTATTCACTCGATTTATTCCATATCAGTATTTTATAGCTTTGCACCAAATTATTTATATTTTGTGATAAAACAATCATACATCTTTCTCAATTCTATAAAAATTCAAAATTTTAAAAGACTAGTTTATTCATACATCCTAATTTGTAATAAATACTTTACTTAAAAATATTTGGTTAAAGTTTGTAATATTCTTACTTATTTCACCATATTGATCCATTAAGGAACAACTAGATATGGTGCATGTTGTCGATGAAGTTAAAAAATCGATATAACTTAAGTTAACATGTGATAATTCTGTAAGGTCATTTTATTGTTAAAAATAATAACTATAATTGTTATGTGTTCTTTTTTCATCGAATAATTTCTTAAAAGGAGGATGAGACTCAACAGCTAGACATGGTTCAAGATGTCGTCAAGAGCTCTATATATCTTTGGTTGAAAAATGCAATTTTGGTAAGATTGTCTCCTTCTTTTTGTTTATATTTTAGGTTTATTATTTTATCAATATTAATTAATATCCGTATGATGTAATTGGTTATATATATATATATAGGTTTTAGGTAAAATAAAACAAGTATTAAAGTAAAACAAATAAAACAATAGGTTTCTCTTCACTGAAAATCATTGTGCATCATGAAAATCATCGTGCATCAATTGCTTCATGAATCTTCGTGCATCAATTTAACCATGATCTAAGGGTCAAGATCTTGTCCTATTTGTTTTACTTTAATACTTGTTTTACAATACCCAACCCTATATATATTGCACGATTGATTTTTTTAAAGAAAAGAAAGTTTGAAGACACCTCATCATATACATATATGGTATCTCAATAGTAGTCTAAAGTCATGAAAAGATGGAAAACAAAAAAAAGTAGTTTTTCTAATTTTAGTTCAAAAAGTGGAAACAAGGATTTTTGTTTTCTTGAAAAATTGTTTTAGGAAAATGCAATTTGAACGCGTTTTCTGTTTTCCTTGTTTTCTGAAAAACAAAAATGTAAAACAAGAGGTGTTTTCTTGAACTAAACGCGCCCTAGATTTCTTCTCAAGTAAGTCATGATAATTCACCCTTTCATTTTCTAATCATTACAGTTCGAAAAGTTAAAGCATTTGAAGATTCCCCTCAAAAATGTACTCTCGGCGACCAAAAACTTTTCCAAAGGACGTGAAAATATTATGGATTTCGGATACTATCGGTCATACATAGCAGAACTCGAGTATTTTGACGAAGAAGAAAATCCTTCCATCAAAGAACGGAAGAATAAATGTGAACTAACCATGAGACGCAACACTGTTGTTATAAAGCGCTTCCACCCAATGGGAGACGAATTGTTCTATAATGAAATTGAAATGCTTGACACATGCAAGCATCCACACATAGTCAGACTACTTGGATTCTCTGTTGAAGGATATGAGAAGATCCTTGTCGTTGAGCATTTATCTAATGGATACCTTTGTGAGTATTGGCAAAACATCAACGGGAAGATGCCTACTCTTACGTGGGCACAGCGTTTGAAAATCTGCCTTGATGCTGCAAATGCATTGAATTACCTTCATAATGAAATGGAGGACGGACGAAGTGTACTATACCTTATTAAGAGTAACAACATTGGATTGGACAAGAATTGGAGGGCGAAGATTGTTTCCTTTATTGGTTGCTCGGTATTACTGTCAAAGAATGAAGATGATAACGAAGATGCAATTGGGAAAACGGATGCAGAATATTCGGAGACTCATTATAAGCTGACAAGAGAATCAAATATCCACAGTTTTGGAGTAGTTTTGCTTGAAGCCCTATCTGGGAGGGAAGTCTATGACTCGAGATACTTAAAAGAGAGTGACCTGCCGTCTGTGGCACAACCAAGCTTTCGAGAGGGAACACTAATGGAAAAAATAGATCCAATATTAAAAAGAGGATCCAACAAAGAATCTTTGGAGAAACTTGTTAAACTTACACACGAGTGCATAGCGGAAACCCCAAATCAATGCCCAACGATTGAAGTGCTCATCCAGGAGCTTCAGGAAGCTTTATTCTTTCAGGTAACCTTATAATTAATTATTTTTATAATCATTAAACAAGAATTTTAGGATCGTATATACATTAAAAATGACTATAGTATACATTTTAAAATGTTTCATATGTATAATGACATTTCCGTGTATAAAGTAAATTCATGTCTCAAAAAAAAAAAGTTTAGTTAACATACCATTTTCCAAATTTAGTCATGTATATATATCTCTATATAAGTAAGAGGATATGTTTTTTTAGGTGTACATTTTTAGTTTTTGTCACATTGGATTTTTAATGAGTTGTCATTTTCCATTTTTTAATAATTGCTATATTTATGTTGTCATGTATATATCTTAATCATCAATCATAATCCTAATCATTAATATTTATATTTTTTTATTTTTCTATATGAATAATTAATATATACATTAAAATCAAATAAATATGAAAAAAAAAAAAAAAAAAAAAAAAAAAAAAAAAAAAAAAAAAAAAAAAAAAAAAAAAAAAACAGAAAACAAATAAAATAAAAAAAAAAGAATGATAAGCATACTTCTAAAAAAAATATTTAGAGTATGTTTGGCAAGAGCTTTTTCAAGAGTTTAAGCTCTTATTGTGTTAAAAGTTTTATTTGGATGCAATTAACTTCAGCTTTTATTTAAAAGAAATAGCGGGTGTTACAAATTTATCTAAGTTTGACTCATTTCAAATTTAATAGTCCCGTAATGTTGATCGACTCAAACAACAGGTGTTACAAATACCTTCAAAGTTGTAAAAGCACTGAAATTGTATTTCCAGTATTTTTCAATTTTAATTTTTATACAACGTTAATATTAGGTGAGTTTGACTTTTAGTATCAAAACCTACGATTTAATGTTAAAAAAAAAGCTACGATTTATTTTGTTATTAATTTGAATGGCCAAGATCAAAAGTTCTTTTTTTTCTCTAAGCTCTACCAACAATATATATATATATATAGGGGATGAATATAAGGCTGTTGGGTACCTAAGCTTAGGTATGAAACACTCACATATTTGTTTTTTAATCCATAAAATTCATGGGGCCAAACATTTATTCATTAAACAAAATTTAAATAATTAGTATGTGAGGGGTTCCAAACCTATTAGGTGTCGGAAAACCTCATATTCACTTTTCCATATGTATATATATATATAGGGGATGTAATATAAGGCTGTTGGGTACCTAAGCTTAGGTATGAAACACTCACATATTTGTTTTTTAATCCATAAAATTCATGGGGCCAAACATTTATTCATTAAACAAAATTTAAATAATTAGTATGTGAGGGGTTCCAACCTATTAGGTGTCGGAAAACCTCATATTCACTTTTCCCATATGATATATATACAAATTTTATGTTTTATGTAACCAAATTATCTATACTCCCATTTGTTATAAACCAATCTTAAAAAATTGAAGAGGCTAGTGTATCCTCACAACTTTAACTTTAATATATATACTTTACTTAAAAAACATTTGTTCAAGCTTTTCAATTTTTTTAATTATTTCATCATATTATTTTACTAAGGATAAGCAGTTAGATATGGTGCATGTTGCCGATGGAGTTGAAGAACTTAAGTTAAGGCGTGAAAATTCTGTAAGGTCCTTTTACTATAATACAATAAAAGTTTTTTTTTATTATTTCACATTAATAATTAATATTTTCCCCCATATCATGTATATCTTCGAAGGAGGATGAGACTCAACGCCCAGACATGCAAGATTTGGAAGTCGAGAAATCCATGGAACTTAAGTTGAGAAATGCAAATTTGGTAAGATCCTCATCTTCTTTTTATTAATTTAAACTATATTTTGGATATTGAAACACTCCTTTTTCTATTTATTTTTTTAAAATTCTATTTAATAACATAAACATAAGTATTTTTATGAACACATACGCATACTGTGTTCAAAATACCAAGATATAATGAATACAGAGAGTTGTAGAGAAAGGGTGAAAACAACTCAATTCGATCTTTACAAAATATTATGAATGAGTTTCACTAATTTAGATATAAAAAGTAAGTAAGAGGACCAGAATTAGATAAAGCAAGTAAAAGAAAGAAACTTCAACACAAATTTTAATTTTCAATGTAACTCTTTATTAAGAATGAATCTATACAAAGAGTTACGTTGTAGATAGCTTATACATATCTAAAAAACTCAGTTGAATAATTACAACCAAAAAGTTCTTACTTTAAAGAATCAGCCAAAGCTAATCTTATACAAACTAAGCTGTGTTTATGAGTAATAAAACTTGTGTGACGATTGTTTCTCGGGAAATGCCACCACTATGCTACCAAGGAATGATACTTTTATAGACGAAGGCCCTGCTTCCATTGGTGTCCAAATCGTCCACGTATTGATTTTCTATTGGCTTGTCAGAGAGAATATTTGCAACACTCACATATTAGTTTTTTAATCCATGAAATTCATGGGGCCCAAACATATATTCATTAAACAAATTTTTTTAAATAATTAGTATGTGAGGGGTTCCAACCTAAGCTTAGGTGTCGGAAAACCTCATATTCACTTTTCCCATATTATATATATATATAATATTTTATGTTTTTTCTGTAACCAAATTATCTATACTCCCATTTGTTATAAACCAATCTTAAAAAATTGAAGAGGCTAGTGTATCCTCACAACTTTAACTTTAATATATATACTTTACTTAAAAAACATTTGTTCAAGCTTTTCAATTTTTTTAATTATTTCATCATATTATTTTACTAAGGATAAGCAGTTAGATATGGTGCATGTTGCCGATGGAGTTGAAGAACTTAAGTTAAGGCGTGAAAATTCTGTAAGGTCCTTTTACTATAATACAATAAAAGTTTTTTTTTATTATTTCACATTAATAATTAATATTTTCCCCCATATCATGTATATCTTCGAAGGAGGATGAGACTCAACGCCCAGACATGCAAGATTTGGAAGTCGAGAAATCCATGGAACTTAAGTTGAGAAATGCAAATTTGGTAAGATCCTCATCTTCTTTTTATTAATTTAAACTATATTTTGGATATTGAAACACTCCTTTTTCTATTTATTTTTTTAAAATTCTATTTAATAACATAAACATAAGTATTTTTATGAACACATACGCATACTGTGTTCAAAATACCAAGATATAATGAATACAGAGAGTTGTAGAGAAAGGGTGAAAACAACTCAATTCGATCTTTACAAAATATTATGAATGAGTTTCACTAATTTAGATATAAAAAGTAAGTAAGAGGACCAGAATTAGATAAAGCAAGTAAAAGAAAGAAACTTCAACACAAATTTTAATTTTCAATGTAACTCTTTATTAAGAATGAATCTATACAAAGAGTTACGTTGTAGATAGCTTATACATATCTAAAAAACTCAGTTGAATAATTACAACCAAAAATTTCTTACTTTAAAGAATCAGCCAAAACTAATCTTATACAAACTAAGCTGTGTTTATGAGTAATAAAACTTGTGTGACGATTGTTTCTCGGGAAATGCCACCACTATGCTACCAAGGAATGATACTTTTATAGACGAAGGCCCTGCTTCCATTGGTGTCCAAATCGTCCACGTATTGATTTTCTATTGGCTTGTCAGAGAGAATATTTGCAACACTCACATATTAGTTTTTTAATCCATGAAATTCATGGGGCCCAAACATATATTTATTAAACAAATTTTTTAAATAATTAGTATCTGAGGGGTTCCAAACCTAAGCTTAGGTGTGGGAAACCTCATATTCACTTTTCCCATATTATATATATATAAATTTTATGATTTTTTCTGTAACCAAATTATCTATACTCCCATTTTTTATAAACCAATCTTAAAAAATTGAAGAGGCTAGTGTATCCTCACAACTTTAACTTTAATATATATACTTTACTTAAAAAACATTTGTTCAAGCTTTTCAATTTTTTTAATTATTTCATCATATTATTTTACTAAGGATAAGCAGTTAGATATGGTGCATGTTGCCGATGGAGTTGAAGAACTTAAGTTAAGGCGTGAAAATTCTGTAAGGTCCTTTTACTATAATACAATAAAAGTTTTTTTTTATTATTTCACATTAATAATTAATATTTTCCCCCATATCATGTATATCTTCGAAGGAGGATGAGACTCAACGCCCAGACATGCAAGATTTGGAAGTCGAGAAATCCATGGAACTTAAGTTGAGAAATGCAAATTTGGTAAGATCCTCATCTTCTTTTTATTAATTTAAACTATATTTTGGATATTGAAACACTCCTTTTTCTATTTATTTTTTTAAAATTCTATTTAATAACATAAACATAAGTATTTTTATGAACACATACGCATACTGTGTTCAAAATACCAAGATATAATGAATACAGAGAGTTGTAGAGAAAGGGTGAAAACAACTCAATTCGATCTTTACAAAATATTATGAATGAGTTTCACTAATTTAGATATAAAAAGTAAGTAAGAGGACCAGAATTAGATAAAGCAAGTAAAAGAAAGAAACTTCAACACAAATTTTAATTTTCAATGTAACTCTTTATTAAGAATGAATCTATACAAAGAGTTACGTTGTAGATAGCTTATACATATCTAAAAAACTCAGTTGAATAATTACAACCAAAAAGTTCTTACTTTAAAGAATCAGCCAAAGCTAATCTTATACAAACTAAGCTGTGTTTATGAGTAATAAAACTTGTGTGACGATTGTTTCTCGGGAAATGCCACCACTATGCTACCAAGGAATGATACTTTTATAGACGAAGGCCCTGCTTCCATTGGTGTCCAAATCGTCCACGTATTGATTTTCTATTGGCTTGTCAGAGAGAATATTTGCAACACTCACATATTAGTTTTTTAATCCATGAAATTCATGGGGGCCCAAACATATATTCATTAAACAAATTTTTTTAAATAATTAGTATCTGAGGGGTTCCAAACCTAAGCTTAGGTGGGAAACCTCATATTCACTTTTCCCATATTATATATATATATAAAATTTTAATTAATTCTGTAACCAAATTATCTATACTCCGATTTTTTATAAACCAATCTTAAAAAATTGAAGAGGCTAGTGTATCCTCACAACTTTAACTTTAATATATATACTTTACTTAAAAAACATTTGTTCAAGCTTTTCAATTTTTTTAATTATTTCATCATATTATTTTACTAAGGATAAGCAGTTAGATATGGTGCATGTTGCCGATGGAGTTGAAGAACTTAAGTTAAGGCGTGAAAATTCTGTAAGGTCCTTTTACTATAATACAATAAAAGTTTTTTTTTATTATTTCACATTAATAATTAATATTTTCCCCCATATCATGTATATCTTCGAAGGAGGATGAGACTCAACGCCCAGACATGCAAGATTTGGAAGTCGAGAAATCCATGGAACTTAAGTTGAGAAATGCAAATTTGGTAAGATCCTCATCTTCTTTTTATTAATTTAAACTATATTTTGGATATTGAAACACTCCTTTTTCTATTTATTTTTTTAAAATTCTATTTAATAACATAAACATAAGTATTTTTATGAACACATACGCATACTGTGTTCAAAATACCAAGATATAATGAATACAGAGAGTTGTAGAGAAAGGGTGAAAACAACTCAATTCGATCTTTACAAAATATTATGAATGAGTTTCACTAATTTAGATATAAAAAGTAAGTAAGAGGACCAGAATTAGATAAAGCAAGTAAAAGAAAGAAACTTCAACACAAATTTTAATTTTCAATGTAACTCTTTATTAAGAATGAATCTATACAAAGAGTTACGTTGTAGATAGCTTATACATATCTAAAAAACTCAGTTGAATAATTACAACCAAAAATTTCTTACTTTAAAGAATCAGCCAAAACTAATCTTATACAAACTAAGCTGTGTTTATGAGTAATAAAACTTGTGTGACGATTGTTTCTCGGGAAATGCCACCACTATGCTACCAAGGAATGATACTTTTATAGACGAAGGCCCTGCTTCCATTGGTGTCCAAATCGTCCACGTATTGATTTTCTATTGGCTTGTCAGAGAGAATATTTGCAACACTCACATATTAGTTTTTTAATCCATGAAATTCATGGGGCCCAAACATATATTTATTAAACAAAAATTTTTAAATCATTAGTATCTGAGGGGTTCCAAACCTAAGCTTAGGTGTGAACCTCATATTCACTTTTCCCATATATATATATATATATAAATATTTATGTTTTCTGTAACCAAATTATCTATACTCCGATTTGTTATAAACCAATCTTAAAAAATTGAAGAGGCTAGTGTATCCTCACAACTTTAACTTTAATATATATACTTTACTTAAAAAACATTTGTTCAAGCTTTTCAATTTTTTTAATTATTTCATCATATTATTTTACTAAGGATAAGCAGTTAGATATGGTGCATGTTGCCGATGGAGTTGAAGAACTTAAGTTAAGGCGTGAAAATTCTGTAAGGTCCTTTTACTATAATACAATAAAAGTTTTTTTTTATTATTTCACATTAATAATTAATATTTTCCCCCATATCATGTATATCTTCGAAGGAGGATGAGACTCAACGCCCAGACATGCAAGATTTGGAAGTCGAGAAATCCATGGAACTTAAGTTGAGAAATGCAAATTTGGTAAGATCCTCATCTTCTTTTTATTAATTTAAACTATATTTTGGATATTGAAACACTCCTTTTTCTATTTATTTTTTTAAAATTCTATTTAATAACATAAACATAAGTATTTTTATGAACACATACGCATACTGTGTTCAAAATACCAAGATATAATGAATACAGAGAGTTGTAGAGAAAGGGTGAAAACAACTCAATTCGATCTTTACAAAATATTATGAATGAGTTTCACTAATTTAGATATAAAAAGTAAGTAAGAGGACCAGAATTAGATAAAGCAAGTAAAAGAAAGAAACTTCAACACAAATTTTAATTTTCAATGTAACTCTTTATTAAGAATGAATCTATACAAAGAGTTACGTTGTAGATAGCTTATACATATCTAAAAAACTCAGTTGAATAATTACAACCAAAAATTTCTTACTTTAAAGAATCAGCCAAAACTAATCTTATACAAACTAAGCTGTGTTTATGAGTAATAAAACTTGTGTGACGATTGTTTCTCGGGAAATGCCACCACTATGCTACCAAGGAATGATACTTTTATAGACGAAGGCCCTGCTTCCATTGGTGTCCAAATCGTCCACGTATTGATTTTCTATTGGCTTGTCAGAGAGAATATTTGCAACACTCACATATTAGTTTTTTAATCCATGAAATTCATGGGGGCCCAAACATATATTCATTAAACAAATTTTTTTAAATAATTAGTATCTGAGGGGTTCCAAACCTAAGCTTAGGTGTGAAACCTCATATTCACTTTTCCCATATATATATATATATAAAATTGATATATATATAATATTTATATGAATATATGATTTATATTATATAATATATTAGGGTTAATTACAAATTTGGTACCTGAACTATACCTCATTTTGCACGTTTCATACCCCGCATTTATTATTTACACTGATCATACCTAAACTATCAACTTCTCTACTCGGACCATACCTACAGGTATCATCCGTGTAATTTATTTTAAAAGTTTCCAACTTTTAAAAATTTCACCAATCATACCCATGGGTATGGTCCGAGTAGAGAAGTTGATAGTTTAGGTATGATCAGTGTAAATAATAAATGCGGGGTATGAAACGTGCAAAATGGGGTATAGTTCAGGTACCAAATTTGTAATTAACCCTAAATTTTAACATGAAATAACATATATATATTTATGTTTTCTGTAACCAAATTATCTATACTCCGATTTGTAATAAACCAATCTTAAAAAATTGAAGAGGCTAGTGTATCCTCACAACTTTAACTTTAATATATATACTTTACTTAAAAAACATTTGTTCAAGCTTTTCAATTTTTTTAATTATTTCATCATATTATTTTACTAAGGATAAGCAGTTAGATATGGTGCATGTTGCCGATGGAGTTGAAGAACTTAAGTTAAGGCGTGAAAATTCTGTAAGGTCCTTTTACTATAATACAATAAAAGTTTTTTTTTATTATTTCACATTAATAATTAATATTTTCCCCCATATCATGTATATCTTCGAAGGAGGATGAGACTCAACGCCCAGACATGCAAGATTTGGAAGTCGAGAAATCCATGGAACTTAAGTTGAGAAATGCAAATTTGGTAAGATCCTCATCTTCTTTTTATTAATTTAAACTATATTTTGGATATTGAAACACTCCTTTTTCTATTTATTTTTTTTAAAATTCTATTTAATAACATAAACATAAGTATCTTTATGAACACATACGCATACTGTGTTCAAAATACCAAGATATAATGAATACAGAGAGTTGTAGAGAAAGGGTGAAAACAACTCAATTCGATCTTTACAAAATATTATGAATGAGTTTCACTAATTTAGATATAAAAAGTAAGTAAGAGGACCAGAATTAGATAAAGCAAGTAAAAGAAAGAAACTTCAACACAAATTTTAATTTTCAATGTAACTCTTTATTAAGAATGAATCTATACAAAGAGTTACGTTGTAGATAGCTTATACATATCTAAAAAACTCAGTTGAATAATTACAACCAAAAATTTCTTACTTTAAAGAATCAGCCAAAACTAATCTTATACAAACTAAGCTGTGTTTATGAGTAATAAAACTTGTGTGACGATTGTTTCTCGGGAAATGTCACCACTATGCTACCAAGGAATGAGACTTTTATATACGAAGGCCCTGCTTCCATTGGTGTCCAAATCGTCCACGTATTGATTTTCTATTTGCTTGTCAGAGGGAATATTTGATCGTGATATTCTGGTACAAATGACCCCTATTGTACTGTCATGCGTCTTGTCTTAGCCAATAAGTGAATTGACACACACATGTAAAACAAAACCACCAACCTGGAATACTATGATTGTGCATAGTCACATCATTTTATCTGTATCTTCATTCCAGGTTGATTATTCACTTGATTGCTGATGATATAGTCCATACGAAGCTTTATCTCCGTATCGAAGCTAATTACGAAGATCCCTTCATAGCAAACTATTTACTTAAATTACGGAGCACCAAACCAAATTAACTCTGGAACTCTATAAGTGGCTCACTCAACTCTGGTAGAGGCTTGCTAAAGATCGGATATATTCATATCCTTTCCATACTTATCTAAATCTCCTCATTAGGAAAGAAAAATCACACCACGAAGACCTCGGATACGGTATAAGAGATCCGACCTATCTCTTTCCTAACCCTAGAAGATATCGTAAAGAGAGGAAGAGATTTACCATAATTCTCTTATCTCCTCCTCCAAGATACAAACCCCTATATATAGGGATAAAACTCTACGACAAAGACCAAGTCCATCACTTGGCGAAAAACCCTCTTACCTTAGGCGTAAAGCGGCTCCCTTATTCCTCTAACCTTAAGGGAATTGCCTACAAAACACCCCCGACAAGCTCACACCTCGGTTGTGCCTTAGTGCAGTTAATTGACCAAATAACTTTGCGTCATTCGAGGGACACCACCAGACAAAGATAGAAAACCCACCCCGGAAAAAGCAATCAAACATAAAAAAAGGGGCACGACCGATCCAAATTCTAAGGAAAGATGATATTCGAGCACTGCTTCCTCCAACAACCAGACCACCTACGAAGCAAGATGATATCCGCTAAAGCACCGATCATGGGATTCGTAGGAGAACGAATTTGGGCGGTAGGGGAGATAAGCTTGGATGTCGAAATCGAACAAAAACGCACTTACAGAACAGAAGCACTTGAATTCGTCGCGGTTCGATCGCCGTCACCTTACAATATACTCTTGGGAAGGCCCACCTTGAAAAGGCTAGGGATAATCGCATCAACAATTCATTCGATGATAAAATTCCTAACCCCAAGCGGAGTCGGAACCATCGAATCCAGACAAGATGTTGGGCGACACGCAGTGGCGGATCCAAAAATATAATAGGGTATGCAAGTTTAAGTATAGTTTTTATGAACCAAAATTTTTTTAAGTGTTTTTATTCGATTTCGTAGAGGCTTCTGTCTTGTGGGAGAAAACCAAAGTTTAAACCGTGACATAGATATTTGGGGTTAGATTTAAGAGTAAAAATAAAATTTGGTGTAATACTTAGTTGTTAAAAACAAAAACATTTTAAGTCCTAAGTTAATAGAAGGGATAGAAAAATTAAGATACAACCGGTCATATGGCTATTCAAAAATTATAAGACTATTTCGAGAAAGCTGCATGTTTACACATAGAATATTTATATATTAAAGTTCCATAATTCCATTAAAAAGGATGTTTTATCAAGATGTATCTCTATTATTACCTACTAATTATAATTGTCTTAGTTTCGTTGCTAGCTAGGTTTGGAATTTAATAAACACACTACAATGAAACACATACGAGTATAAATCAACTTACACAGTGTAAAGGTATAATAAATAAATTCTGGGAAAGTGGAAAATGGGGACTTTTGACATCTTGATATGAGAGAAGGAAAAACAAATTGATTATAGATGGTTTATTTGAGTAGTCTATGCACTCAATTTTTTCAGACTATGCACCATAGCTTATCATGCCTAAAAAATAATCTTTATAATATATTTAACACTAGTATGAAGCTTTACAGGGTATGCAATTGCATACCCTTTGCTTGCTGTGCATCCGCCACTGCCATATGAGAATAAAGGTTAAGAAGAAACAAAGATCACTATCCCGACACCATATAATTATTATTAAAATGTGACAATTAAAAAATTGCAAACTATCTATATTTCACTATCACAATACTAGCGTCGGCCATGTAGTTTGTGATAACAAAAGTAATACTTCCTCCATACCATTAGAAGTGTCATATTTTGAAATTTCAAAGTCTTTATTCTTCAACTTTGACATTAAATATTTTTGATTATGTTATATAATATTTGATAAATGTTATATGAATTGATTGAGTTTTAAATATATTTTCATTTGGTATAATTTTCATCAAATATTATATAACAATTTGATTAATATATATATGAGAAATTGTCACAAATCGTCCATGTGGTTTGCTCGATTCGCATTTTCATCCCTGTGTTTTTTTTATCATTAGGTGTCCCTGTACTTTTCATTTTCATTGCTAGTCGTCCCTGCCACTAACAACCGTTAGTTTTCATCCGTTAAACCCCTCATGTGCAATGCACATGAGGGCATTTTCGTCCAGTTTGTAACCATAGGGACTATTTGTGATAAAACATCTTTGAGAGACTATTTGTAATAAAAGACAAAAACTCATCATCTTCCTCCCTCTCTCACTCCTATCACCAGGGGCGTGCCTAAAGGGGGGCAAGGGGCTAATGTCCCCTTCAAAATTTAAATTTTGTTATGTTTTTTAAAATTTTTTATGGATTTTAAAATTTTTCCTATAGGTTTTTAACATTTTGCCCCTTTTTAGATTTATATTTCATTGAACTTTTTAATTTTGCCCCCTTCGAGATTTTTTTCCTGGTACCGCCTCTGTCCACCACCAGCCAAACTTCCGGCCACCCTCACAGCCTCCTGGCGCCGCTCTTTTTCACCATAAAAAACTCCGGACATCATCCCCAACAACAATTAGGGTTTCATCTTTAACCACAACCACAGAACCGTCGCCGCTGCTGCTGCTCGCCACTCTACCGCCGCTGTTGTTGCTGTTTCGTTTTCCAGCCACCACTACACGACTCCATAACATCCGAGGAAAGTATGAAACGTAAGTATCAATCTTCCAAACAAACCCATTTCGTCCCTCTCTCTAAAAACCCTAATCTTTTCTTTTTTTCCTTCTATTTCTCTCTCTCTCGCAGCCACGCACCACCGGACTACCATCACCTCACGACGGTTTAGAAAGAAGAAGAGACGTTCAAGCTTCAACACAGGTCGTTATAGATCTGACCATGCTCGATTATTATGTTTTTCTCTTCGGTTTCGGTAACCATAGTGGGGTGGTGGTTCTCGGTTTCGGCGAACTTTTCCGGCGGTGGCAGGTGGTGGCCGGCCGGTCAGAAGTGGTGGTCGGAGTTGTGTGGGAGAAGGAATCCAAAGATTTTTTTTAATCCAATATTTTTATTACAAATAGTCCCTGTGGTTACGAACTTGACGATTATACCCTCATGTGCATTGCACATGAGGGGTTTAACGGAGCAAAACTAACGGCTGTTAGTGTTAGGGACGGTTGGCAATGAAAATGAAAAGTACAGGGACACCTAATGATAAAAAAAAAGCATAGGGATGAAAATGCGAATCGAGCAAACCACAAGGACAATTTGTATATATATATATATATATATATATATATATATATATATATATATATATATATATATATATATATATATATATATATATATATATATATATATATATATATATATATATATATATATATATATATATATATATATATATATATATATATATATATATATATATATATATATATATATATATATATATATATATATATATATATATATATATATATATATATATATATATATATATATATATATATATATATATATATATATATATATATATATATATATATATATATATATATATATATATATATATATATATATATATATATATATATATATATATATATATATATATATATATATATATATATATATATATATATATATATATATATATATATATATATATATATATATATATATATATATATATATATATATATATATATATATATATATATATATATATATATATATATATATATATATATATATATATATATATATATATATATATATATATATATATATATATATATATATATATATATATATATATATATATATATATATATATATATATATATATATATATATATATATATATATATATATATATATATATATATATATATATATATATATATATATATATATATATATATATATATATATATATATATATATATATATATATATATATATATATATATATATATATATATATATATATATATATATATATATATATATATATATATATATATATATATATATATATATATATATATATATATATATATATATATATATATATATATATATATATATATATATATATATATATATATATATATATATATATATATATATATATATATATATATATATATATATATATATATATATATATATATATATATATATATATATATATATATATATATATATAGATATACATATATATATATATATATATATATATATATATATATATATATGAATTGATTGAGTTTTAGATATATTTTCATTGTATAAATTTCATCAACAATTATATAACAAAAAAATATATATTTAAGGTCAAAGTTAAAAAACAAAGACTTTGAATATTCAAAATATGACACTTCTAATGTGACGGAGGGAGTATCATATTTCCATCAATACTTTTATGCTCCATGTATTGTATTGTCTGGTTTGCATCGTGAACATATATATTTAATAAAGGGATTATGACCTCTGAGTGTAACTAACTATGACAAAATGTCTATGTTATGTAACGATCTCGTAAAATGTTTATTTTATGTAATTAACTACTAATTTTGTCCGAAAAATGTAATGGGTGACTTGCTAAAGAGGTTACAGGTTGCCATTTAATTTTTATTAATTTTAATAATCTCACATGTTTAATAATCTCACATGGCTGCCAAGCTTACATGGAGTGTTTACTCTATATTTTATAATAAAATAGATACAAATAGAGATATGTATCATCATTTCCACCACTAGAAAACTTGTTCTCCAGCGACCGGCGGCTGGAAGTTGAGTTCATCAGTACCGGAGATCTTTTGTTACTCGAACTACTTCTATTTGTTATCTATCACTATAATCTAACAATCTCCAAAAAACATCACTCTCAAAAACGATGGCCACGAAGCAAAAAGACACAAACATATTATCGTCATCATCATCCACCACAACACTCGCCGGAATAACAACGCTTGCTTTATGTTAAAATTAAAGTACCTAATATTTCACTAATTTAACTATTAACTTCACCAGATCTTATAATCAAGAGAAAGTTGTGGTAGTGAGATGGTGCGATGGTGGTGGCCGGCGGGTTTAGGGGGCTGGTAGTGAGATGGTGCGATGGTGGTTTGACTCCCCGGAAAACAACAAAAGACCGTTTTACCGTTTTTTCAACTTCCTCTGATCTAACCATCACTACTAACACTTCTGACCACCAAATCTATTTGTATGATGAAAATGATTTCAGATCCAAAAGATAGTAATAGATTAATCTTTTATTTTGCTAAGGTATGGAACTATATTGATTTCAGATCTTTTATATCCCCATAATTCTTAAGGTTGTCAACATATGGAACTATTGTTTCTCATTTGGGTAAGAAAAGTGAAGAAGATATGAAAAAGTGGAGTAATCCAACGGCCAGATTGGTAGGCTGCCAGAATATAGTTATGCTCATATGAATGTGTTTCTTAATAGATTTTGCTTCCTTAATACTACATCTATATATGCATATATTATGTACACTATGTGTAGACATGTATAGATAAAGAGAAGAATAAAGAGAAGAATAAAGATGATAGATATTGAAATTAAAATTAAAATTAAGAAACTCATTTTAGAAGTCTAGTGAAGATGAAGATAAGTCAGCAATGCCATGTAATCGCTTTTTTCCAAGCCAGTAGTCAAAGGTGAGTTAGCAGTGCCACGTAAGCATTTTAACTTGGTCACTCGGTAACTTACATTACATAAACAAATTTTATAGGTTAACTACATTGCATAGACATTATCTGATATCTTTACATAACATAAATATTCGGTTATAGTTACTTGCATTCCCAGGTAATAATTTCTTTAATAAATTACGCTCAAATTTTTAGTTTTTCTAAAATAACGTATAGATATTAATATTTAATAAATCCGTACATCGTATGAATATTAAGACTACTATATACATACAAAATTTTACTCATATAGGGTTAAAAAAAAGTAAAGTAACTCCCAATGCCGTCTTCGACGGTGTATGAGGGAGGTTGAGATGTAGACAGTCTTCCCCTACCAAAGGTAGAAAGACTGCTTCCATGTTCTACATGAAGGACCTCCAGCCTTGCTGGGCATGAGGATCGAACCCTTGACCTCTGTTTTCAGAGGCAAGGGTTTTAACCACTTGATCCAACCCAATTGGTTATACAATACTCGCATAAGGTTGTTTATACAATACAAGCCCACATACATTGCTTAAAACGTGCCTTCGAGCGGATTAGTAGGAGGTTTTCCCCACATCGGGTATTTGAAATAGACATTTCTACTTCGAGGGAGCTCTCTAGCGCGGACCCGGTTAAGACAACGTATGCTAGACCTCTCGCTGTCGAATCACGACACGAAGTTTCCGGCGAAATTCACCTTTAAAAAAAAAAAACAGCTAAGTCAATATCTAGTTACAAAATACAGATGCAAATACTGCATAAGAAGAAAAAAACCCCTTTCATTACCTATGCACTATAACACAAAATTTTGACATATGTTGGTATATTTATAGTGATCAGAGATTTACGTTTTTGTTCAAGCAAGTCACGTAATATTTAACTATTCCACCCGCTTTTTCACAATGTTACAGATAAAAAAGTTGGAGCACTTGAAGATTCCCCTCAGTGATATAAAGTTAGCAACAGATAACTTTTCCATGGCATGCAATTACAGGAGAACCGGATGCTATAAGTCTTACACATTTGATGAAGTCGAGCATTTTGATGAAGAAGGAAATCTTTCCATGAAAGAAGGGAAGAATAAAAGTGATGTACCCAAAAAACGCAGCGTCGTCGCTATAAACAGATTCCACCCAAGTGAAGAAGAAATGTTCTATAAGGAGTTTAAAATGCTTGATACATGCAACCATCCAAGCATAGTCAAACTTCTTGGATTTTGTATCGAAGGTTCAGAAATGATCCTTGTTGTTGAGTATCCTTATAATAGATACCTTAATGACCATTTATCTTTTGACGACAAGCCCATTCTTACGTGGGCACAGCGTTTGAAAATCTGCCTTGATGTTGCAAATGCATTGAATTATATTCATTATGAGATGGCGGACGGACAGAGTGTAGTACACGGTGATATACAGAGTTCCAACATTGCATTGGACAAGAATTGGGGGGCGAAGATTGCTGACTTTGGGTACTCGGTATTCTCGTCTCCGAATGAAGATGATGAAGCTCCCTATGAATATGTTAGGGGAATCACAGATGTTTACATAGATCCAGAATATAG
>CM067171.1:12675930-12770930 GCA_034093135.1 Erigeron breviscapus | reverse complement strand
TATATATATATATATATATATATATATATATATATATATATATATATATATATATATATATATATATATATATATATATATATATATATATATATATATATATATATATATATATATATATATATATATATATATATATATATATATATATATATATATATATATATATATATATATATATATATATATATATATATATATATATATATATATATATATATATATATATATATATATATATATATATATATATATATATATATATATATATATATATATATATATATATATATATATATATATATATATATATATATATATATATATATATATATATATATATATATATATATATATATATATATATATATATATATATATATATATATATATATATATATATATATATATATATATATATATATATATATATATATATATATATATATATATATATATATATATATATATATATATATATATATATATATATATATATATATATATATATATATATATATATATATATATATATATATATATATATATATATATATATATATATATATATATATATATATATATATATATATATATATATATATATATATATATATATATATATATATATATATATATATATATATATATATATATATATATATATATATATATATATATATATATATATATATATATATATATATATATATATATATATATATATATATATATATATATATATATATATATATATATATATATATATATATATATATATATATATATATATATATATATATATATATATATATATATATATATATATATATATATATATATATATATATATATATATATATATATATATATATATATATATATATATATATATATATATATATATATATATATATATATATATATATATATATATATATATAAATTAAGATTGGACTCAATTTATCTTTTCTATATATATATATGAGATAAGTTGGATATGATATTTGATAGCTATTATTTTTCGAAAGAAGAACTTGCTGATCATGTAATACCTAGACACTACGTACTCGTATTTTAATGATGTCCAAACCCCCTGTACGTGACTACGTGGCCTACTTGTTAAATCGTGTTATTTTAGACGTGCGTTGAATAACATACCAAAGATGCATCTATATATAGATGAAGAGGAAAAGTTTCAGATGTGTTGAAAGTAGCTTAAGTACTCATAATCACATGATCATGATATATATTGTATTGCAGATTTCAGGAAGTGATTAAGCTTGCACAGGTTGCGGATTCCCTGAACAGAAGCTGGATCAATTAATTATTTTCTGTTTCCCCTACTAAATAAGAGTCCGGACTTGGTCTGGCAAACGTTTCCTGTACGTTTTGTTGCTATTGCAGTTATCCATTTTTATCTATTTACATACAGCAGTATTTAAGGATGGGGTGTCATCCATTTTTTAAATCAAATTCAGTACTTTTGACGGGCAATATACCCTTGTGATATGGTTGTTCCTTTGATATTCTGATCTACAGTATATTACTAAGCTGGTAGGAATACATATAAAAATTTCAAACGAACTATGGATAAACTACACTAATTACGAATATAAGAAAAAACCCAGGCCCCAGCTATGCTTTGCCGATGTGTAGAGGTACAAAGACGACCAAACTCGCTTTGATTTGATAGTCATGTTACCCCGTGAATATGCTTGTGATCATGTAATTCGTAAATTGGTAATTTCTTGCAAACCATTGACTTTTATCACACGTACAGTTCATAAAGAAAGTCAATATAGTTGGCTTTAAATATTTTAAGAATAGAT
Organism: Erigeron breviscapus; assembly: GCA_034093135.1. Taxonomy (NCBI): domain Eukaryota; kingdom Viridiplantae; phylum Streptophyta; class Magnoliopsida; order Asterales; family Asteraceae; genus Erigeron; species Erigeron breviscapus. Next base: position 12,769,098 of record CM067171.1, on the reverse strand, counting down.
TACCTCAAATCGTTTACTTCATATCTTCATGTATATATATGGTAAAGGCTCTTGTTTGGATCAACTACATTTTGGAAGATTACAAAAACACTGTCATTTACATTCTTCCTGGTTCAGAAATCATTTTCTTCATCTTATCTAAATGCTTTTGTGGTTAATTGGATTGTTTGACTTAATTGTTAGAAATCCAAAAATAGTGATAAATTGTAATCTAGAATAGAGGAATTTCTTGTTGTTAAGTCATAGATAAATGATCACTAAGGTTGAGGGGCTAATAGTGAAAATTAGAATAGTTGAGTAGTTAGACTATAAATAGCCATCTCATACCTTAGAGATCATAACTAACACATAACCTTGTAATAATCAGATCTCTTCCTTCATGTTTTGTGTAGATAGCATGTTCTTTGGAGCACCTCTTAAAACCGAGAGATTTCAAAGTATAATCAAGCTTCAGATTCCAGGCTCTTGGTGCTTGACGAAGCCCATATTGTTAGAAATCCAAAAATAGTGATAAATTGTAATCTAGAATAGAGGAATTTCTTGTTGTTAAGTCATAGATAAATGATCACTAAGGTTGAGGGGCTAATAGTGAAAATTAGAATAGTTGAGTAGTTAGACTATAAATAGCCATCTCATACCTTAGAGATCATAACTAACACATAACCTTGTAATAATCAGATCTCTTCCTTCATGTTTTGTGTAGATAGCATGTTCTTTGGAGCACCTCTTAAAACCGAGAGATTTCAAAGTATAATCAAGCTTCAGATTCCAGGCTCTTGGTGCTTGACGAAGCCCATATTGTTAGAAATCCAAAAATAGTGATAAATTGTAATCTAGAATAGAGGAATTTCTTGTTGTTAAGTCATAGATAAATGATCACTAAGGTTGAGGGGCTAATAGTGAAAATTAGAATAGTTGAGTAGTTAGACTATAAATAGCCATCTCATACCTTAGAGATCATAACTAACACATAACCTTGTAATAATCAGATCTCTTCCTTCATGTTTTGTGTAGATAGCATGTTCTTTGGAGCACCTCTTAAAACCGAGAGATTTCAAAGTATAATCAAGCTTCAGATTCCAGGCTCTTGGTGCTTGACGAAGCCCATATTGTTAGAAATCCAAAAATAGTGATAAATTGTAATCTAGAATAGAGGAATTTCTTGTTGTTAAGTCATAGATAAATGATCACTAAGGTTGAGGGGCTAATAGTGAAAATTAGAATAGTTGAGTAGTTAGACTATAAATAGCCATCTCATACCTTAGAGATCATAACTAACACATAACCTTGTAATAATCAGATCTCTTCCTTCATGTTTTGTGTAGATAGCATGTTCTTTGGAGCACCTCTTAAAACCGAGAGATTTCAAAGTATAATCAAGCTTCAGATTCCAGGCTCTTGGTGCTTGACGAAGCCCATATAATGCCTTAGTTAAGATCGTTTCAATTCCTGGTTAATCAAGATCGTTTCAATTCCTGGTTAATCAAGATCGTTTCAATTCCTGGTTAATCAAGATCGTTTCAATTCCTGGTTAATCAAGATCGTTTCAATTCCTGGTTAATCAAGATCGTTTCAATTCCTGGTTAATCAAGATCGTTTCAATTCCTGGTTAATCAAGATCGTTTCAATTCCTGGTTAATCAAGATCGTTTCAATTCCTGGTTAATCAAGATCGTTTCAATTCCTGGTTAATCAAGATCGTTTCAATTCCTGGTTAATCAAGATCGTTTCAATTCCTGGTTAATCAAGATCGTTTCAATTCCTGGTTAATCAAGATCGTTTCAATTCCTGGTTAATCAAGATCGTTTCAATTCCTGGTTAATCAAGATCGTTTCAATTCCTGGTTAATCAAGATCGTTTCAATTCCTGGTTAATCAAGATCGTTTCAATTCCTGGTTAATCAAGATCGTTTCAATTCCTGGTTAATCAAGATCGTTTCAATTCCTGGTTAATCAAGATCGTTTCAATTCCTGGTTAATCAAGATCGTTTCAATTCCTGGTTAATCAAGATCGTTTCAATTCCTGGTTAATCAAGATCGTTTCAATTCCTGGTTAATCAAGATCGTTTCAATTCCTGGTTAATCAAGATCGTTTCAATTCCTGGTTAATCAAGATCGTTTCAATTCCTGGTTAATCAAGATCGTTTCAATTCCTGGTTAATCAAGATCGTTTCAATTCCTGGTTAATCAAGATCGTTTCAATTCCTGGTTAATCAAGATCGTTTCAATTCCTGGTTAATCAAGATCGTTTCAATTCCTGGTTAATCAAGATCGTTTCATTTGCAATAATAAATTCAAGTCAATTTTTCAAATCTAATCAATCTCTAATGGCTTCTCGTGAAGCATTGGCATTGGGTTCAGATACAAGACCTCCAGTTCTCTACCGTGGTTCTTACGGACTATGGAAGAAACGATTCATGGACTATGTGGAAAGTCAAACAAATGGTCATATGATGAAAGATTCCATTCTGAATGGACTTGCTGTTCATCGCCATCCCACAACTAATGCAGTTATTCTAACTCATGAACTTTTGAATGCTGAGCAAAAGGATCGAACAGCTGCAGATAACAGAGCAAGGTCATGTTTATACAGAGCTCTACCGGATGAAATCTATGGGTCTGTTGATTCTTATGATACAGCAAAAGAGATATGGGATGAGGTGGCTAGACAGATGGAAGGAGCTGACGTGACTTCGACAATCAGATTGACCAACATTTTGACTGAGTTTGACAACTTCTCCAAAATGCCAAATGAATCTCTTGAGGCAGTTTACTACAGATTCTGCAATGTCATAAATGAACTGAGGAAGAACAATGTCAAGAAAACTGAGATTGAGTTAAACATCAAGTTCATCAAAGCACTTGGTCAAGAATGGGAAGATTTTGGAACCCAAATCAAGCAACATCAAAACCTGGTTAATCAAGATCGTTTCAATTCCTGGTTAATCAAGATCGTTTCAATTCCTGGTTAATCAAGATCGTTTCAATTCCTGGTTAATCAAGATCGTTTCAATTCCTGGTTAATCAAGATCGTTTCAATTCCTGGTTAATCAAGATCGTTTCAATTCCTGGTTAATCAAGATCGTTTCAATTCCTGGTTAATCAAGATCGTTTCAATTCCTGGTTAATCAAGATCGTTTCAATTCCTGGTTAATCAAGATCGTTTCAATTCCTGGTTAATCAAGATCGTTTCATTTGCAATAATAAATTCAAGTCAATTTTTCAAATCTAATCAATCTCTAATGGCTTCTCGTGAAGCATTGGCATTGGGTTCAGATACAAGACCTCCAGTTCTCTACCGTGGTTCTTACGGACTATGGAAGAAACGATTCATGGACTATGTGGAAAGTCAAACAAATGGTCATATGATGAAAGATTCCATTCTGAATGGACTTGCTGTTCATCGCCATCCCACAACTAATGCAGTTATTCTAACTCATGAACTTTTGAATGCTGAGCAAAAGGATCGAACAGCTGCAGATAACAGAGCAAGGTCATGTTTATACAGAGCTCTACCGGATGAAATCTATGGGTCTGTTGATTCTTATGATACAGCAAAAGAGATATGGGATGAGGTGGCTAGACAGATGGAAGGAGCTGACGTGACTTCGACAATCAGATTGACAACATTTTGAATGCTGAGCAAAAGGATCGAACAGCTGCAGATAACAGAGCAAGGTCATGTTTATACAGAGCTCTACCGGATGAAATCTATGGGTCTGTTGATTCTTATGATACAGCAAAAGAGATATGGGATGAGGTGGCTAGACAGATGGAAGGAGCTGACGTGACTTCGACAATCAGATTGACCAACATTTTGACTGAGTTTGACAACTTCTCCAAAATGCCAAATGAATCTCTTGAGGCAGTTTACTACAGATTCTGCAATGTCATAAATGAACTGAGGAAGAACAATGTCAAGAAAACTGAGATTGAGTTAAACATCAAGTTCATCAAAGCACTTGGTCAAGAATGGGAAGATTTTGGAACCCAAATCAAGCAACATCAAAACCTGACCAAGTTCACCATTCATACTCTATATGAATCCTTCAAACTCAATGAAAACCAAGTCCTAAGCAAAGCTTCATCAAACAAAATGCCAGAAGTTGTATCTTCTGATCCTTTGGCATTGATAGTTGAGAAAAAGATTTCTGAAGCTCTCAAAAGGCAAATGGTAGTTGTTTCTTCGTCAGATGAGGAGGGAGATGATCTGATGGCTACAAGAGATGGTGTTTCGGATGAACTATATCAAGCTCTTGCCGCGGTAACAAAGCATTTCAAAAGGAAATATTACAAAGCGAGGCCAACAAACAACAATCTCCGCACTTCTTCTACAAGTGCATTTCCAAAGAAGGAACACTATCATCCAAGGAGCAATGAGCAAAGTGAAGCTACTGGTTCAAGGTATGGTGAAAAGAAGGAAGCATATGAGAAACAAACAGTTGAGAAGGGTAAGGCATCAGACAAAAAGTGCTATAATTGTGGTATTCCTGGACATTTTGCCGTTGACTGCAAACAACCTCGAAAGCGGGATTATGAGTACTACAAGCAGAAGATGCTGTTAGCCAAACAAGTTGAAGCAGGACATGCATTGCTTGCCGAAGATGACAAATGGCTGTTGCTCACTGATGATGAAGATCAAGATCTCTCCGCTAATGTTTGCTATATGGCGAGATTGGCCAAGAACAAAGTCCTTGAAGCAGAAAGCACTGATGATGAAGATCAAGATCTCTCCGCTAATGTTTGCTATATGGCGAGATTGGCCAAGAACAAAGTCCTTGAAGCAGAAAGCACTGATGATGAAGATCAAGATCTCTCCGCTAATGTTTGCTATATGGCGAGATTGGCCAAGAACAAAGTCCTTGAAGCAGAAAGCACTGATGATGAAGATCAAGATCTCTCCGCTAATGTTTGCTATATGGCGAGATTGGCCAAGAACAAAGTCCTTGAAGCAGAAAGCACTGATGATGAATACCCAGATGATGAGGTAAATCTCGACTCTACTTTTTCTTTGGTTAAGGACAAAGAGTCTTGTAGATTAGCTTTATCTAAATTAACAAATCATATCAATTCTTTAGCCAACAAAAACAAAAAGTTGAAAAATAGTATTTCATTTTCAAAAAGTGAATTTTCAAATCTTCTTGAAGAACACTCAAAATTACTTTTTGAACATGATACTATTAAACAAGATTTTCAAGCATACAAAGACAAAATGTTGGTTAAAGAATGTGAGATGAATGTCACTCCTGATTCTAAGTTATTACAAAGATGTCAAAATCTTGAAAAGACCATTCATGATCTTGAAAAAGCCAATCAAGATCTTGAAATTCAAAAGACCAATGAATGGCTTCGGGCAAATGCAAGACAAATGGATGTTGATATTCTCAATAAGAAGCTCCAAGAAGCTAAACCAAACAATGTTGAATTCGAAAGGAAGATTTCTGATTTAAATCATAATTGTTTTCTAAAAGGCATTGAGATTGAGAATCTTGAAAAACAAGTTGAGGAATTTAAAAAGAATATACTTTTCTATCAAGAAAAGTTATATAAAGTTGAACAAAATCCTCTCTTGAATTTCACTGCCTATTTTAACAAGTCAAAGATTGACAAAACAGATCTTCTTCTCGGGTTGGGATTTGAGAATATCACACCATTACAAAAGGCCAAAGAGGAAATCGAACCCCTGTATGATGAAAAATTTCTTCGCCTTGGTATGATACAACAATTTATTCGTCCATTGGATGACGAATTTGAGACTGATGAAGTTGAGAGAATACCTAATCAAGATTTTTTGGTTAATTATGATGCAATCAATGATTCATACAAAACAAAACAATCTTCAATTTTCAAATTGGAAGAAATTGAATCAAATTTTCAAAACCAAGAATCTGTTGGTACTTCACCTAAATCAACTAAAATGTATTTTCCAACCACATTTTTGGAAAAGCAAATAGAAAGTTTACAACAAAAGGTGGAATCTCAACAAACAGTTATTAATCATCTCAAGTCTCAAAGTCCGAATTCAGAGGATAAATGTATTGTTGTTAATACTAAGAAAGTTTGTGAGAATGTTTCTACTCAAACTGACCAAAGTGCCTCAGTAGAAAATTCTACCCAAACTACCTGTGATTCATCTACCAATACCTCCACTCAGACCTTGACTGATTCTCTTGAATGTACTTGTCATACTGATGATTATGTGCAATCTGATTTATCTAATGACGAACTTGCACATAGTTTAGTTTTGATATGGTATTTTTATAGGTTTTTCACATGCAACACTGTTGATGAGTTAGTTGTTCACCCTAAGCCTAGTGCTAGTATAGGTGTTGATACATCTTCTCAATTTTCTTGTGAAACCAAAGCTGTGTCAGTTCAAGTTGACCTACTTTCCAAACCTACCCAAGAGATGAAGTTGGACAACAAGATTCCTAATTTTTCAAAACTTTCAAATGAATTTGAAACTAATCAATCTCCATTGCAATTTTCTTTTGATAAAGATTTCACAAAGGATGATTTTGATAAATTCATGGAGGGAGAATATGTTTTTAATTCAGAAACTGAGAAAAAGATTGAATCTACCAAAATCAAAGTTGAAACAAAAGAGGAATCTCTGGAATTTCAAAAACCATTGTCCAAAGCTCCAACTTCATATTACTCAAGGAAACGAGTTAAGACCAAACTCGTCAAGAATGAACCAAAGACCATTAAGTTAGAAACCTTTGTGGCTACACCTGTGAAACATGTCATAGAAGAACAAGCTGAGATCCCACACAAAACAAAGTACACCAAAGTGAAACTTCCAAAAGACTGTTCAAATGCTTCTAAATCTAGCTCTCAATCTAGCTTTATACCTAAGGTGTCTAAGTCTAGCTCAATTTCGCTAACTAAAGATGCATCAAATGGTACAACTAGATATAAGGATAGATATGGATGGTTTTCTCATGATAAACCAAAGAAGCAAGAAGTTTCCTCACCTTCAAAAGATTCCAAAAAGATGAAAGTGTTTAAAACTCCTAGTTCTAATTTTCAAAGTTTCAATTCAACAGGTGGAAAGAGCTTAACTAGTGGTGCTAAATGGGTTGCTAAAACTTTAGTACCTAAGATCACTAGTAATCAAAAGAATGTTGAGAAAATGAAGAAAAGAAGGAGGAGAAATGCTGTTAATAAGAAGAAAAGTGCTTCTGTTAATCAAAACAATTCATCTTTGTTAATAAATGTTGAATGTGCCAAGGCAAGGCCTTGTGAGCTTGTAAACAATTTTAATTCTTGTGTGGTTGATATGAATGCTTGTAGACATGTTACTTTTAATTCTCGTGTGAATGTTCGTACATTTTATTCAAATATGTTTGTTGATAATATGCTTGTTGATGCTTATGTTGATTCAATAACATGTTTGAATGCGCATCCTAAGTTATATACCCTGCCTGTTTTATCTAACCAAAAAGGACCCGTTTTCAAGTGGGTACCTAAAAACGGTTAAATTTCTTTGATTGCAGGAAATAACCATCTGTGTTTGGATACTCGATTCCGGGTGTTCGAAGCACATGACTGGAAATAAGTCTTTGCTGAAGAACTTTGTTGAACGATTCATGGGAACGGTTCGCTTTGGAAACAACAATTTCGCTCCTATCTTAGGTTATGGGGACATTGAACGAAATGGGATTATAATCAAGAAAGTTCACTATGTTGAAGGTTTAAGTCACAACTTGTTCAGTGTTGGACAATTCTGTGATAACAATCTTCAAGTTCTTTTTCGAAAATCTCTTTGCAAAGTCCAAACCTTAGATGGAGTTGATATTCTTTGTGGCGATCGTGACGATAACCTTTTTACCGTCAATCTCGATGATAACCAACCAACCGATAATATCTGTCTCATTTCAAAGGCTACTTCAAAGAATTCTTGGTTATGGCATAGAAGGCTCTCTCATCTGAATTTCCAAACAATCAATACTTTAGTCAATAAGCATCTTGTTGAAGGCTTACCTGACTATAAGTATGAAAGTGAGCATGTCTGTCCTTCTTGTGCTGTTGGGAAGATTAAGAGAGTTTCTTTTAATTCTCGTGTGAATGTTCGTACATTTTATTCAAATATGTTTGTTGATAATATGCTTGTTGATGCTTATGTTGATTCAATAACATGTTTGAATGCGCATCCTAAGTTATATACCCTGCCTGTTTTATCTAACCAAAAAGGACCCGTTTTCAAGTGGGTACCTAAAAACGGTTAAATTTCTTTGATTGCAGGAAATAACCATCTGTGTTTGGATACTCGATTCCGGGTGTTCGAAGCACATGACTGGAAATAAGTCTTTGCTGAAGAACTTTGTTGAACGATTCATGGGAACGGTTCGCTTTGGAAACAACAATTTCGCTCCTATCTTAGGTTATGGGGACATTGAACGAAATGGGATTATAATCAAGAAAGTTCACTATGTTGAAGGTTTAAGTCACAACTTGTTCAGTGTTGGACAATTCTGTGATAACAATCTTCAAGTTCTTTTTCGAAAATCTCTTTGCAAAGTCCAAACCTTAGATGGAGTTGATATTCTTTGTGGCGATCGTGACGATAACCTTTTTACCGTCAATCTCGATGATAACCAACCAACCGATAATATCTGTCTCATTTCAAAGGCTACTTCAAAGAATTCTTGGTTATGGCATAGAAGGCTCTCTCATCTGAATTTCCAAACAATCAATACTTTAGTCAATAAGCATCTTGTTGAAGGCTTACCTGACTATAAGTATGAAAGTGAGCATGTCTGTCCTTCTTGTGCTGTTGGGAAGATTAAGAGAGTTTCTCATAAACCGAAGAAATCTCCAAATTCTTTAGCACCTCTTCATTTGCTTCACATGGATCTTTGTGGGCCGATGAAAGTTCAAAGCCGAAATGGGAAGAAATACATCCTGGTTATTGTTGATGATTATTCAAGATATACTTGGGTTAAGTTCCTAGCATCCAAAGATGAAACAACTCAGATGTTGATAGATTTCATCACCAATACTCAAGTAAATCTTCAACTTCCAGTTCGTTACATCCGTTCGGATAACGGTACTGAATTCAAGAATGCTGTTTTTGATGAATTCTGCAAATCCAAAGGTATTACTCATCAATTCTCAGCAGTTCGCACCCCACAACAAAACGGTGTTGTTGAAAGGAGAAATCGATCGCTGGTGGAAGCAGCAAGGACAATGCTTGCTTATTCCAAATTGCCATCCAATATGTGGGCTGAAGCTGTTGACACTGCCTGTCACACTCAGAATCGGTCCATCATCAATCAGCGTTTCGAAAAGACTCCTTATGAGGTTGTTAACAAACGGAAACCCAACATCAACTACTTCCACATATTTGGGTGTGTTTGTTACACGTTGAATGATCGGGAGAATCTTGGAAAATTCGAGAAGAAAGGTGATGAAGGATATTTTGTTGGTTATTCCAAAACATCTATTGCCTACCGAATCTATAATCGTCGAACAAACATAATTCAAGAGACGATGAATGTGTGGTTCGATGAGATGTCAGGCATGATTTTTGAGCAAGAAAGCTTGCTACCAACAAGTATGGATTCAAGTGCTTCAAGTACTTCTACAAGGAACTCTACCTTAGCTTCTAAATTCAAGAAGTTTCCAACTCCAACCAGTGATGAATTAGATATTCTTTTTGAAGAATTCTATAAGTCAAAACCGATTCATGATCAAGAACCTCCAGACATCGTTGAACCAATTCAAAGCAATGAACCTCTTCATAACAACGATCCAGTTCCTAACAACACTCATGAATCGTCATCAAGTTCTTCTGAGCAAAAATCATCTTCAAATGATTCTATTCCACCATCCTCTCCTGAGAATCCTACTCAATTGAATGTTCAAGAACAACCTTCTCAATTCACTCAGACAACAAATCCCCTGAACACTCCAAATGTGTATGTACCACTTGACTTTGATCATCCAGCATATGAGGAAAGGGTTATACCAAGTTATGATTCCATCTCTCAACAAACTTCAAGTTTCAATGATGGTGATGTTGATCTTCAACAACAAGATCCTCTTCCTCATGCTCACAAGTGGATTCGCATGCAGAAAAATCATCCTACTGATCAAATAATTGGAGATCCACAAGCAGGAGTAACTACTCGTACTTCAGTGAATGAATGTCTTGTTGCACTTTCTCTTAGCAATGTCGAACCCAAAACAGTTTCTGAAGCTCTTCGTGATCCAGAATGGGTTAAGGCAATGCAAGATGAACTCGCACAATTTGAAAGACTGAAGGTATGGAGATTAGTTCTAAATTCAAGAAGTTTCCAACTCCAACCAGTGATGAATTAGATATTCTTTTTGAAGAATTCTATAAGTCAAAACCGATTCATGATCAAGAACCTCCAGACATCGTTGAACCAATTCAAAGCAATGAACCTCTTCATAACAACGATCCAGTTCCTAACAACACTCATGAATCGTCATCAAGTTCTTCTGAGCAAAAATCATCTTCAAATGATTCTATTCCACCATCCTCTCCTGAGAATCCTACTCAATTGAATGTTCAAGAACAACCTTCTCAATTCACTCAGACAACAAATCCCCTGAACACTCCAAATGTGTATGTACCACTTGACTTTGATCATCCAGCATATGAGGAAAGGGTTATACCAAGTTATGATTCCATCTCTCAACAAACTTCAAGTTTCAATGATGGTGATGTTGATCTTCAACAACAAGATCCTCTTCCTCATGCTCACAAGTGGATTCGCATGCAGAAAAATCATCCTACTGATCAAATAATTGGAGATCCACAAGCAGGAGTAACTACTCGTACTTCAGTGAATGAATGTCTTGTTGCACTTTCTCTTAGCAATGTCGAACCCAAAACAGTTTCTGAAGCTCTTCGTGATCCAGAATGGGTTAAGGCAATGCAAGATGAACTCGCACAATTTGAAAGACTGAAGGTATGGAGATTAGTTCCAAATCCCAGAAAAGATGATCCAATCGGAACTAAGTGGATTTTCAAAAACAAAAAGGATGAGAATGGAGTGGTAGTAAGAAATAAAGCTCGACTTGTTGCAAAGGGTTATTGCCAACAACCTGGTGTTGATTTCGACGAAACTTTTGCTCCAGTTGCAAGAATGGAGGCCATTCGGATATTCTTAGCTTATGCCGCATTCCGAAACTTCACTGTGTTTCAAATGGATGTGAAGACTGCTTTCCTGAATGGTGACCTCAAAGAAGAAGTTTACGTTGATCAACCTGAAGGTTTTGTTGATCCTCAAAGACCAAACCATGTCTACAGGTTAGACAAGGCTCTCTACGGTCTTAAGCAAGCACCCCGAGCATGGTATGATTCTTTAACTACTTTCTTACTTAAAGGTGGATTTACCAAAGGCATAATTGACCCTACCTTGTTCATTCGCAAACAAGGTAAGCATGTTCTACTAGTTCAAATATATGTTGATGACATTATATTTGGGTCAACCAGTCAAACATTTTGCCGAAACTTTTCATCTCTAATGGTCAATCATTTTGAAATGAGCATGATTGGGGAAATGAATTACTTTTTGGTCTTCATATTGAAAAAGCCTTCATGGACCCAGTGAAGCAATGCACATCTTTCCTAACCACTCAAGTATTTCTTAACAAATGCTTGTTTTATTCTCACGGAGATTTTCACACTTCTATTGACTCTTCTTTTGGAAGATGTTGATATTGAAAAAGCCTTCATGGACCCAGTGAAGCAATGCACATCTTTCCTAACCACTCAAGTATTTCTTAACAAATGCTTGTTTTATTCTCACGGAGATTTTCACACTTCTATTGACTCTTCTTTTGGAAGATGTTGATATTGAAAAAGCCTTCATGGACCCAGTGAAGCAATGCACATCTTTCCTAACCACTCAAGTATTTCTTAACAAATGCTTGTTTTATTCTCACGGAGATTTTCACACTTCTATTGACTCTTCTTTTGGAAGATGTTGATATTGAAAAAGCCTTCATGGACCCAGTGAAGCAATGCACATCTTTCCTAACCACTCAAGTATTTCTTAACAAATGCTTGTTTTATTCTCACGGAGATTTTCACACTTCTATTGACTCTTCTTTTGGAAGATGTTGATATTGAAAAAGCCTTCATGGACCCAGTGAAGCAATGCACATCTTTCCTAACCACTCAAGTATTTCTTAACAAATGCTTGTTTTATTCTCACGGAGATTTTCACACTTCTATTGACTCTTCTTTTGGAAGATGTTGATATTGAAAAAGCCTTCATGGACCCAGTGAAGCAATGCACATCTTTCCTAACCACTCAAGTATTTCTTAACAAATGCTTGTTTTATTCTCACGGAGATTTTCACACTTCTATTGACTCTTCTTTTGGAAGATGTTGATATTGAAAAAGCCTTCATGGACCCAGTGAAGCAATGCACATCTTTCCTAACCACTCAAGTATTTCTTAACAAATGCTTGTTTTATTCTCACGGAGATTTTCACACTTCTATTGACTCTTCTTTTGGAAGATGTTGATATTGAAAAAGCCTTCATGGACCCAGTGAAGCAATGCACATCTTTCCTAACCACTCAAGTATTTCTTAACAAATGCTTGTTTTATTCTCACGGAGATTTTCACACTTCTATTGACTCTTCTTTTGGAAGATGTTGATATTGAAAAAGCCTTCATGGACCCAGTGAAGCAATGCACATCTTTCCTAACCACTCAAGTATTTCTTAACAAATGCTTGTTTTATTCTCACGGAGATTTTCACACTTCTATTGACTCTTCTTTTGGAAGATGTTGATATTGAAAAAGCCTTCATGGACCCAGTGAAGCAATGCACATCTTTCCTAACCACTCAAGTATTTCTTAACAAATGCTTGTTTTATTCTCACGGAGATTTTCACACTTCTATTGACTCTTCTTTTGGAAGATGTTGATATTGAAAAAGCCTTCATGGACCCAGTGAAGCAATGCACATCTTTCCTAACCACTCAAGTATTTCTTAACAAATGCTTGTTTTATTCTCACGGAGATTTTCACACTTCTATTGACTCTTCTTTTGGAAGATGTTGATATTGAAAAAGGGCGACATTCTGCTCCAGTCCCCGACTTCATTTGTTCACTGTGTCTAGAGCTATATTGCTTGGTCATTATTTTGATCATTATTCATTGTCTATATAGGACACATTCGAGTCATATCTTTGTGATATAATTGCTTATCTTTGTGATAAAGCCGGAACATTCGTAGTGATATCATTCTTATTTTTATACACATTAGCGTCATGTCTTTGTGATATAATTGCTTATCTTTGTGATATAGCCGGAACATTCGTAGTGATATCTGCAATGATATTCCACGATGATCGAATGGAAATCCTACCAATGCTAACATCTTTTCCAACGTTGAACGTAGGTCTCATAATTACATTTATGTGATTATTGAGCTAACGAGAAGTCTAAGTGACCTCGGTTTTTCCTAAAAGTCTTTAAGGATAAAATTGTGGTTATCAAATGCTTCGGTAGTGTTAACCATGATTTATATTCTTTGAAGCAATCTAGTGGTTGAAAAGCCGCAGACCGAACTATGTTAGAGACTTGTTTTGTGCATATCTCAATGATACATAGGAAATCCGAAAAATGTTATACATTTCTATCGGTCATTTCATTAATCCTTTTGATTTTTGAACATGCAAACGGATCATTCTTATCCGGTTTCATTTCTCTTCACACAAACACAGAAACCACCAACACCATGATATAATGTTTGTCCCAACAACTTCAATCTTACATTTTAGTCACCCATAGGATCTCTTGGGTTGGGCTACTAGTTTGGGTTGATGTTTTGATGGTTGACATTTCTCCATGTCTTATTATTCCTTGTGACATTTAGTCAATCATATGTGTACATAATGACATTGGTTCCCAATTTTGTCATTATGAGGGGGAGAAAATATTATGATTGATTCATAGTCTTTGTCAACTGAGCTTTTGCTTCGGAGATGAATTTGGTATTGTCTTCAAATGATACCTTCTCTCTATCCTTTTCCAAGGCATAGTTGGTGATAGAAATGGAATGAGAGTCTATGTTGAGAAATTTTTGTATTTGGGTGTTTCAAATGGGAAAAGGCTTATCAAAGTTTGTGTATAGGGGGAGAAAATATTATGATTGATTCATAGTCTTTGTCAACTGAGCTTTTGCTTCGGAGATGAATTTGGTATTGTCTTCAAATGATACCTTCTCTCTATCCTTTTCCAAGGCATAGTTGGTGATAGAAATGGAATGAGAGTCTATGTTGAGAAATTTTTGTATTTGGGTGTTTCAAATGGGAAAAGGCTTATCAAAGTTTGTGTATAGGGGGAGAAAATTGTTCATGATGAGTCAATAGTTTCAGATTTTCACTAGACTTTAGTTGATTAAGATTTTGATTTTAAGGGGAATCTGAATTGACTTTAGAGATAAGAATGAAACCGAAGATGAAAAGATTCTCACTCAAGAATCAAAGATTAATACATTAGAAACCAAGATTCATACCTTCCGCATTTCAAAGGACAACTCTGATTCATGATTCATCAATTCTCGAAGATTCAAGTCAAAGAAGTAAAGCTTCAAAAGAGTCTTCATCAAACACACTTCATTCAAGATCTTCAAGTCATACAACAACATTTTATCAAGAAACTCCAATGCATACATCAAGGGGGAGAGTTCATATTCATGAAACTTCATTTCAAGAAGATGAGATTCATTCAAGAATTAAAACCGAAGAATCAAAAAGTTGAATCTCACTCAAGAATCAAAGATTAATACATTAGAAACCAAGATTCATACCTTCCGCATTTCAAAGGACAACTCTGATTCATGATTCATCAATTCTCGAAGATTCAAGTCAACACATTTGTTCGACTTCATGATACTCTTTTTCCAAGACTCAGACACATTCATTATTCTTTGTTCTAAAAGAACATTGAGAATCCTCACATGATTTAACTTCAAGAAGTTCAAGACCAAGACCAAGACCGAATCAAGTTCTCCAAAGACAAATGAGAAAGCTTTGAAGACTTGTTTCAACACCCCAATTGTCTTCACCACCGGGCTCATCAAATTCATTCCTACAAGACAGTATAACACGTACTTCATTCATTACAATATATCACTAAGGGGGAGAATGTTAGAAATCCAAAAATAGTGATAAATTGTAATCTAGAATAGAGGAATTTCTTGTTGTTAAGTCATAGATAAATGATCACTAAGGTTGAGGGGCTAATAGTGAAAATTAGAATAGTTGAGTAGTTAGACTATAAATAGCCATCTCATACCTTAGAGATCATAACTAACACATAACCTTGTAATAATCATTACACCTTTAATTCCAGATTTACACACAGTTACTTAATTCTCTCTCAAAACACACACAAAACACACCAAGAACACACAATTATTGGAATAAGCTCTCCAATTTTATTCAGAAAATAAACTCAAAACTGAATAACCCTCATAATCACAATGATCCCTGATGGGTTGATTATATAGGGGTGATCACGACTTGATCAACAAGTAAACATAGAATTAGAGTAGGATACTAATTTCCTAATTAAATAACTTTCCATACTTATCTAACTAGGAAACATTAACAAAAATAACTCTTTTGTTTATTCTCTAATTATGTTTATTATATCTCATGGGCTCGAGATATTCACAGCACCCTGACCCATTTGCTCGGGTTCGGGTAATTAGTAAAACAACCCAACAGACAATGCCTACACAGTGTTTGAGAAAATGTCTGATATGATTAAAGTGGTGATGGATGAAAATGATGATAGAAGATTGGGATTGGGAAGAAGTATTAGAAATTTAGTTGTATTCATGGTTATTGCACTGTTACATGTTACAAAGATTGTCACCAATCGACCATATGATTGAATATGCACAATTATGTTCTTATTTACATCTAAAATTTCATGTACTATGCATAGTTCTTTTTCTAAATATACTTGATAACTACGGGTTTAACTTCACCGGGTAACATATTAAGACGGCTAGAAAAAACTCTAAGAAACAGCTACAAGAATACCCGTTAGGTCGATTAAATCATAGGCAAAGGCTTGACTTTCCACGGATAGCCTTAAGAGGGACCCCTATTTTCAAATTAAAACTCTATGCGTAAATGAGAGTTTGAGGCTTTTGGGAATATTTAACACAAAGAAAAACATATGAGGAATTCCTTATTTAAGTTACTCGAGGAAAAAAGTCTTTTTATGACATAAGTATATGTGCGGTGTAACTAAGGTATCTCGTGACGATGTTAAACACTTGATCACCTAAGGTATTTCTAATGATATTGGATGACAAACATGTTAAATTTCATTGGATGCTTTTGCATCTATATACCTTTTAGATTTTTAAAAATCATTTGACGAACTAGTTTCCAACTTTTCTTTTTTACAACCAATGTTATAACTATTGTTACTTTTTTTTCCATCTATATACCTTTTGTTATCATTTGACGAACTAGTTTCCAACTTTGTTTTTTTCTTTTTTACAACCAATGTTATAACTATTGTTACTTTTTTTTCCATCTATATACCTTTTGTTATCATTTGACGAACTAGTTTCCAACTTTGTTTTTTTCTTTTTTACAACCAATGTTATAACTATTGTTACTTTTTTTTCCATCTATATACCTTTTGTTAGGTCGAAAATCGACCAAGTATAATTTGTTCAGAAATAGCTGAAGCTCAGTGAAGAATACTTGTATAGAATTCTGAGGTCGCTCAGAATTTGTTCACTGAAGCTTCACTTCAGTTCAGATCAACGTATCAGAAAACCGTTCAGAATGAAGTCAAAGACTGAGGTCTGAAGAATGAGAATCAGTTCAGATGTGGAGCTCAGAAACTGATTCTACCTGATCGAAGACTGAAGCATCTCAGTGTAAAAGTACTTACACACTTTTACACTGATTACGAGGAAGACTTTTTACTTTACATATCTTTACCCGGTTAATAGAATTAACTATTAATTAAAGTACAAGGTAAAGTAAAGGTTGGGAATAAGGTTTGATAAGTCACATCAACGACTTATATACCTAAACCTTAATAGTACACATGTAAGGAATTAACTTTAATTCCTTAAATACACCCAACCATATTTGTATGATCTGGTCCACGTCATCATGGACTTAGTCTATAAATATAAGTCTTCTCACAACTTGCAAACGGCTTGAAACCTTTGCATTGCAACTTGTGAGATATACTCTAAGTAATCCTTACGAGAATTTCCAAGTTATTAGATCACTTGTATTTCTAGGTTGTTTAGATATTTACACTTGGGTGTTTATCTTTGTTCCGCAACAATCTTCGTATTTGTTTATATATCAATAAATCAAATACCTTGAAAAATACATTGTGTCTCAATGCTACATACTTGATCTATACATATTATTTATATAGTTTCAGCCCTTATTGTTTCTTGCATTTACTTTTAGTACCTTATCGTATTGTTCATCCATATCTGGATCGTATTCTGAACTGGTCATCTTCCAGTTAGAATTACTTGCCAGTCGGGTATTTAAGCCATCTATATTTGGGACTCATAATTGGTATCAGAGCAGCAAGGTTGAATTATATTAATTCATTAACCTTTGATCTGCAAAGATGGCTGACCAAATGTTCAATACAAGCCCTGAACCTAATGCTAATGCTAATACAACTCCACCCCTATCATCAACAACAATATACCATCACATAATGTGCATGTACACTTTCCGAATAATCCTGTTCCCAAATTTGATGGGAACAGTGAAAACTTTCAAACATGGAAAACATGCATGCTCAAATATATTGTTGGTGTTGAAAGACATTTGACCGATATTCTTAAAGAAGGACCCTTTGTCCCCTTGAATGCCTCCACTGTTGTCAGAAATGCCGATGGGACTCCTAGGGTTTCACCCAAGGAGAAGGATCATTGGTCTGAAGAAGATCATAGGTTGGTAGACCTTGATACCAAGCTGCAAAATATGATCTTGTATGCTGTTCCTGAAACTCTTATGCCCACCCTTGTTTTACTTGAAAATTCAAAATTAATGTGGGAGGAACTCATGACACAATTTGAAGGCACCAATGAGACAATTGTCACAAGAAAAGTTGCTTTGAATAAAAGATATGAGTCTTTTTTTGCTATCCCTGGTGAAACTTTAACACAAACTTACATCAGATTCACTAATCTGGTAAATCAATTGAAAGCCCTGGGTGTAACTAAAGATAAAGAAATTTTGTTGGAAAAGTTTTGTGTCATCTTACCTTCTAAATGGGAAAACTTGATCTTGGTTTTGAGACAAGGAAAAACCTTGCACAGTCACACTCTAGCCTCCCTATATGGAGCCTTCAGGTACACTGAAGAGAACAAGGCTGAGAGAGCTATGGCTGAGCAAGATGCCAAAAATCATGCTTCTACTAGTTCAGTCATGGTTCATAATTCTGAACCACATGGGACTGCTCTATTATCTTCTGAGAGTGATCATTCTGACTCGATGAAGAAGATGATCTCTGAAATGTTAAAAACTGGTATTTCTGATAATGTAACTCATAATTGTGATGAGGATGACAATGATGATCTGGTTGCCATGCTGGCTAAAACGTTCAATCGTTTTAAGGCCAAATCTAATCAATCTGGCAAACCATTTGCTTCCAGCGCTTCTATTGATAAGTCCAATCTTGAATGCTTTAAGTGTGGCAAGAAAGGACATTTCATGAAGGAATGCAGATCTAGTCAGCCTTCATCATCACAATCTGCCCCTAATCATTCTATTTTTCAGAAACCTGATGACAGCTATAAGGCTAAGTACAAGAAGCTGAAAGCCCAAATAGCTCTCATGGCTCAAAACAACTCAAGCAATAATAGTTGTATGATTGCCAAGACTGAAAAATGGGAGGAATCTGATGAATCATCTGATGATGAAGAAAAAGTAAGGGATATGTGTTTCATGGCACGTGAAGATCAAGGTCATCTGGTCAAATCTGATGTTGAATCTGGTCGTTGGGTGGATATTGTCATGAAAAAGGTTAGTGACTTTGGCTTTGAAAGCAATGAGGAACAAAAACTGGACCTTTTGGTTCTTTTAGAGGCAGACATTTCTTTTGTCGAAACTGTGCGTTCAGAAAGTCTAAAAATGTTTGAAAATAATACTTCTAAACTGAACGCCAGTCAGGCCAGACTAAAAGAGCTGAAAGATGTTCATTTGGCTTTAAAAAGTTATCAGTCTATGGTTGCCACTTTAGAGTTGGAAAAAGAAGAATTAAAAACCATCCTTGAAAAAGAACAAGCAATCATTAAATCTTGGATGAAAGCACCAAGGCCAGATGCTGCAATTCAAAATTAATGTGGGAGGAACTCATGACACAATTTGAAGGCACCAATGAGACAATTGTCACAAGAAAAGTTGCTTTGAATAAAAGATATGAGTCTTTTTTTGCTATCCCTGGTGAAACTTTAACACAAACTTACATCAGATTCACTAATCTGGTAAATCAATTGAAAGCCCTGGGTGTAACTAAAGATAAAGAAATTTTGTTGGAAAAGTTTTGTGTCATCTTACCTTCTAAATGGGAAAACTTGATCTTGGTTTTGAGACAAGGAAAAACCTTGCACAGTCACACTCTAGCCTCCCTATATGGAGCCTTCAGGTACACTGAAGAGAACAAGGCTGAGAGAGCTATGGCTGAGCAAGATGCCAAAAATCATGCTTCTACTAGTTCAGTCATGGTTCATAATTCTGAACCACATGGGACTGCTCTATTATCTTCTGAGAGTGATCATTCTGACTCGATGAAGAAGATGATCTCTGAAATGTTAAAAACTGGTATTTCTGATAATGTAACTCATAATTGTGATGAGGATGACAATGATGATCTGGTTGCCATGCTGGCTAAAACGTTCAATCGTTTTAAGGCCAAATCTAATCAATCTGGCAAACCATTTGCTTCCAGCGCTTCTATTGATAAGTCCAATCTTGAATGCTTTAAGTGTGGCAAGAAAGGACATTTCATGAAGGAATGCAGATCTAGTCAGCCTTCATCATCACAATCTGCCCCTAATCATTCTATTTTTCAGAAACCTGATGACAGCTATAAGGCTAAGTACAAGAAGCTGAAAGCCCAAATAGCTCTCATGGCTCAAAACAACTCAAGCAATAATAGTTGTATGATTGCCAAGACTGAAAAATGGGAGGAATCTGATGAATCATCTGATGATGAAGAAAAAGTAAGGGATATGTGTTTCATGGCACGTGAAGATCAAGGTCATCTGGTCAAATCTGATGTTGAATCTGGTCGTTGGGTGGATATTGTCATGAAAAAGGTTAGTGACTTTGGCTTTGAAAGCAATGAGGAACAAAAACTGGACCTTTTGGTTCTTTTAGAGGCAGACATTTCTTTTGTCGAAACTGTGCGTTCAGAAAGTCTAAAAATGTTGAAACCACTCCTCTTCAACCTAAACAAAATGCAAAACCTTTTTCCAAACAAATCAAGCAAAAATCTGAGAAGAAAAAGGTTGACGAGTCAATTCATGTTACCTTTGATGAATCTAACTCTGCAATCTTTAAGAATTCCATTCCTGTACCACCCTCAGAAAGTCCAATAAGTTTCGGTGATTCTGATCCTATTGTTGAATCTGATCAGTCACCTAAACCTGCTTCTGAACATTTGAGTTCAGAACCAAGAATAATCAAGTCAAGCAACATTCCATTTTATCCCTCAGTCAGTTTTAAACTACCTTCTGAACTGAACGCCAGTCAGGCCAGACTAAAAGAGCTAAAGATGTTCATTTGGCTTTAAAAAGTTATCAGTCTATGGTTGCCACTTTAGAGTTGGAAAAAGAAGAATTAAAAACCATCCTTGAAAAAGAACAAGCAATCATTAAATCTTGGATGAAAGCACCAAGGCCAGATGCTGCAATTAAAAATACCTTTGCAACTCAAAGAATAGCATATGAATCTGGTGATCTTCATTTGGCATCTATAATCACTGATTTAGATGCTCTTCCAAAGGAAATAAAACCTGAAATCATTTTTCCTAAAGTTGGCAAGCAGAAAACTGTGACTGATAAGGCCCAGGAACAATCTGAGGGCAAATCTGAAACAGCTCAGACAACTGGTTCAGAAAGGAAGGCTAAAACCAAAAAGCCATCCCCTCAGACTTCATCTAAGGTTTCTAAAAGCCAAAAGAAGAAGAAAATTATCTCCCCCTCTGAGCCTTCTACCTCAGATTCAGGTAAGGCTCAGGTGTCTAATGAAGAATCTATTTTGTTGAGGTTAGAGAGTCAATTCCAGTTATTGGCTAGACAAGTGCAGAGTTGTAATGCACGTTTAAAAAATGTTGAAACCACTCCTCTTCAACCTAAACAAAATGCAAAACCTTTTTCCAAACAAATCAAGCAAAAATCTGAGAAGAAAAAGGTTGAGCTCCCCATCAAACCAACTGTTTTTATGTTATCTGAAATTATGACTGAGATCCCCTTTGATCCTTCTGTTCCTTATGAACCAAAGAAATCTGAGACTGCTAAGGGAGAGTCTAGCGAACCCATCACCAGATGGGTTCCCAAAAAGAACTAATCTTTGTGTTTGTGCAGGGAGACCGAAAGAAAAATATATGGTATCTTGACAGCGCTGCTGGCAGAACCATGACTGGTTATCAGACCCTGCTGAGGAATACAGGGTGCAAGAGGGGCCCTCAATAACATTTGGAAATGATGAAAATGGAAAAACTGAGGGATATGGTGTTGTGAATAATGGACAAGTCAAATTCACACGTGTTGCATATGTGAACGGTTTGAAATATAACCTGATCAGTGTCAGTCAACTATGTGATGATGGCTTCAAGATATTATTTGATATTTCACAAGGCACCATATTCAACAGGGATGGAAAGGTAGTTTTGATTGCACCAAGAAAAGGAAACATTTATATCATTGATATGAATAGTTCACCCACTGAACAATGTTTCTACACAAAGGCAGATGAAGACACAAATTGGTTGTGGCACAAGAGATTATCCCATCTGAACTTCAAGAACATTAATAAGTTGTCAAGAAAACAACTTGTTGATGGGATACCCTCAATGTCTTTCAACAAAGACAAGCCATGTCCAGGTTGTGAAATGGGTAAGCAGAAAAGAGATTCATTCAAGACGAAACAAAGTTTCAGTATAACTGAACCTCTTCACATGCTTCACATGGATCTCTTTGGACCAGTGAATGTTAAGACAAGAGCAGGAAAGAAGTATACCCTTGTTGTTGTTGATGAATATTCAAGATATTGCTGGGTAATTTTCCTTAGATCTAAGAGTGAAGCTGCTGCTGAAATCATTGCTCTCATCAAACAAATTGAACTCAAGCATAAGCGAAAAGTTTGTCAACTCAGAAGTGACAATGGCACTGAATTCAGAAATGCCACTCTGGAGTCCTTCTGCACTGAAACTGGCATATCTCAGAACTTCTCCTCAGCCCACACACCAGAACAGAATGGTGTTGTAGAAAGAAAGAATCGTACGCTGATTGAAGATGCTAGAAGTATGCTGAATGAATCTGGTCTTCCCAAGAATTTCTGGGCTGAAGCTGTTGCAACTGCTTGCTACACTCAGAACAGATCTGTCTATCTCAAAAGACACAAGAAGACAACCTATGAAGTACTCAGAAATAGAAAGCCTAATATTGGATATTTCCATGTATTTGGATGTCCAGTATACATTCTGAATGATTCCAGTCAGCTTGGAAAATTTGATGCAAAAGCTGATGAAGGGTACTTCCTAGGATATTCATCAAATCGCAAAGCCTTTAGAGTCTTTAACAAGAGACTTGAAAAGGTTGACGAGTCAATTCATGTTACCTTTGATGAATCTAACTCTGCAATCTTTAAGAATTCCATTCCTGTACCACCCTCAGAAAGTCCAATAAGTTTTGGTGATTCTGATCCTATTGTTGAATCTGATCAGTCACCTAAACCTGCTTCTGAACATTTGAGTTCAGAACCAAGAATAATCAAGTCAAGCAACATTCCATTTTATCCCTCAGTCAGTTTTAAACTACCTTCTGAACTGACTATTGGATCAGATGTACATGCTGCTTCACCTCAGATATCAGGCTCCACTGAAGTACCCCAATCTGAACAGTTTCATGATACAAATCATGATCTGCAGGAGGAAGATGATGAGACTGAGGTAGTCTTTTCTGAAGCACCTCCTGAAGTATCTCAGGTGAGTTCTTGCACTGATATCATAGTTCATCCTGGTCAATACACTAAGTGGACTAAAGCACATCCTATCGACCAAATCATTGGGGATTCCACTAGTGGGGTTCAGACCAGAAGAGCCACAAGCGATCAATGCTTAAATGTCAGCTTCTTATCTCTAATAGAACTAAAGAAGATTGACGAGGCTATGAACGACCCTAGCTGGATTGAAGTCATGCAAGATGAGCTCAATCAGTTTAAGAGGAACGATGTTTGAGAACTTGTTCCTTGTCCCAGTAATCTAAAGAAAGAACCAATTGGGACAAGATGGGTCTTCAGAAACAAGATGGACGAAGATGGTCATGTTATTCGAAACAAGGCAAGACTTGTTGCAAAGGGCTACTCACAAGAAGAAGGAGTAGACTTTGATGAAACTTTTGCACCAGTTGCTAGACTAGAAGCTATCAGAATTTTCTTAGCTTTTGCAGCTAATCACGAATTCAAAGTCTATCAAATGGATGTTAAAAGTGCATTCTTAAATGGTGAATTAGAAGAAGTTGTGTATGTATATCAGCCACCAGGATTCATAAATGAAGAAAGACCTCATTGGGTGTACAGACTGAACAAAGCTTTATATGGTCTGAAACAAGCACCTAGAGCCTGGTATGATACTCTTACTAAGCATCTTCTGAAAAATGGTTTTAAAAGGGGTGCAATAGATAACACTTTATTCATATTGCATGATAAAAATGATATCTTACTTGTACAAGTTTATGTTGATGATATTGTGTTTGGATCTACAAATAACAAAATGTGTGAACAGTTTTCTAAAATAATGTCATCTGAGTATGAAATGAGTATGATGGGAGAACTGACATATTTTATAGGTCTTCAAGTGAAACAAACCAGTGATGGTATTTTTATAAATCAAGAAAAATATGTCATCTGAGTATGAAATGAGTATGATGGGAGAACTGACATATTTTATAGGTCTTCAAGTGAAACAAACCAGTGATGGTATTTTTATAAATCAAGAAAAATATGTCAGAGACTTATTAAAGAAATATCAATTTGATTCAGTCTCATCAAAAGATACTCCTATTTCTGCACCATTAACTTTGGACTCAGATCCCAGTGGAAAACCAGTGGATCCCACAAAATATCGTGGTATGGTGGGATCCCTCATGTACTTAACTGCTAGTAGACCTGACATAATGTTTGCAACATGCCTTTGTGCAAGATTTCAGTCTGATCCCAGAGATGCACACGCAAATGCGGTGAAAAGGATTTTCAGATACCTTAAAGGTGTCCCCAGACTTGGTCTTTGGTATCCCAAAGGCTCAAGTCTAGATCTAATGGGTTATTCAGATTCTGATCATGCAGGTTGTAAGATAGATAGGAAAAGTACCACAGGTGGTTGTCATTTCCTGGGTGGCAAATTGGTTAGTTGGACAAGCAAGAAGCAGACTGCAGTATCACTCTCCACAGCTGAAGCTGAATACATTTCTGCAGCCAGTTGTTGCGCTCAGATTTTGTGGATGAAGAACCAACTAACTGATTATGGTGTTAAGTATACAAAGACTCCAATATTTTGTGATAACACCAGTGCCATTGCCATCTCTCACAATCCTGTCATGCCCAAAACCAAGCACATCGACCTCAGGTATCATTTTATTAGAGATCACATTATTAAAGGTGACATAGAGCTTCATTTCATTCCCACTGATAAACAACTCGCTGATGTTTTTACAAAACCCTTGGATGTCAAAACGTTTAAACATCTCATCAGTGAATTAGGTATGCTAAATCCTGTATAGCATTACCTCAGGGGAAAGTGTAAAATATTTTTATGTTAAAAAGAATTTCTCTCTAAGGGGGAACTTTGCTTTCAGAAAAATATTTTGACTGAAATGCTTCAGAATTTCTGAAACGATTTCAGAATAATTGTATAAACTGAGATGGCTCAGATTTCTTGATTCTGATCATGCTCAGATTTTGTATATCATTTCTGAAATGAGTCTGTCATTTATAATGTAATTTGATACTTGGTCTTTGAGTGAACACGTGAAGGTTACTGTTTAACGTTTAAATAATGATGTTTTTGGCTGACGTGGCACACAAGTGGCGCCGTAAAAGGAAAGTAATGATCACTTTTTCTTAAAAGTGTTGAAAAGTTTTGTGAAAATGTGGGGTCATAGCCGTCGTTGCATTAAATGCGGACGTGTACCAAAAAATTATTTTCGGACTTCAAACCCGATCAAAACTGATTTCATTTTTGGGTTTAAATTTCAAAAATCATTTTATTTTATTTATTTGGAAAAACCTTTTGTATTCCATCATAAATATAAATACCCTTTCCAAAACAATTCCTTCATTTACTTCTCCTTACATTTACTCCCAATCATCATTCTCTCTCTACTTCTCATTCCTTCATAACTTCAAAACCCTAAATTCATCTTTCACTTTCAGTTTTCCCTTGCAGATATAATGGCTAAAGTAGTCAAATCTTTAATTGCTTTCGAATATAAACCATCTAAGGTAGTCAAGGCCAGTGCTCAATGGCCACAAGGGTTCGATGCGTCGACCCTTAGATTCAATATGAATAATTTTATGGCCGCACTGAATGCCAAAGGCAAAAATTTAATGGGGAGGATAAATACTTTCCAAAACAATTCCTTCATTTACTTCTCCTTACATTTACTCCCAATCATCATTCTCTCTCTACTTCTCATTCCTTCATAACTTCAAAACCCTAAATTCATCTTTCACTTTCAGTTTTCCCTTGCAGATATAATGGCTAAAGTAGTCAAATCTTTAATTGCTTTCGAATATAAACCATCTAAGGTAGTCAAGGCCAGTGCTCAATGGCCACAAGGGTTCGATGCGTCGACCCTTAGATTCAATATGAATAATTTTATGGCCGCACTGAATGCCAAAGGCAAAAATTTAATGGGGAGGATAAATACATTTCTTGAACAATCCCCTCTCCATTACGCCTTGACTGCTGATCCTCAGGTAATGTATCATCGATACTTACTTGAATTCTGGTATACTGCTACTCTTAGCAAGGATGAAAAGTCCATTGCTTTTTCTTTACATGAAGGCACAAAGCAGTATATCCTTTCACTTGATGGGTTTCGGGAGGCCCTTCATTTGAACTACCTTCCCTCCTCTTCAGCCTATGCTAAAAGGCTCAAAGGGATTAATTTCAGGGAAGTTCTGCTGGCCACTGGTCATAATGACATGGTTGATGCAGATGGCAATCTGAGAACATCTGGACACATCTTTTTGTCTGGATTTGTAAACAGTTGGAAATATTTTTGGACTCAGATTGTCGAGTGCCTTGGAGGAAATTATGGTGGCTTGGACCAGATTTCCTTGACACAAGTAGAAATAGGATATTACTTGTGGCATGGGATTGAGGTGGACTTTGCTGAGATACTTTTCTCTCAACTGGTAGCAAAATTGAAAGGGAAAAGAAGTCCACATATCTCATTCCCTAGATTTCTGAGCGTTTGCTTCATAAGCATGCTTGGAGATGCGTATCACTTTGATGGGTTTCGGGAGGCCCTTCATTTGAACTACCTTCCCTCCTCTTCAGCCTATGCTAAAAGGCTCAAAGGGATTAATTTCAGGGAAGTTCTGCTGGCCACTGGTCATAATGACATGGTTGATGCAGATGGCAATCTGAGAACATCTGGACACATCTTTTTGTCTGGATTTGTAAACAGTTGGAAATATTTTTGGACTCAGATTGTCGAGTGCCTTGGAGGAAATTATGGTGGCTTGGACCAGATTTCCTTGACACAAGTAGAAATAGGATATTACTTGTGGCATGGGATTGAGGTGGACTTTGCTGAGATACTTTTCTCTCAACTGGTAGCAAAATTGAAAGGGAAAAGAAGTCCACATATCTCATTCCCTAGATTTCTGAGCGTTTGCTTCATAAGCATGCTTGGAGATGCGTATCACTTTGAGGGGCTTGAATCTTCAGCGACAGAGTTCTGTAGGGATCTATCAAAGCTTTCTACTTCAGATCCAGAACCAGAACTCTCCGCTGCAATGCTTCAGGTAATTTCTAAAACTGAAACAGCACGACCGGCTGGCTCAGAAAGGTCACCGAGCGGGTCGCAAAAGAATGCGAGACCCATTGGTGCACCTGGTGGTCAAATGTTGAAGTTGTTTAAACCCCCAGCAACTTCTTCTACCCAACCACCACCTCCCTCATCCATTGACCAACCTGAGGATCTCCCAAAAGATCCCTCAGGATCTCCAAAGGGCGTTTTAAAACGACGTAAATTTAAGAAGTCCTCACAGCCCAAGGACACAAGTACCGAAGCAAACCCCTCTGGATCTTCCCAACAAGAACCAGAGGAATCGAGTCTAAAGGGAAACCCACAAGCAGCCATCTCCAAAACTTCTTTAGGGGGAGATGGTGAAGAATATATTAGTGTGTCCGCCCAGCACACAATAGAGTCCGTGTCTGCACGCGCACCCCCTGAAACTTCACAAATCTCACACTCTTCTGCAGCACAAATTGATGAAGTCTTGGGTGTGACACCACCTGAGACTGAGATTCCAGACTCTACGGCCGATGAAGTGATTCTTGTTGACGGTACGAGAATCATTAAGGCAATCCCCGTGTCTACTGTCTCTGGCGATGAAGCTATGGCTGAGCCAACCACTAAATCTGGTGACGATGCATCTGCAGCAGCAGTTGTTGAACCAGAAGCTGGTTCAGGTACCAGTGATCTGAACCAGGGCATATCTGATCAGACTGCAGTTACGACTGACCTCTGGGATGAAGATGAGCCACCTCAAGGGAATCTCGATTCCTTTGCTGACTTTGAGTTTGACGAGGGCTTACTGGAGGAGAATCAGTCTTCTGACTCTGAGCCAACCTTCAGCCTCGCAAACGTCCAACCTCCTCCAGAAATCCAAAATGTTGAACAACCATATCGCCAACCAGAAACTTCACATCAACATCCATTTTTTCCACCCGGCTCTACACCTGCTTATGTTTCATCACCACGTTTTCATCCACAACTCCAACACTTACATCCACAAATTCACAAAGTGCCAAGGCCCACCAACTATGATATTGAAATTGAGAAAGAGTTGGACTCTACTACTGAATCTGAGAGTCCAACTGAAATGCAGTTGGAAAAGGCATTGGATGGGCTTGGTAGAATTCCCTTTGTTGCTTCTGTTTCTGCACAACCACCTCCTCCTTTGAGTGTAGAAGCACAGTTAGAGAAACAAAATACCGAAGTCCAAAGCCTACTTATCAAGGTGGAGGACTTAACTAAATCTCTAACTACCAATACCAGTTCCATCGCTGAAATGAAGGGTGCTCAGATGTTTCTTGGAACTGAGTTCACCAAGGTTGATGGAAATGAGGGACTGGTAGGTGGGAAGCTAAATGAGCTGGTGCATTCATGCAATAAGATCAGTATAGCTATCAGGGAAGCCTTCAGACTGGCCAAAAGAGATGTGCAAGCTTCAGTGGTTGCAAACTTGACATCTGGTATTGAATTGCTAAAACAAGAAGTTCTGGCAGTCGGGAAGGAGGTGAATGAGTTTGTACAAAGGCCAAGTGTCAATGAGAAAGAACTTGGGTCTGTTGTTGGTAATAATGTGATTGAGAAGCTGAAGTCTGAAATCTCTCAGACTCTTATTGATCAGATTTCAGCTTCTGTGGCTGAAAAGGTTGAAGATGGGGTCAGAAGGATGGTCTTAGAACTTACTGCAGACACTTCCGAGAAGGTAGATCAAGCTGTTGCAGAATTTCAGAAATCTGTGTCTACTCTCGAAGAAGTTGTTAAAGGCCAGTCCAAGCAGTTAGATGAAATTCTGACCCTACTTAAGAAGGAAAATGTTGGTGCTGCTCCTCCTCCTCCTCCTCCTCCTCCTTCATTCTCTGAAGAAGATAGGAAATTGCTGAAAGAATTAAATGAAAAAGAGAATCTGAACCTTAACTCATCATTCAGGCTAAGGGCTCAGTTCTCTACCATGGCAAAAGGCATTTCTGATTGCCTTTTGCAGCAGAGTTGGGAACCTCTGAAGGCCATTCAGACGACGATTAATGTTTATGCAAAAATGCCTTTTGAGGTCCCCAAAGGGGGAAATGTGCCTATTGGTCTGCTTTCAAGTACTCAGGAATTAATTGAAGCAACCAAGAAGCAAGCTGAGGTACCATCTGGTAGTGCCTCAGTTCAGGGGGAACAGGTTCAGAAATCTGAAATGCAAGCTTCTGAACCTGCTAAGAAAGATAAGGGCAAGGCCCAAGTGGTGGAAGAACCAACAAAGACAGATGCAAAAGGTTCTGGTTTGGTGGTTGGTGAAAATATTGATGAACAAGGCTATCCCATTCATGATCCGAATGCTGATAGCAAGAAATTAGAGACTTTGCAAAAGCAAGTTTCTAATCAATTTATTATGTGGGGAGAAAATAAGGAAAGAGAAAGGTTTTAACATCAGAAAATGGGAACCCTTGATCATATTGATGCTGCAGCTCTTGGTCTTTCACTTGAAAGATATCTGAAAATTAAAAATGATCCAAGAGTGCAGAAGGCTGTTGTTGATATGCTCGAGTATGAATATGTGGTGAATTATTCTCCCTTAGAACAAAAGCTGGACCATCTCACATTCAAGATGTCCATTGAGGACTTGGTGAAAAACAGAGAGAAAGAGATGGCAATTAAAAAGAAGGAAATTCTGGCTGGAGTTCTGAAGGTGGAAAAAGAATTGACAAGGCCACCCATTAAGCCCAAAGTGACTGGACCAAGATTATCAAGAAAAAATATTCGTGATGCTGATCTCTCCACCTTCAAACCAATGTCTGATGATGCTATTGAGCTCCAAAGAAAGCATGAGAAGGATCAATATGAGCATTATCTGAAGCATCGATCTCATCCAGCTAAAATAGTTGATATGGAGGTAACAAAAGCTGATGGATTGAAGCTTTTTGATTTGATGATAAAAAGAGAAGGTAGAGCAGCTGAAGAATATAATCAAGTTTCAGTACACGAGTTTGAGATTTCTGAGCATAGGGAGATGATCCAAATACTGAGGGGGAAGCCGAAATCTGCCTTGATTGGTGCATGGTTATCAAGAATACAACAAAAGATGCAGGCCAAGGTAGAGATTGAAGGCAGATTGTTTGGAAAGAAGGATTATTCTCCACTGAAGAGGAAACCTACTGAAGCACCTTCTGAACCTGCTAAGAAAGATAAGGGCAAGGCCCAAGTGGTGGAAGAACCAACAAAGACAGATGCAAAAGGTTCTGGTTTGGTGGTTGGTGAAAATATTGATGAACAAGGCTATCCCATTCATGATCCGAATGCTGATAGCAAGAAATTAGAGACTTTGCAAAAGCAAGTTTCTAATCAATTTATTATGTGGGGAGAAAATAAGGAAAGAGAAAGGTTTTAACATCAGAAAATGGGAACCCTTGATCATATTGATGCTGCAGCTCTTGGTCTTTCACTTGAAAGATATCTGAAAATTAAAAATGATCCAAGAGTGCAGAAGGCTGTTGTTGATATGCTCGAGTATGAATATGTGGTGAATTATTCTCCCTTAGAACAAAAGCTGGACCATCTCACATTCAAGATGTCCATTGAGGACTTGGTGAAAAACAGAGAGAAAGAGATGGCAATTAAAAAGAAGGAAATTCTGGCTGGAGTTCTGAAGGTGGAAAAAGAATTGACAAGGCCACCCATTAAGCCCAAAGTGACTGGACCAAGATTATCAAGAAAAAATATTCGTGATGCTGATCTCTCCACCTTCAAACCAATGTCTGATGATGCTATTGAGCTCCAAAGAAAGCATGAGAAGGATCAATATGAGCATTATCTGAAGCATCGATCTCATCCAGCTAAAATAGTTGATATGGAGGTAACAAAAGCTGATGGATTGAAGCTTTTTGATTTGATGATAAAAAGAGAAGGTAGAGCAGCTGAAGAATATAATCAAGTTTCAGTACACGAGTTTGAGATTTCTGAGCATAGGGAGATGATCCAAATACTGAGGGGGAAGCCGAAATCTGCCTTGATTGGTGCATGGTTATCAAGAAAAAATATTCGTGATGCTGATCTCTCCACCTTCAAACCAATGTCTGATGATGCTATTGAGCTCCAAAGAAAGCATGAGAAGGATCAATATGAGCATTATCTGAAGCATCGATCTCATCCAGCTAAAATAGTTGATATGGAGGTAACAAAAGCTGATGGATTGAAGCTTTTTGATTTGATGATAAAAAGAGAAGGTAGAGCAGCTGAAGAATATAATCAAGTTTCAGTACA
The DNA here is from genome assembly GCA_034093135.1 of Erigeron breviscapus. NCBI lineage: Eukaryota > Viridiplantae > Streptophyta > Magnoliopsida > Asterales > Asteraceae > Erigeron > Erigeron breviscapus. The sequence continues at coordinate 12,737,597 of CM067171.1, read as the reverse complement.
CGAGTTTGAGATTTCTGAGCATAGGGAGATGATCCAAATACTGAGGGGGAAGCCGAAATCTGCCTTGATTGGTGCATGGTTATCAAGAATACAACAAAAGATGCAGGCCAAGGTAGAGATTGAAGGCAGATTGTTTGGAAAGAAGGATTATTCTCCACTGAAGAGGAAACCTACTGAAGCACCTTCTGGTTCAAGGCCTGCTAAGAAGTAGTTTCTTTTTCAGAATATCATGTACTTGTATAAATACTTGCAAATGTAACAAACACTTAAGTTTGTATATAAATGTTACATTTTGTAGCTTATAAGTAGATGATAGGTTTAAGTTAGAAAAACCACAAGTAAAATTCTGATACATCAATGATCTATAAGATGTACTTAAAAAAATTTTTACAACTTAAACAAAACTTGCATTTTAGACTTACAAACATGTATAGATAGAAGTCTGAGATGCATGCACTATTTCAGAACAAATAGGGGGAATTTGTTAGGTCGAAAATCGACCAAGTATAATTTGTTCAGAAATAGCTGAAGCTCAGTGAAGAATACTTGTATAGAATTCTGAGGTCGCTCAGAATTTGTTCACTGAAGCTTCACTTCAGTTCAGATCAACGTATCAGAAAACCGTTCAAAATGAAGTCAAAGACTGAGGTCTGAAGAATGAGAATCAGTTCAGATGTGGAGCTCAGAAACTGATTCTACCTGATCGAAGACTGAAGCATCTCAGTGTAAAAGTACTTACACACTTTTACACTGATTACGAGAAAGACTTTTTACTTTACATATCTTTACCCGGTTAATAGAATTACTATTAATTAAAGTACAAGGTAAAGTAAAGGTTGGGAATAAGGTTTGATAAGTCACATCAACGACTTATATACCTAAACCTTAATAGTACACATGTAAGGAATTAGCTTTAATTCCTTAAATACACCCAACCATATTTGTACGATCTGGTCCACGTCATCATGGACTTAGTCTATAAATATAAGTCTTCTCACAACTTGCAAACGGCTTGAAACCTTTGCATTGCAACTTGTGAGATATACTCTAAGTAATCCTTACGAGCATTTCCAAGTTATTAGATCACTTGTATTTCTAGGTTGTTTAGATATTTACACTTGGGTGTTTATCTTTGTTCCGCAACAATCTTCGTATTTGTTTATATATCAATAAATCAAATACCTTGAAAAATACATTGTGTCTCAATGCTACATACTTGATCTATACATATTATTTATATAGTTTCAGCCCTTATTGTTTCTTGCATTTACTTTCAGTACCTTATCGTATTGTTCATCCATATCTGGATCGTATTCTGAACTGGTCATCTTCCAGTTAGAATTACTTGCCAGTCGGGTATTTAAGCCATCTATATTTGGGACTCATACCTTTTATATTACCATTTATAAATTTCAAGATCAATTGACTTCGTTGAAAAATGGTAATGATAAGTTTATAACAAACATTTGTAATATATAATAAATACAAATATGTTATTACATAATGTACAACTGTTTAAAACATGTAGTTATATATAAGAAAAATGTGTTGTGAATTTATCACTACTTGTTGGAAAATGAAAAAGAAAAAGTATAGGGTAAAGAGTTAAAATGGTTATCATACAAGTTAAAAATGGTAAAAGAAAAAAAAAGGTTTAAAAAGTAGTATGCCCAAAAAATTGAAAATCTATAACCCCTTATAAAGCATATTGACCTCTTTATTTTAGGAAATTCAGCACTTTTTATACCCAAAATACTCTTATTTCTTAATTTTAATTCTCCTATACACCTAATCTATACTTTTATACTATTTAATAAATAAAACAACACTCTCTTTAAAAGTTATGGAGGAATTATCTAAAATACCATTAATGATTAAATTACAATATCAGTCATTTATCCAAAATATCTTCATTAACCTTTTACATCAATTACCTTTACATCAATTATCTACACCACTCGACGCCGCCTCCACCACCAACAGTCGCCCCCACCACCACACCGTTGCCGCCACAACCACCGCCGCATTGCGCGGGTACCGTGCTAGTTGTTACAATAAAAAGACAACGAGCCTGAAATTCATTGGATATCTGTCAAACGTTTTATATAAACGAGAGAAAGGTACCCGCGTGTTGCGGCGGTGATGGAGGTGGCGGCGGTGGTGGTGATGTAATGGCGGCGGCGGTGATGGCGGTGACAGGTGATGGTGGTGAGCGGCGGTAGCGGCGGTTGTAACACCCCAAGCCGAGGCTCGAAATATCACGGAAATCATATAGCATAAGATGGAATTACAATAGAGCAAGAACTAAATGCAAATAAAGATTCAGTGAATCCATTACAACACGAAACAGGTACCAAAATACATAAGGAGCAAATAACCATCAAAGATACAAAATAACATCCAGATGATGGCAAATCGATCCTAAGCATAATGCAAAAGAGAAGGTCGATGAATCCTTGATTCATAAAGTCCAATGCCCGGGTTAACAGCAAGCAAGCAACTAAACTCCACGTCCGGGGAGAACCTGATTACCTGAAAAGTGTACTAAGCATAGTCAACACAAGGTTGGTGAGTTCGTAGCAATGGTCCATAAAGAACCAGCGGCAATAAATCACAATATACGCGTAGAGGCTAGACATGACTCACAGTGAGCCTCTGAGTAGCACAATAATATCCAACAACAAGATTTCACAAGACAAGTAAATGTGTAATATGAATGCACAAATGAAGTACGTCAATGCAAGTGCCGAATGCATAAATAAGCCAACATGCTTATCCTATGCGTGAACTCAGGTCACCCATGCAACGATACCCGTCTGTCATCACAATGAACACGGCTGTATCTCAAAATCATCGAGATATATATGTCTATATACTCGGGGTCAAGATCTACATCCATCAGATGGGTGTATACATCTATACACCAGGATGTCGGCAATCCCCTGCCGAGGGATTATGAACAATGTATGCATGCTTACCATCAATCGTATATGCATCAATCACAATCGTCCGTCATGAACCAACACTCAATATTCGTCAATCATAAACCAATAATCACAAATCAAACCAACTATACGTACATACACTTAAGAGGATTCTACTTCCTTCGAGTCCCAGATGCTTATATATAGGGTCACCCGCAGCCTTCCCACCACATCTAAAACCCAATGAAGGCATAACCGACTTCCATGTATGTACGTCTATCCTAATATTAATGGAATACTTAACAAAACATAAATCAAGTCATTCGAGCGTGATAACCGTCTCAACAATCCAACATTCAAACCAAAACAATCAATCAATCAACAACGTAAGTAAACATGCAAGTTTACACTTTTCAGCCCGAATCTCAAGCGAGTAGGGAGATACGAAACTCACCTTGTCCGGCAAAGAAGCTAGTATAAGATTACAAACGAGTAATAGGATCCACACGTCCACAACCTATAATTATACATCATAATACCGTAATGTCAACTCTACAATCATAAACAAGTTGGTTTAGTATAATTAAGTCAAGTCACAAACCCTAAACACCTTTACAACTTTAACGAGTAGGAACAAGACGCATTCGACTCGACCTTTTTAGAAATGAAATAAAATCCATACAAAAAGAGTGTTACTACTAGAAACTAGACTCTCTTACGATTCCAACGATAGGTCATAAGACTTAATTGGAGTCACGGATCAAAAGTTATTAACGTTTGAAAATTGACGCGCATACTTTCACAACAACTATCCACTGCGTCGCAGTGAGCCAGAACCATGCTCACTGCGCCGTAGTGGCTAAGTCGAACCAAGACCAGCACATAGGCATTGCGCCGCAGTGAGCAAGGGTAGAGCTCACTGCGCCGCAGTGGCCACTCCCTGCAGACAGCACCTGCAGTTTATGCAGGAAAAACGAACCAAAACCCTTAAAACTCGACCCAAACCCATCCAAAACGATTTGTAGGAACTTGTAACTTGTTTTGAAGCATAACTAAACATCATTAACCATAAATACACATAACCCAATCCACGATTTCGACCAAAACATCAGAATCACCACCAAATCATTCAAACCCTAAATTTAACCCTAATTTGACCTAAAACGAGATTTAAGCCGATTTAGGACTTGTAAATGTTCAAGAGGACTAGAAATGCATAAACAAACATAAATAGAAGGGAATGGGATGAATTTGACTTACCAAAGCTTCTCCTTGAGCTAGAACCCGAATTTAGGTCAAAATGGATGAAAGCTTGAACTATGAACTTCAAGGTTATGATGTAATGACGATTATGAGACGACAACGATGATGATTCGTGTACTATGGCAGTTCCAAAGCACTAATTTGATGCAAGAAAGATGAAGAACAAGATATGGTTCTTTTGCTTGAGAGAAATAGAGAAAGATAGATAGATAGAAATGAGAGGAGGAGGAAAGGATAAGGGGGGGGAAGCATGGGTCTTATGGGCTGATGGGTCGCGGGTATGGGTCGACCCGTTTCACTTCTCAAGCCACAATACAATTAGTTATACATTTAAACATCGACTACACATACTAACGACCCGACTAACATACCACGAAGTCATATAATCACAAAATGAACCCAATTATTTCATTCAACAAGATTGTTAGTCAAATTACACATAAAGTCAACGGGTCAAAATTCACGGATGTTACATTATTCCCCCGTTGAAAGAATTTCGTCCCGAAATTCGACAAAACACTAATTATTAAATAAATGCGGGTACTTAGACTTCATATGGTCTTCTCTCTCCCAAGTGAACTCGGCTCCACGTCTAGCGTTCCATCTTACCTTCACAATGGTGTAGCGCTTCTTCTTGAGTTTCTTTTCTTGACGGTCCAAGATCTCTACCGGCTCTTCAACAAAGTTCAAATTCGAATCAATCCTAATTTCGTCCATAGGCACATGATGTGTAGGGTCCGCCAAACACTTGCGTAGGTTGCAAATATGAAACACATCATGCACACCGCTAAGCTCTTGTGGTAATTCTAATCGGTAGGCAACCTTTCCAACCCGTTCAAGAATCTTGAAAGGACCAATATACCTTGGCGCAAGTTTTCCCCGCTTCACAAAACGTACAACCCCTTTCCAAGGTGACACCTTCAAAAGCACATAATCACCAATTTCAAACTCCAACGGTCTCCGCCTCACATCGGCATACTTCTTTTGACGTTCACGGGCCAATTGCAACCTTTCCTTAATTTGAGATATTACCTTAGTCGTTTCAATCACAATTTCTGGCCCGATAAGTTGACTCTCTCCAATTTCCGCCCAAGCTAGAGGAGAACAACACATCCTACCATACAATGCCTTAAAGGGCGCCATTTGAATGGTAGCATGATAACTATTGTTGTATGAAAACTCAACTAGCGGCAAATGGTCTTCCCAACTTCCACCAAAATCAATTGCACAAGCCCTCAACATATCTTCAAGTGTTTGAATGGTTCTCTCGGTTTGTCCATCCGTTTGAGGGTGAAATGTCGTGCTCATGTCGAGTCGAGTACCCATTGCTTTCTGGAAAGCTTCCCAAAAGTTTGATTTGAAACGGGCATCTCTATCAGAAATGATAGAAATCGGCACTCCATGCTTAGATATTACTTCCTTGATGTACAAACGAGCAAAAGTGTCAAATTTATCGGTTTCACGAATGGCTAAAAAGTGAGCCGACTTCGTTAACCGATCTACTATCACCCAAATCGTGTCACGGCCACTTCTCGTCTTCGGTAGTTTAGTAATGAAGTCCATTGAAATATGTTCCCACTTCCATTCGGGCATCACCGGTTGTACCAACAATCCGGGTGGTTTCTTGTGGTCGGCTTTGACTTGTAAGCAAGTAAGACATTCACTCACATACCTAGCCACATCACGCTTCATGCCCGGCCACCAATACAAGTTTTTCAAGTCAAAGTACATCTTATCCGACCCGGGATGGACCGAATAAGGCGATTGATGAGCTTCATTCAATATAAGTGTTCTTAAGTCACCGAAAATAGGAACCCAAAGTCTTTCGACCATGTATAGTCCATTATCATTCTTTCGGTCGAATTGTTGTTCCATGCCATCTAGGTTTTCGTCTCCAAAGTTTTCCGGTAGGGTGGCTTGAACTTGGGCTTCAATGATCCGATCACGAATATTTGGCCTCACCGTGAGGCTCATAGCTCTAGCCCGTCTTGGCTTCACTCTATCCTTTCTACTCAAAGCATCGGCTACTACATTTGCCTTGCCCGGATGATAACAGATGTCACAGTGATAATCACTAAATAGCTCAAGCCAACGCCTTTGCCTCATATTCAATTCACTTTGGTTAAAGATGTGTTGAAGACTTTTGTGATCGGTATAAATCACACATTTGGTGCCGTAGAGATAATGTCTCCAACACTTCAAGGCAAACACAACCGCTCCCAATTCCAAATCATGTGTCGGGTAGTTCTTCTCATGCACCTTCAATTGATGGGAGGCATAAGCAATGACTTTACCCCTTTGCATAAGAACACAACCCAACCCTTGCCCCGAGGCATCACAATAAACAACAAAATCTTCAATTCCATCCGTAGCGTCAAAATAGGAGCATCACATAGCATATCTTTAAGAGTTTGGAAGGCGTTTTCTTGTCTTTCGCCCCATTCAAAGTTTCTCTCCTTTTCAGTCAAGAGAGTGAGTGGTTGTGCAATACGGGAGAAATTTTCAATAAATCTTCTATAATAACCCGCCAATCCAAGAAATTGGCGGATCTCGGATGGCGTTTCGGGTCTTCTCCAATTCTTGACCGCTTCAATTTTGCTTGGGTCCACGTGAATACCATCCTTGCTCACTACATGACCAAGGAAGTGGACCTCTTCCAACCAAAACTCACACTTGGAGAATTTAGCATACAATTTCTCCTTCCTTAGTAATTCAAGCACCTCACACAAGTGCTCAACATGCTCCTCCTTCGTCTTCGAGTATACGAGTATGTCATCAATGAACACAATGACAGACTTGTCTAAGTATGGTTGACACACCCGGTTCATCAAGTCCATGAACACTGCCGGTGCATTAGTCAACCCAAAGGGCATTACGGTGAATTCAAAGTGACCATACCTTGTGCGAAAAGCCGTCTTGGGAATATCATCTTCATGTACTCGGAGTTGATGATAACCCGAGCGAAGGTCGATTTTAGAGAAGTGCTTAGCACCTTGAAGTTGATCGAACAAGTCATCGATTCTAGGGAGAGGATATCGGTTCTTCACAGTGAGCTTGTTTAATTCCCAGTAATCAATACACATTCGGAAGGACCTGTCTTTCTTTTTGACGAAGAGAACAGGAGCACCCCAAGGAGATTGACTAGGGCGAATGAAACCCTTCTCTTGGAGCTCCTTGAGTTGAGTTTGTAATTCTTGCATTTCGGTTAAGGCTAGTCTATACGGAGCTTTTGCTACGGGTGCGGCTTCGGGAATCAGATTAATACGAAAATCAAGTTCACGAGTTGGAGGTAATCCCGGTAAGTCATCCGGAAAAACATCGGGAAATTCACAAACAATAGGAACGGTCTTCAATTCTACTTTTGTGATGGTAGCACTAAAGACTTTAGGGTTAGAGGAATCGGAGATTTCGCCCTGAACCCTAAGAATTCTACCGTTAGTCAAAGGTATCTTAACAACTCTCTCGCCACAATCAATCGTCGCATTTACCGCCGCTAACCAATCCATACCCACTATAATGTCGAAACTACCAATGTCAAGAGGCATGAGGTCAATGAAGAAATCGACATCTTCTAAAGTCAAGACACAGTCGCGAAGTATTTGACTAATTCTAGTTAGTGACCCGTTTACCATTTCAATGTCAAGCACATAGTTTAGAGCACAAGGATGCACATCAATCAAAGGAACAAAGTTAGAGGACACGAGGCTATAATCGGCCCCGGAATCATATAGAACGGTTGCATAGTGACCATTAAGGAGAAAAGTACCTGCTACTACGTTGGGATCGTTGCGGGCTTCATTTGCATTGGCCGCAAAGGCTCGGCCGCGTGGTTGCACTTGATGGCCTTGTTGTCCCCGGTTTTGGTTAGGCCCGACCAATTGCAGTTGGTTGGGGTGGACGGCTACTTGTACTTGTTGTCCCACCCATCGAGGACAATTATTACGATAGTGGTCACGACTACCACATTCAAAACATTCCCCTCTTCGTTGATTACCTTGAGGAGGGACGGCCCGAACGGGTGCCACATTCATTGGGCCCGTTCTAGGAGCCCTACATTCTCTGGAGAGGTGCCCCACTTGGTTACAATTAAAGCATGCTCTGCATGGGGCATTGGCGGGGTGATGTTGGTTGCATCTCCCACAGAAAGGATGGGGTCCAGTATAAGCTTTCCTGGCCGGTTCCACCGCCGCCATCACCCTACCCCTATTAGCATTTCTGGGGTCAAACCTTCCCATTTTCTTTACCCCACTCGACTCTCCCACTTCTTTCCTCTTGCTTGTTGAGGATTTGCTTAAAACACCGCTTCTCAACAAATCTTCAGTCACACTTCCGGCTCGGTTAACCGCATCGGCCAAAGAAGTAGGCATGTTAGAATTCACATAAGATCGGACTTGAGGATTTAAGCCCAATACAAACTTCTGGATGGCCTGAGACTCGGAGCCCACCAAGTGAGGAATGAGGGTAGACAACTCTTGAAATCGTCTAACATAGCTCTTGTAATCGGCTCCCTCCATATTAAGATTAGCAAACTCAATGGTCAAATTTTGTAATTCATAGGGAGGACAAAACTTTGCCTTCACTTTTTCCTTGAAATCGGCCCATTCCAAGTTATAAGTCCGCCCTAAGGTTATCTCTTGATTCCACCAACTCAAGGCGTCATGTCTAAACATGCCGGATGCATAAGAAATCCGGTCGTCATAGGTGCAATGACTTCGTTCAATCACTGCCTCAATCTCTTCAAACCACCTTATACACTCAGTGGGACCACCTCTTCCATTAAACTCCGGTGCCCCACAGCTTTTGAAATCCTTAAATATGCACCCCTGTCGATATCCCCCATATTGATTATACATGGGCACGCGGTTATCAACCCCCACTGGTCCCTCTTCTTCGTTTTCCACGACCTGAGGTTGGGCATTTTCATTATTCATATTTTCTGGGGCTTCATTGTTTTGAGGCCCATTGTTTTGCCCAAGATTTTCCGTGACTTGAGCAATAATGGTTGGCATGATATTGGCGATCGTTTGAGCGATCACCTCAGCCATATTTGGTTCCGGAACTTCACCACGACCCCTTCCTTGGCCTCTACCACGACCTCTACCACGGCCCCTACCACGACCTCTACCTCCTTGTACCTCCGGTTGGGCTTCCGGTTGAGGTTCTTCCTCTTCAGCCCTATAGTTCGTCCCGGCTCTCCTTGGTCTCACCATTTCTATAAAAACAAGTGACACATTGACCCGAGAGTTAGTCTCAATGCTCGCATGTTAGTCACACAAGTAGTCAATGCTCGCATGTTAGTCACACAAGTAGTCAATGCTCTCATACCGATACCACATACTCATTTCATATCATTAAGCTAAGGCAAGAGTGCTAGAATCCTATGAGATTGTTACTTAGCATATCATCATGTCAATTTCCTTACAATTGTCTATCATTAACTCAAGTAATCATGCTCAAAACATCATGCAATCAATTAACTAACACGAATGATTCAAAGTATAATCCGAATTCGATATGCTCTTTAGTTATTGACCGGGTATGTATACAGGGTGTACCAATGGCTAACCCTCCACCTAATCAACTTCCATTAAGCATATCGGTTCCTTATTATACTTTAAGCCACACGTGCACAATCCACGATGTCATGAACTTGCTATAATGTTGGGTAACCATAAAAGAGTTGATCGGGTTCTTTTAGGGTTGCCACAATATTATACTAAGTTAATGGCATCACTTCATTTTGCCCTAAATCATCAAATTAGTTCCAACAAATAGCAACAACAACCATATTAACCACAATTTACATTCATCACATTGAATTCAAGCTATCACACAAGTGGTCTTAACTACGAACTCACACGGGGATTCACATAATTCACATTGCACACGAATTTCCTAACCATGCATGCTATATGAAAAGTTTTAACTTAAGCCGTAGTCTAGGTCAAACCGCCTAATTCTCTACGACCACGCATGGGCCACCATTCTGTAACACCCCAAGCCGAGGCTCGAAATATCACGGAAATCATATAGCATAAGGTGGAATTACAAGAGTGCTAGAATCCTATGAGATTGTTACTTAGCATATCATCATGTCAATTTCCTTACAATTGTCTATCATTAACTCAAGTAATCATGCTCAAAACATCATGCAATCAATTAACTAACACGAATGATTCAAAGTATAATCCGAATTCGATATGCTCTTTAGTTATTGACCGGGTATGTATACAGGGTGTACCAATGGCTAACCCTCCACCTAATCAACTTCCATTAAGCATATCGGTTCCTTATTATACTTTAAGCCACACGTGCACAATCCACGATGTCATGAACTTGCTATAATGTTGGGTAACCATAAAAGAGTTGATCGGGTTCTTTTAGGGTTGCCACAATATTATACTAAGTTAATGGCATCACTTCATTTTGCCCTAAATCATCAAATTAGTTCCAACAAATAGCAACAACAACCATATTAACCACAATTTACATTCATCACATTGAATTCAAGCTATCACACAAGTGGTCTTAACTACGAACTCACACGGGGATTCACATAATTCACATTGCACACGAATTTCCTAACCATGCATGCTATATGAAAAGTTTTAACTTAAGCCGTAGTCTAGGTCAAACCGCCTAATTCTCTACGACCACGCATGGGCCACCATTCTGTAACACCCCAAGCCGAGGCTCGAAATATCACGGAAATCATATAGCATAAGGTGGAATTACAATAGAGCAAGAACTAAATGCAAATAAAGATTCAGTGAATCCATTACAACACGAAACAGGTACCAAAATACATAAGGAGCAAATAACCATCAAAGATACAAAATAACATCCAGATGATGGCAAATCGATCCTAAGCATAATGCAAAAGAGAAGGTCGATGAATCCTTGATTCATAAAGTCCAATGCCGGGTTAACAGCAAGCAAGCAACTAAACTCCACGTCCGGGGAGAACCTGATTACCTGAAAAGTGTACTAAGCATAGTCAACACAAGGTTGGTGAGTTCGTAGCAATGGTCCATAAAGAACCAGCGGCAATAAATCACAATATACGCGTAGAGGCTAGACATGACTCACAGTGAGCCTCTGAGTAGCACAATAATATCCAACAACAAGATTTCACAAGACAAGTAAATGTGTAATATGAATGCACAAATGAAGTACGTCAATGCAAGTGCCGAATGCATAAATAAGCCAACATGCCTATCCTATGCGTGAACTCAGGTCACCCATGCAACGATACCCGTCTGTCATCACAATGAACACGACTGTATCTCAAAATCATCGAGATATATATGTCTATATACTCGGGGTCAAGATCTACATCCATCAGATGGGTGTATACATCTATACACCAGGATGTCGGCAATCCCCTGCCGAGGGATTATGAACAATGTATGCATGCTTACCATCAATCGTATATGCATCAATCACAATCGTCCGTCATGAACCAACACTCAATATTCGTCAATCATAAACCAATAATCACAAATGAAGTACGTCAATGCAAGTGCCGAATGCATAAATAAGCCAACATGCCTATCCTATGCGTGAACTCAGGTCACCCATGCAACGATACCCGTCTGTCATCACAATGAACACGACTGTATCTCAAAATCATCGAGATATATATGTCTATATACTCGGGGTCAAGATCTACATCCATCAGATGGGTGTATACATCTATACACCAGGATGTCGGCAATCCCCTGCCGAGGGATTATGAACAATGTATGCATGCTTACCATCAATCGTATATGCATCAATCACAATCGTCCGTCATGAACCAACACTCAATATTCGTCAATCATAAACAAGTTGGTTTAGTACAATTAAGTCAAGTCACAAACCCTAAACACCTTTACAACTTTAACGAGTAGGAACAAGACGCATTCGACTCGACCTTTTTAGAAATGAAATAAAATCCATACAAAAAGAGTGTTACTACTAGAAACTAGACTCTCTTACGATTCCAACGATAGGTCATAAGACTTAATTGGAGTCACGGATCAAAAGTTATTAACGTTTGAAAATTGACGCGCATACTTTCACAACAACTATCCACTGCGTCGCAGTGAGCCAGAACCATGCTCACTGCGCCGCAGTGGCTAAGTCGAACCAAGACCAGCACATAGGCACTGCGCCGCAGTGAGCAAGGGTAGAGCTCACTGCGCCGCAGTGGCCACTCCCTGCAGACAGCACCTGCAGTTTATGCAGGAAAAACGAACCAAAACCCTTAAAACTCGACCCAAACCCATCCAAAACGATTTGTAGGAACTTGTAACTTGTTTTGAAGCATAACTAAACATCATTAACCATAAATACACATAACCCAATCCACGATTTCGACCAAAACATCAGAATCACCACCAAATCATTCAAACCCTAAATTTAACCCTAATTTGACCTAAAACGAGATTTAAGCCGATTTAGGACTTGTAAATGTTCAAGAGGACTAGAAATGCATAAACAAACATAAATAGAAGGGAATGGGATGAATTTGACTTACCAAAGCTTCTCCTTGAGCTAGAACCCGAATTTAGGTCAAAATGGATGAAAGCTTGAACTATGAACTTCAAGGTTATGATGTAATGACGATTATGAGACGACAACGATGATGATTCTTGTACTATGGCAGTTCCAAAGCACTAATTTGATGCAAGAAAGATGAAGAACAAGATATGGTTCTTTTGCTTGAGAGAAATGGGCTGATGGGTCGCGGGTATGGGTCGACCCGTTTCACTTCTCAAGCCACAATACAATTAGTTATACATTTAAACATCGACTACACATACTAACGACCCGACTAACATACCACGAAGTCATATAATCACAAAATGAACCCAATTATTTCATTCAACAAGATTGTTAGTCAAATTACACATAAAGTCAACGGGTCAAAATTCACGGATGTTACAGCGGTGGTGGTAGAGATTGGCGGTGGTGGCGGTGGCGCCGATGAGTAGTGGAAGTTATTGATGTAATGTGGCTATGATGTATGGTACATCATGCATTAAAATGTGTACATTGTTGAAACTTAAAATCAATATTGAAATTTTAAGTTCAATGTTGAAAATCAAAAGTATATTTGCTTTATAATATAGTATAGATATAAATATTGTAAGGAAGTGATCGTACCATTTATTTTATGGATGTACCATAACTGTGTATTGTCTGTTGTACAGTCAGCTATATAATTTGTACATTGTAATACATCATAAAAAATGTGATACGAATATCACTTCTTCCTGTATTAATACAGATTTTAAAATATTGAACATATAAGTCATTAAATAAAATTTTTTGTTTAGTTACAATTTTTAAGGTTAAAAAAAGAGAGTTAATTGCAAGATTGGTCCTTGTGGTTTGTACATTTTAGCAAGGGGGTCCCTTTTCGAGAATTGTTGCAATGGGGGTCCTATTTTGAGAATTTTTTGCAAAATTGGTCCAATTTTGACGGATCCGTTAAAGGTGGCCGTCAAGTGTGCACGTGTGCAGCACGTGTGGGGGTATTTATGTACTTTCCACCCCACAAGGACCCCCATTGCTAAAATGGAAAAACCACAGGGACCAATCTTGCAACTAACTCTTCTTTATATATAATAAAAGACTATTGGCCTAACCACTTCTTAACAATTAACATCGACTACACATACTAACGACCCGACTAACATACCACGAAGTCATATAATCACAAAATGAACCCAATTATTTCATTCAACAAGATTGTTAGTCAAATTACACATAAAGTCAACGGGTCAAAATTCACGGATGTTACAGCGGTGGTGGTAGAGATTGGCGGTGGTGGCGGTGGCACCGATGAGTAGTGGAAGTTATTGATGTAATGACGATTATGAGACGACAACGATGATGATTCGTGTACTATGGCAGTTCCAAAGCACTAATTTGATGCAAGAAAGATGAAGAACAAGATATGGTTCTTTTGCTTGAGAGAAAATGGGCTGATGGGTCGCGGGTATGGGTCGACCCGTTTCACTTCTCAAGCCACAATACAATTAGTTATACATTTAAACATCGACTACACATACTAACGACCCGACTAACATACCACGAAGTCATATAATCACAAAATGAACCCAATTATTTCATTCAACAAGATTGTTAGTCAAATTACACATAAAGTCAACGGGTCAAAATTCACGGATGTTACAGCGGTGGTGGTAGAGATTGGCGGTGGTGGCGGTGGCACCGATGAGTAGTGGAAGTTATTGATGTAATGTGGCTATGATGTATGGTACATCATGCATTAAAATGTGTACATTGTTGAAACTTAAAATCAATATTGAAATTTTAAGTTCAATGTTGAAAATCAAAAGTAATTTGCTTTATAATATAGTATAGATATAAATATAGTAAGGAAGTGATGTACCATTTATTTTAATGGATGTACCACAACTGTGTATTGTCTGTTGTACAGTCAGCTATATAATTTGTACATTGTAATACATCATAAAAAATGGTGTACGAATATCACTTCTTCCTTATAATACAATTTTAAAATATTGAACATATAAGTCATTAAATAAAATTTTTTGTTTAGTTACAATTTTTAAGGTTAAAAAAAAAGAGTTAATTGCAAGATTGGTCCCTGTGGTTTTTCCATTTTAGCAATGGGGGTCCCTGTGGAGTGGAAAGTACATAAATACCCCCACACGTGCACACTTGACGGCCACCTTTAACGGATCCGTCAAAATTGGACCAATTTTGCAAAAATTCTCAAAATAGGGACCCCCATTGCAACGATTCTCGAAAAGGGACCCCCTTACTAAAATGTACAAACCACAGGGACCAATCTTGCAATTAACTCAAAAAAAAAAATAGCTGTAGAAACCAAAAACTAGATTGATATTTTGGGCCTTCCACCCATCAATTAACCACACTTGTTTGCTGATCCTTACGGGTTAAACAATGCGTTCAAGGTGTTGGTGCATACAAGATATTTCGGATTTTATGGGAACCTGAAGTAGAGAGTAGTTTATTCGAGGTTTGATTATCTTCAGAACAGGGCAACCCCACGTATTAGCGGCGACGTCGCCGCTAATGGTGGGGCCCCGACAACTTTGGAACCATGACTGACTACGCTTGTTCCCGGGGTGCCACGTGGCACTTATTAGCGGCGACGTCGCCGCTAATGGTGGGGCCCCGACAACTTTGGAACCATGACTGACTACGCTTGTTCCCGGGGTGCCACGTGGCACTTATTAGCGGCGACGTCGCCGCTAATGGTGGGGCCCCGACAACTTTGGAACCATGACTGACTACGCTTGTTCCCGGGGTGCCACGTGGCACTTATTAGCGGCGACGTCGCCGCTAATGGTGGGGCCCCGACAACTTTGGAACCATGACTGACTACGCTTGTTCCCGGGGTGCCACGTGGCACTTATTAGCGGCGACGTCGCCGCTAATGGTGGGGCCCCGACAACTTTGGAACCATGACTGACTACGCTTGTTCCCGGGGTGCCACGTGGCACTTATTAGCGGCGACGTCGCCGCTAATGGTGGGGCCCCGACAACTTTGGAACCATGACTGACTACGCTTGTTCCCGGGGTGCCACGTGGCACTTATTAGCGGCGACGTCGCCGCTAATGGTGGGGCCCCGACAACTTTGGAACCATGACTGACTACGCTTGTTCCCGGGGTGCCACGTGGCACTTATTAGCGGCGACGTCGCCGCTAATGGTGGGGCCCCGACAACTTTGGAACCATGACTGACTACGCTTGTTCCCGGGGTGCCACGTGGCACTTATTAGCGGCGACGTCGCCGCTAATGGTGGGGCCCCGACAACTTTGGAACCATGACTGACTACGCTTGTTCCCGGGGTGCCACGTGGCACTTATTAGCGGCGACGTCGCCGCTAATGGTGGGGCCCCGACAACTTTGGAACCATGACTGACTACGCTTGTTCCCGGGGTGCCACGTGGCACTTATTAGCGGCGACGTCGCCGCTAATGGTGGGGCCCCGACAACTTTGGAACCATGACTGACTACGCTTGTTCCCGGGGTGCCACGTGGCACTTATTAGCGGCGACGTCGCCGCTAATGGTGGGGCCCCGACAACTTTGGAACCATGACTGACTACGCTTGTTCCCGGGGTGCCACGTGGCACTTATTAGCGGCGACGTCGCCGCTAATGGTGGGGCCCCGACAACTTTGGAACCATGACTGACTACGCTTGTTCCCGGGGTGCCACGTGGCACTTATTAGCGGCGACGTCGCCGCTAATGGTGGGGCCCCGACAACTTTGGAACCATGACTGACTACGCTTGTTCCCGGGGTGCCACGTGGCACTTATTAGCGGCGACGTCGCCGCTAATGGTGGGGCCCCGACAACTTTGGAACCATGACTGACTACGCTTGTTCCCGGGGTGCCACGTGGCACTTATTAGCGGCGACGTCGCCGCTAATGGTGGGGCCCCGACAACTTTGGAACCATGACTGACTACGCTTGTTCCCGGGGTGCCACGTGGCACTTATTAGCGGCGACGTCGCCGCTAATGGTGGGGCCCCGACAACTTTGGAACCATGACTGACTACGCTTGTTCCCGGGGTGCCACGTGGCACTTATTAGCGGCGACGTCGCCGCTAATGGTGGGGCCCCGACAACTTTGGAACCATGACTGACTACGCTTGTTCCCGGGGTGCCACGTGGCACTTATTAGCGGCGACGTCGCCGCTAATGGTGGGGCCCCGACAACTTTGGAACCATGACTGACTACGCTTGTTCCCGGGGTGCCACGTGGCACTTATTAGCGGCGACGTCGCCGCTAATGGTGGGGCCCCGACAACTTTGGAACCATGACTGACTACGCTTGTTCCCGGGGTGCCACGTGGCACTTATTAGCGGCGACGTCGCCGCTAATGGTGGGGCCCCGACAACTTTGGAACCATGACTGACTACGCTTGTTCCCGGGGTGCCACGTGGCACTTATTAGCGGCGACGTCGCCGCTAATGGTGGGGCCCCGACAACTTTGGAACCATGACTGACTACGCTTGTTCCCGGGGTGCCACGTGGCACTTATTAGCGGCGACGTCGCCGCTAATGGTGGGGCCCCGACAACTTTGGAACCATGACTGACTACGCTTGTTCCCGGGGTGCCACGTGGCACTTATTAGCGGCGACGTCGCCGCTAATGGTGGGGCCCCGACAACTTTGGAACCATGACTGACTACGCTTGTTCCCGGGGTGCCACGTGGCACTTATTAGCGGCGACGTCGCCGCTAATGGTGGGGCCCCGACAACTTTGGAACCATGACTGACTACGCTTGTTCCCGGGGTGCCACGTGGCACTTATTAGCGGCGACGTCGCCGCTAATGGTGGGGCCCCGACAACTTTGGAACCATGACTGACTACGCTTGTTCCCGGGGTGCCACGTGGCACTTATTAGCGGCGACGTCGCCGCTAATGGTGGGGCCCCGACAACTTTGGAACCATGACTGACTACGCTTGTTCCCGGGGTGCCACGTGGCACTTATTAGCGGCGACGTCGCCGCTAATGGTGGGGCCCCGACAACTTTGGAACCATGACTGACTACGCTTGTTCCCGGGGTGCCACGTGGCACTTATTAGCGGCGACGTCGCCGCTAATGGTGGGGCCCCGACAACTTTGGAACCATGACTGACTACGCTTGTTCCCGGGGTGCCACGTGGCACTTATTAGCGGCGACGTCGCCGCTAATGGTGGGGCCCCGACAACTTTGGAACCATGACTGACTACGCTTGTTCCCGGGGTGCCACGTGGCACTTATTAGCGGCGACGTCGCCGCTAATGGTGGGGCCCCGACAACTTTGGAACCATGACTGACTACGCTTGTTCCCGGGGTGCCACGTGGCACTTATTAGCGGCGACGTCGCCGCTAATACGAGCTACGTGGCACCGCGTGGCACCTCGGCGAATTTTGGAGGTTTACCACGATCTTAACATTTGGTATATATATTCTCTGTTGGTATATATATTCTCTATTTCGGTTTTAAACTACAGGCTACCCTTCTTTTGCACTTTGGATTTCAAACTGAAAACTATTGATATTTTGGGCCTTCCACCCATCAATTAACCACACTTGTTTGCTGATCCTTACGGGTTAAACAATGCGTTCAAGGTGTTGGTGCATACAAGATATTTCGGATTTTATGGGAACCTGAAGTAGAGAGTAGTTTATTCGAGGTTTGATTATCTTCATGATAACACGATGCCTACAAAGTGTTTGATAAAATGCCTACAAAAGTACAAAGTGTAAATGGGGATGGATGATTTGGAGTTTGGGATTTTGAAGGACTATGAATTTAGTTGTACACGATTGGCACCATCTTACCCTAAAACCACCATTAGATGGCTATATACAAACATATATGGTTGGACGCGACAGATTATATATATCTATGTTTCAGACATTTTGCCAGATGGAGCCCCTTTGCTCAACCTCCCTGTTAGAAGCGATGATAATATAATGTATAAACAACATCAGGTAGCATTCTCTATTTCGTTCAGTGTTGTGATTATTGTCAATTTTAACTTAATCCGCTGTAGGATTGAATCTGAGTGACTACCATCAAACAATTTTCATTTATTATCTGAAATTATATTAACGTAGTAAGTTTAAAACATTGCGTTTCACAAAACTCAATGTTACAATAATACAATTGTAGTCTTTGAGGATGGTTTTGTACATCTTTTATTTAATTTAACAGAGCTTTAAGTTCAAAACTGCAGTCTTTGATGATAGTAATTTGGATGCATTGTATCTTAAAATAGTTAACTGTTTTAATATTGTTTTCCAGTCCAGCAATATGATCAATTTTTTAGTATTTCATAGTAGACTTTGATTATATAATCTAATAGTCAAGTTGTAGTTAGAGCATCATAATCTCCAGCTAATCGCCTATGCAATTAGACATTGACATTTAATAATTCATAGGCTCACATATTAATCATCAACTTGACTATATAAAAAGTTTAGGCACAGGGTATCCCCACCAGGAACAGGGCAACCCCACCAGGGTATTAGCGGCGACGTCGCCGCTAATGGTGGGGCCCCGACAACTTTGGAACCATGACTGACTACGCTTGTTCCCGGGGTGCCACGTGTGCACTTATTAGCGGCGACGTCGCCGCTAATAAGTGACACGTGGCACCCCGGGAACAAGCGTAGAACCATGACTGCCAAGGTGCCACGCGGTGCCACGTGGCTCGTATTAGCGGCGACGTCGCCGCTAATACGAGCTACGTGGCACCGCGTGGCACCTCGGCGAATTTTGGAGGTTTACCACGATCTTAACATTTGGTATATATATTCTCTGTTGGTATATATATTCTCTATTTCGGTTTTAAACTACAGGCTACCCTTCTTTTGCACTTTGGATTTCAAACTGCATATATTTTTCTTTCACACTATTGTTTTCAAAGCTGCTCGCACAGGTATATTTCGGACGATACATATATAAATATATTATGAATATAGATATATATATAGTATGGATATCATCAATAGTTAATGAACTAGATGTTTACTTGTTTACTTGAATTGTTTAAGATGGATAGTTTTGAGGATATTTGGGCAGACCCAGAAAACGTACGTATTGAAGTGCCCGATGATGAGTTTGAGTCACCTGATGCAGACGGTCAATTTGACTGCGAACCTAGAGACTTAGAAACCGAGGAGGTGTTCGCTTCCGTCGAAGAATTGACGGAGTGGGCCAAAAGAACAGCACTGGAGTTGGGTTATGTTTTAGTCACACGGCGGTCGAACAAAAATTCGATAAAGGTGGTCAATAAGGTGACACTAATATGTCACCACGGTGGACCACGCGATAAAAGGTTAACTGGGCCACCCAAACGGTCCAACAAGATAGGGTGTCCCTTTACTTTGGAAGGCCGCCCCGGGTATGATGGTGGTTGGAGGGTAACTGTCAAGGACTGGAAACACAATCATGATCCAGCTACCGATCTGCAGGGGAATGCATACGCGAGACGGATGACGGAAGAAGAAAAGCAATATGTGGGAAACCTATCGAATCGCGGTATGTTCCCACGCCAGATCCTGGTTAACCTGAAAAATGAATTTCCAGGAAACCTGACTCGAAGAGGAGACATTACCAACTTTCTGAAATCGAGACAGAGGGCGGGCCATGCAGGACATACTCCAATGCAGGTACAAACATCATATTAGTGATTACGTACTCCGTTGTTGGAAGTGACTTATTTACCATATCTTGTTCACCTGTCGCAGGTTATGTTCTCACTGCTGCAAGAGAAAAACTACTTTTACCAGTTTACTACAAATAGTAAAAATGGACGGTTGGAGAATCTCTTTTTCATGCATCCAACATCAATGACCCTATGGCGCGCATTTCCCTGGGTTATTGAAATAGACTCCACGTACAAAACCAACGTGTACAACATGCCGCTTGTTGAGATTGTCGGCGTCACTTCAACGGGCCGGACCTTCAGTTTAGCATATGCTTTTATCGTAAACGAGCAGGAGGCGAATTATAAATGGGTGTTACAATGTCTGAAGTCCACCCTTGTTGAAGGCTTTACCGTTCGTGTGGTTTTAACTGACAGGGAGCTGGCCCTTATCTGAAGAGGTGCCCGATCTGAACAGGTCGCCACCTGTGCAGCCCGCCAGACAAAGTGAGTACGCGCCCACCAAATCACGGTTTGATGTCCCGCAGGGTGCGCGACACAGTATGTACGAGCCGTCCCAATCATGTCGTCTCCCCGAGACACGAAACTTATTCGGGGAGCCGTCCCAATCCGAGTGGGTCAAGGAGAATCCAGACTTTTTCGGAAACCTCAACTCATATCCAGGTCTTGAGAATATATATACATTCGGGGACCCGTCTCAATCCTATGGGTTCGACGGGCTCCAAAATGTATATGGCTGGGGGGAACCCTCCCAATCATATGGGGTCCAATCTGAGCAGCCATATGCCAGCTTTGTTGATGACTTGTTCCGGGCACCATCGCATATAAAGGAGTCAGAGGCAAAGTCAGAGCCAGAGTCAGAGGCAAAGTCAGACACCAGTTGGGTTGGGTATATTGCGGAACCGATGAACGCCAGACTGTCCCGAAACATCGCATGGGTACTAGATGAGCTGCCAACGTACATTCGACCTTACGTTGTCGGCGCACAGAATGTCAAAGGAGATGGTAGTTGTGGATTTCGAGCAACCGCGGTTGCTTTGGGGCTAGATGAGGATTACGGTTCAGAGTGGGTTCGTACGCAGATGCTCGAGGAGTTTGAATCTGACCTCGAAGGGTACATGCGAATGTATGGGCCCGAGGGCAAACGGATATTAGAGGCGTTGCAAACCTCTTATTATAAAAAATGGCGTCCCAAAGACCATTGGATGAGTAAAGTGTTTTTCCATATACTCCTGGCCAATAAGCTAGGTATAATAATCAACTGCATCAGCTTACGTGACGCTCGAACGGTATTCCCGATGCATCATGGCTTGGATCAATTAATCTTGACTCAACCGATAACTATTGCTCTCGTAAATGAGGAGAGCCATTTTGTTGCAGTGGAATTAACAGGTGAGTACCCAATGGCTTACAAGAATCCAGAATGGTCATACTACGCAACCCCGCCTGCACGTGCGGTGGCATCAATGTACGCACATCGAGAACAAGCGTTTCAAGAATGGATGTATGCAAACTGTCCAAGAATACCACCTGGGCCTCCTATTGTTATAAATGATTAAATTCATTACATGTTGTATTTTATAGAAAGATATAGAGTAATAATGTTGTAATGTGTTTGTTTTTTTCTAGTAAAATAATGTCTCTACCTAATTGATTTGTTTTACAAGGAAATGATTATTGTGTTCATCTTTTTAGTGTCGTAATGAAAATTTCAGATATAAATTAAAAATTTAAAAAAGTTCAGATATAAATATATATAACTTATGATAATAATACTAGAATTAACCAAAAATAAAGAATATATATAAATATATATAACTTATATAAAGATATAAATATATATAACAAATTTGTTTTCCATAATGTACATAATACATAGAAAACTTCAAAATATAAACTAATCAGTATCACTATCACTATCACTACCCAAGCGATGTGTGGGTAATGAGGCGGAACTAGACCCGGCCATGTCCCAAGGGCTCGCAGGGTTGAAGAATTGATCCACGTTAAAGGGCGGCGACTGAGGAGGGTCATCTATATGCGGGAGCTCGACATTCAGTCCTCGTGTTCCTCTAACCAAACGCCCAACCCCGCGGGTATGTCCCGACCGGAGCCCCAAAGCATCCAAAAATGTCTGAGTCGGCGGGGTGTTGGGCTGTTGGGAAAGTGCCTGGTGGGATTCAACAAGCCGGTCCTGTACCACATTAAATCATAAACAAATAAATAAGTTAGTTATAATTAATATAAATTTACAAAAAATACAAATTTAAGTGTTGTGACAGAACTTACATAAATGGGAGGAGCTCTTGCCTGCACCGTCCCATCGTGTAATGTGTGGGCCCGCAAAAAGAACTCAGGCGGGGGCTCACGTTGCCCCTGATTACTACGCTGTATATACGTTAATAAAAGTTATATATATGTATGTGTATCTCTCTCTCTCTATATATATATATACATATGTGGATATAAAACGTAAAAATAATAACTTACAGCGTATTCATATTCACGCTGAGCGTATGACTGGCGACCGTGAGTACTGACAAGATTATCTTGTCCATGCCTGTTATTCGCGTTTCTTTGGGCAACAAGCATCCGGTGTTCCCTGGTCCAGTAATGCAGTAGATCCCTCCAGACATCTTGAGGCATTCCATGCGGCGGAACACCTTCGAATTCGCCGAGTCTATCTAACCCACCCCTATCGCTAAACCATTTCCCCTTGAATTTTGATTTTTTATCCCTGTAGTTCTTTAGGGCATCTTGACGAATCATGTTTCAATGGCGACCCGTAAGGGGTGACCGTCTTCGTTATTTAGATACGGGTCCAAGTAGAACCGTCTCTGCAATTTTGTAGTAATAGTCAGCATTTACCCTAATTTTGTAATGACGTATTTAAATTGTAAAATAAAATGTTTTAAACCTGGAGCCAGGGAATAAGTCCATCCCTGATGTGTGGGGGCACCTGATCCCACGAGTCGTAAGTATGCGGGACGGTAGCGACATATGTCCCCAAATAGCTTTTGTACCATTTGGAGGTGTCACCGATAGTCTGCCACCTGCTTTCAGCGGTATCAAGTCTAAGAGTTATACGTCGTCCAGACTTCTGAAACTCCCGCTCCAGTTCCTTGTTAGCAGCGGCAGCTCTCCCTGAGCTATTCCCTGCAAAGCAAAATTAAAGAATAAATATATATACATATCTATATACATATATATATATATATATTACATACATCTATATATACTTACCACCGCTACGTTTGCATCCCCATTGGGGATTCCACCCCCAATTTGGAGGGTCATTGCCACCATCTCCGCCATGAACAGCAGCCATTTTACCTAAAATTAATAAAAACAATAATCAAGGTTAAAAAAGGCGCAAATGAAATATATGCATATTTTTGACACAAATCTTATTTCCAACTTATTATACCTAAAATTAGCACATTTTTCTAACAATAATACTTGCAATCATATTATCCTAATAACAACTAGATTAACAATTACAATCATACTAACAACTGTTTTCTAACATAATACTACAAATCATATTAACAATAACCATAAAATTTCTAACAATCATATAATTTATAATTATGATAACATAACATTTTTAACACTATTAACAATCATATTATCAATAATGATAAACTACCAATAATTCTTAAAAATCATATAATTTCTAATACTCATATCATTTTTAACTATAATAACATAACCTTTCTACCACTAATTTCTAACAATCCTATTAACAAAATGGTTTTCCTAACATAATACTAACAATCATATTAAGAATAATCATAAACTACCAATAATTTATAACAATCATATCCTACAAATTTCTTTAAATCAAACTAACAAACGTAAAATTTCTAAATATAATACTATAACATTTTTATAACTAATAATAACATTTATTAAAAATAATAACAACAATACAAAAGTTAACGAGTGTTAGTAAACATACAAAGAAAACGTCGGAAAAGTGGGTCGCCGGAAAAGTGGGTCGCCGGAAATGTCGCCGCTAATGCTAGTCGCCGCTAATACTTCATCTGAAAAGTGGGATGGCCGGATTTTCGCCTGAAAAGTCGCCGGAAATTGAACCGGACGGATTTTCGTCACCAACAAAAGGGGGGGTAGCCGGATTCTTGATATAGAGGGTGAGGGGATTGATGGACGGAATATAGACACAAAATGGTAGATGGCCGGATTTATTTTTTTCTTTTTTTAACCGGAGGTGATTTTGGTTTCTATACTATGATCGTCTGGAAGGGAGCCGCGTTTATAAAGAAATTTTGGTTCACTATTAGCGGCGACGTCGCCGCTAATAGTGTGGGGTCCACGCGCGAAAATCAATCGTTGACCGCTTCATTGTGTCAGTGGGGCCCCCCACTATTAGCGGCGACGTCGCCGCTAATAGTCTTTGGTGGGGGTACCCTTTTTGCCCCGGTGGTGTTACGCGCCCCGTAAATAAATCCATCTTTGACCACCATTGCCCAGCTTGCTACTAAATTACTATTATTAGTCTATTGACAATGACCTATTAAATTAAACAAAATAAAGTCTGCTGTATTGCTTAAACAAGTTGATTGAATTATGTTTATAATTAATGGCTTATTGTTTTAAAATGTAATTAACTTTATCAAAAGAATGCATAGTGTGAATAAACTTTCAAAATTACCATGTAACGTAATGAATTTCATAGCTGTCACTGTTTTACGTAAAAATCAACATAACTCCGTTAATGAATATCGATGGTGACGGGATTACTTTGATTAATTCTGACCGGAGAAACGATATGGGGGCTGGGGGATCGAACAAAAACCCTAAAAATCCAGAAAACCTTAGCCGCCCCATATTTTCTTTCCCACCACCCACAGCTGCCGCTGCTACTGTTCAGATTCCGGTCAGCCACCAGGAGGCTCCTGGTGGTGCGACTGATAGATCCCAAGTGGCTGCTGCTTCGGGTAGTGTTGGGTCTTTGGGTTCAAACTTGAATGAAACACAAACCGAAAACACTTCTTTTTCATAGACTCATAGATATACTCGTATACAAATTTTATTTTATTTTTTGCAGAAATGGTCCTATGAGCAATAAATGGACGAAACTACCCCCCATGTGACAAACACATGGGGGCATTAACGACTGAATTCTAACGGCACGTTAGTTTTGGACCAAAATTGCAACAGGTGTGATATGACAGGGATGAGTTTCGCGACTTTTCACACTTTTGTATCAAACTTGCAAAATGTGTGATAACACATGGACCAAAAATGCAATTCGTTCTTTTTTTATATCGTTATTTCATCATCACTTGTTTTTTGGGCATCCTTCTACTTAATGTTTAATTTTTATTTGCTTTTTTTTATTCACTTATTAGTATATTAAATTTATCTATTATGCCCGAGCAACTGTCTGGTAGTCCCTGCCCAACGGGCCGTAGCTGCCTGCGTGTCAACCGGGTCTTTTTTTAGCTTTTTTTTATTTATTTTTTGGTCATGCTTCTATATATAGTTTACTTTTCATTTTCTTTTTTATTTCATTTATTAGTATATTAATTTGTAAAGGTTTTTTTAAGGTTCTTAAAATAAGAAAACATTTAATATTTGTATTCTCCGCCAACGGACGAGTATATAACACTACTAGTCCTAATACCCGTACGATGTACGGTAGCTATATAGATTGTATCATAAAGAAATTCGAATATGCCACATACATGATTCGTGAGTATGAAATAAATTGTGGTTAAAGTAAACCGATGATCGAAGCTAAATTATAATAAACAGTAATGATAAATATAATATATGTTTAGTTAGAGTTTTGGATTTACCTTAAATTTTACAATCACATCAAAATCGAACTTGTAAGCATAGTGGATGACGGCAAATAGCCTTGTGATTTCGGATCGTAAACTCAAAATTTTGAAGTCTTCATGTTAATAACTTATTATAAGTAATATAAGTAAGAAGAATTGAGAAAGAAAAAGAGACAATTTTATTAATGAGAAAACGATCAATCAAATAAGGTTATAATATGTTTTGTATCTATAAGCCAAGAGTTAGAGTTTAATTCTAAGTCTAATAAAGAAATTAAATCTATATACAATTAAAAAAGCTAATTTAATAAAATAAATAAATTAAAAGGACACGTGTCAATCAAGGATTACGTCACGTGTCGTTTTAAGAACATCTCAATCCTGTTTTAGTTTATTGGTAGATATTTAAATTTAGTATTAAGGTTAAAATACTTTTGATCCGTGTGGTTAAAATATTTTTTTTCTTTCTTTTCTTTTTTATTTGTTATTCAAATGGTTTTTTTATTTTTTTACTTTCCACGATCTCTTTTAAATATATTTTATTTAATGATTATATCTTTTAAAATGTACGCTGAATCGTTTAGTCATTTATTTACGAGTGATATGGTTGTACGGTTGTACCTATTGACATGTTAAAATTTCAAGCATGACTGGAGTAAAAATGTATAACAACTTTTCTTGCCAAAATGTATTATCATTGAATGTTTAACTTTAATATATTTTAGGTTTAGTGGTTCTATTAAAATTTATGCTGATTTGTTTAGCCATTTATTTAATGTGATATGATTGTATCTATCCGCATGTTAAAGTTTTTAGCCTGTCTGTAATTAAAAGTTATAAAAAACTTTTTTGAAAAAATATATTACCGCTGAATGCTTATTAACATGTAATCCATAATAGGCATTCGTGTTTTAAAGTTTTTTTTTTTTTTTTTAGAACGGCAGAAATTTCGAAAAGCAACTAGCAAGAAGCTATTTACTAAAAAGTACAATTACAAAGTAAATCTAGCAATAAAACAAAACAACAATTCTAGAACATTAACTGCGAGGATTACAAAGTTGATGTAATCCCAAACATGTCTCGAGGACTCACTGAAACAAAGACAAATCGAATAATCATGCGAATACAAAACTTCGGTTCAAATATGGACCTACAAAGAAACTCTTCACATAATGCAGAAGCAGCTTGATTATCCCAAAAGTCATGGCTGGATACTTGATTATATCCACACCACAACAACCAATCAGTGACATCGACATCCACGTGAAACCAAACAATATTAATGACCAACTCAGTACCAATCCAAGGACAAATAATGTGCTAGTCATGATGAAAAGGAGTGTTGATCCAAGATTCCCAAGTAGAGTTATCCTTCCTATCCCGGCTATGAATCCATAAAAAAGAGATGGAAACAATAGCGTTGAAGACTTCCAGCCCATTCTCGTGAGTGTTGTTGTGGATGGCTTTGTTTCTAGCTTTCCAAATATACCACCATGAAGTAAACAAAATAGCAACAAGTCTTTGACGGGATCTCGCACTTATGCTTAAAGAATCAGACCACTGTAAGATAGTATTAGGAGAAGTATTTGGGATGTCCAGCCGAGTCCATTTACACAAGAAAGAGTTGACTTCTGTCGCGATTTTGCAGCTCTTAAACAGATGGTCTATCATTTCGACTCCATTCTCACAAAGGCCACAACGAAAGTTATTCACATCAATGCCCCTTGCAAAAAGATTGACCTTCGTTGGGATACAATTTTGTCTCATCCTCCAAATGAAAATGTTTACTTTCTTTGGAACATAAGTATTCCATTTAGTTCTCAGGTTCGTATCATTAGGAAGACAAAGATGGTCAATATTTTTCCGAATTTGAGCGATAGAAAAAACCGACTTACCATTCAAATTCCATACCCATTTGTCGCCATTGTTGCTATCTAAAGTGCTTGGGAGATCACGAACCAGAAGGTTAAGCTGTTCCAGTTCACGACTATTTCTTAGATTCCTACGCCAATCCCAGTTCCACCCATTCATACATCTCCGATCACTAACGTAACATTGTTTATCCATATCGAGAGCAGCAAGTCTAGGAAACCGATTAGCCAAGGAGTCATTACCACACCATACATCCATCCAAAATTTGGTTTGAGAACCATCCCCCACTTTACGACTAATGGTGTTGATATTCAAATCTGAAATACCATGAGTATCCTTGATAGAATCACCGATTTTTGACCAAAGACCTTTATTATTGGCGACTATATTATAAAAGCAATTGTTGCCATGGATGGCTTCAAGTACCCTTACCCAAAGGTTGTGTGGATTAGCTAAAGCACGCCACCTCCATTTATATAGAAGAGCCCGGTTCATAGCATCGAGACTACCAAAACCAATGCCTCCATCATCTTTGGAGGCTAGAGTTTTTCTCCATTTGACCCACGCCAATTTTCTTTTTTGCTTTGAACTGTTAGAATATATCATATATATATACATATAATCACGAGTAAGCGCAACGGAAGAAAGATCAAACATATATGCAATCATATTAATCAACAAAGAATAGAATTGAGTTGTGTACCTTTTGCAAAGCTCCAATAAAAATATAATAACAATAATATTATTATCAAGTAGGGTTTAAAACAAAACCCCTCTACGATCGCACACTAGACACCCCGTATAATGTATGCTAGTACCCCGATCACTTAACCGAACAACCCTTTGTTCTAAAACTTTAATCTTCAAAGAAGTAATTCCCCTTAATAAAAAAGGGAATCGGCACTTCAAAGAATTGTTCTAAAACCTTAATCTTCAAAGAAGTAATTCCCCTTAATAAAAAAGGGAATCGGCACTTCAAAGAAAAAGGGAGCAAAAGGAGAGGAAAAGTAATGTGAAATTATGTGTGTGAAAAACCAAGAATTAAGCCTCTATTTATAGGACTTAATTAGGTTTGGTGGAATTTGACCACTTGGTGGAATTTGACCACTTTCACATTTTTAATCCTCCTTTTAATTAATTAAATACAACTAACCCTTTAATTATATTTAATTAATCATTTCGTGATCAAACTAATTAATATATTACTTTAACATATCAATTAATATTATCGAGTTACCGTGTCTTTTTGTGTGACCCCGTAGGCTTAAACTATTCCGGACATGCGAATTATAATAAAATGATCACACTCCAACAGCTCCCACTTGAGCATGTTATTATAAAGGCAATAACATTGGTTGGCGTCTAGCAACACTCCAATGCTCCCGGAAATATTTAAGAATAGATTCTTAAATTGCCAAGTTGAAATGATTTAGTCTTTAATATCCCTTTGTTCAGATACCCTTGTTAATTATGAATATGGATCAATGTCATTTCATAACTTAACGATTATGTTTCTCATTTCTAATTAAGTGGAGAGGAGTGTGAGGGGAGGGGAGGGGGAGAGAGTAGGGGGTGGGAGGTGTATTTCTCGTCCGCCCTTGTTTCAGATACCCTTGTTTGGATCAATGTCATTTCATAATTTTTAACGATTTTGTTTCTCATTTCTACAATTAATTAAGATTACCAAATTAGTCAAGACAACTTCTTGAGTTCATTTGGGTGTGGCCACACAAACATCTTCAATTAATTAATGAGGGCGCCAAATGGTATCATACTTCAGTTGCAAATTGAAGGAACAAATCCTGTATTGACTACAAGTGTCTGGCCATGTCGTTTCTTAACATTTCTGAAAATAGCCCTTTATTACTGCCTTGTTCAGGACAGTTAGAACTACAATCAAGAAATGCAATCCACACAAGCATAACTCACTTGTATCTCAAGTCAAAGGATAAATAAAGTAACCATTTCACGAATTTCATTTAATGACGCCGATCCATAAAATGATAATTCGTTCTGTGGGGTAAGTCCAATATTCACCTTTTGAATATCATGTGAGTTTGGTACGATCCACCATCTTCAAAATATTCCCTTAAATATTTTCACCAATCTCTCACAATTGTCTTACTTTAATTATATTCCCATATAATTAATCGACAATAGACATTTAGAATATTCACCTAATATTCATGGATTAAACATGCAAATATAGGACACAATTATTATAGAAATGAAACCACTTATACCGCGTATAAAAATTCATTTATTGAAAAATAACAATTGTTTAACATCCCATTATCCAAATACCAATCACAGATTTACATGATATAACTTAGCAATAACCTATGCCCACGGCATACTTATTGACCTTTCCTTTTGACAATACCTTTGTAAAAGAATCCGCTAAGTTATAATCTGTGTGAACTTTGAGTAATTTGATTTCACGCAATTCGCTTTGCTCACGAACGTAGTGATATCTTCTCAGGTAATGTCTGGCACCTTTCTGAACCCCAGGTTCATTGGCAATGATAATTGCTCCCGAATTATCACAGTACAAATCCATAGGTGTGTTATTTGAGGATTATCATGTTAAAATCCAAAAATAAACTTTCTAATCCAGACTACCTTCATGTCGTCTTCTCTGAGACGGCAATATACCCAGACTCTGTTACATACATAGCAACTGTGGTTTGCTTTTAGCTCAAAGCATTCCACCGTATCTCCATTTAAAAATGAAGACATATCCTGACTGAGATTTTGTATCATCTTTATCAGTCTTGAAATCCAACATCACAATTTCTATTACCATTGAATTTTGGATCGGGATTTCAATCATACACCAAGAATAATTTCTTTAGTAGCCCGCATGTACTTAAGAATATTTTTCACAGCAGTCCACTGATCCTCTCCGGGATTTTGCTGATATCGGCTAACAAAATTTTGAGCGAACACAATATCAGGTCTAGTGCATCTTACCGCATACATGATAGATCCCTCAGCCGAAACATAAGGAATTCTTTTCATATGCTCCACCTCTTCAGGTGTAGAAGCACCGTTCTTGCTAGATAAATTAAGTCCTTCTTGCATTGGTATAAAACCTCTTTTAGAATTCTCCATCTTGAACCTCCTCAAGATCTTATCTATATATGCACTTTGACTTAATCCAATCAACCGTTTACTTCTATCTCTATAGATCTTGATTCCAAGTATAAATGCCGCTTCACCCAAGTCTTTCATAGCGAAACACTTTCCAAGATAAGATTTAACGTCTTTCAACATTGGAATGTGATTTCCTATTATCAATATGTCATCGACATACAAGACAAGGAAAGTGACATTACTCCCACTAGCTTTGCGATATACACATGGCTCATCAGGATTCTGAACAAAATCAAACTTTTTGATCTCTTCATCAAACCTTTTATTCCAACTTCTTGATGCTTGCTTTAGTCCATAAATGGACCTTTGAAGTTTGCATACTTTGTTGGGATATTTAGGATCGACAAAACCTTCTGGTTGTACCATATAAACTTCCTCGTCTAGAAAACCATTCAAGAAAGCGGTTTTGACATCCATTTGCCATATCTCAAAGTCATAGTACGCTGCTATGGCTAAGATGATCCTAATAGCTCTAATGTCCGCAACCGGAGAAAAGGTTTCCTCATAATCAACTCCAAAAAGTTGAGTATAACCTTTCGCCACAAGACGAGCTTTATAGGTGTGTACATTTCCATCCATGTCGGTCTTCTTCTTGAAGATCCATTTACACCCAACGGTTCTACCATTTGGTGGAAGATCAACCAAGCTCCAGACTTGATTGTCTTTCATGGATTTTATTTCCACATTCGCAGCTTCAAGCCATTTGTCAGATTCCGGATCTGATAATGCTGCTTTGAAATTAGGAGGTTCATTCAAATCTCCTACTACGTGTTCTTCAGACTCAACCATAAGACTTAATCTTTCACGAGCACGTATTTTCCTTGAGGACCTACGAAGTGGAATCGCTTCATCTTCAACTTGTAGTTCATTTTGAGATTCATCTCTTTGAACATTTTCCCCCCCAAGTTGAAGATTGCTAGTATCTTTAGAAGTTGACACATCTTCTTGATGGTCATCAAGTTCAACAATCCTCCCACTGTCTTCTTGAGATATGAGTATCCTTTCAAGGAACTCAGCAAATCGAGAATACTTTGACAGTGTTTCCGGTAGGAAAGTAGAAGTAGTAACCCATTGTTTCCTTTGGGTATCCTACAAAGATGCACTTAAAACCACATTCATGCGGTGTCTTGTCAACTTTCTTGGTTGGAACCATATTGAGAATGCATGCAGCAATCCCTAGAGCATAATCCCAAAATGAAATGGGAGAGTCTTAAGGTTCATCATTTAATCTAACCATGTTCAACAAGGTTCGATTTCTCCTTTCACATATACCCTTATATAGGAGTAGGCTCTTGGATAAATCCACAAGCTTTAGATGATCCTTAAACTTTTGGCTTAAGTATTTTCCACCTCGATCCTAACGAAGAATCTTGATGGTTTTACCGAGTTGATTTCCTACTTCATTTTTAAACTCCTTGAATATTTCAAAGACTTCATGTTTATGTTTAAGCAAATAAACATAACCATAATGCAATCATTCATAAAAATGATGAAGTAGTTAGTAACTTTCTTTGACACATGCCTAAATGGGCTACATACACCCGAATGTATTAGTCCAAGTAATTCCTTAGCCCTCTCCGGTTTTATGCAGAAAAGGTATTCTTGTCATCTTGCCGAAAACACAAGGCATGCATTTGTCAAATGATTCATCATTTGATTTAACGATCTCTTGTCAAATGATTCATCATTTGGTTTTAAGATCCCTTCAATTTGAAGTACGCATTTCTTGCTAACGACAACACATTTTATCAAATGATTCATCATTTGATTGTAAGATATCTTCATAATGAAGATTTCCAATGTGTTTCTTGCTGATGATAATGTCAAAACCGTGCATTTATCAAATGATTCATCATTTGATTGTAAGACACCGTCCCTTTGAAGTCTTTAAATGCCTTTCTTGACAAAATTAAACAAGATGACAATGTCAAAGATAGTTAGAGTCCAAGTTAAACTTGACTCTTTTGCTATTGAATTATTATTCGTGTAACAACAAACATAATTCAATTATGAAGATACTTGAAGCACTTGCCTAACCAGCTTGCTTCTTCTTCACATTCAACTCAGCTAGATACTTTAGCCGTATGCTCCTTTTCCCGAAAGGGTCTTTTAAGGTTTTGAGACTTAACACTACCTTGTTTTCTCTTACCTTACTTCTTACCCTTAGCTTACGGTTGTTTTGCTTTCTGAACCTTTCCCCCCTTGATCATTAGAACTTGGGGTGTAGCAGATTTCTTTGGAAGCTCTTTCTCATACTCAATTAATATGGCATGAAATTTAGCTATGGTTTTACTCATGCTATGCATATTATAATTGCACACAAACTCCTCAAATCCTTTGGAAAAGATTTTAGGATTTTGCCAACCGTAATAGCCGGATAAGCATAGTACAACCTTTCCAAAATCTCATGAGTACCTCTTCAAGTAGAGTACATGAGGACTAACCGATGTTCCATGCTCGTGTCGCAAGTCATGAAATTGATCAACTAGGTCGAACAACTCCACTCCGGCTTGCTTTTCGTACAAAGACTTGAGTTCAGTAAGCATATCACATGGAAATGAATGCTCAAATTGCTTTGAAGGTCAGCATTCATGCTTCCCAACATCAAACAAGCAACCTCATTGTGTCTATCATACTGAGCATTGTATGCAGCCAACTTTCAAGTTGAAGCATTCGCTCCCGGAACAACGGTTTCTGCTCATCAATGACATCATGTTTCTTTTCAGCTCTTAGAACAACTCTCAGCTGACGAAACCAGTCATTGAAGTTGGTTCCAGAAAGTCTTTCTCTTTCTAGCATCGACCTGAAAGCCGATTGGTGTATGTTTTGAGAAGGATTTGTTGTTGCCATCTTCAAAACAGATAAAAGTTCAATTATCGGTATTTTCGATAATTAATCCTTAAGAAATGTAATTTTACCCTTGTTAAATTCATCTAACAAATTACTTTCACTAAGGCTAGGATCCAACTTGACATACAATCATTTCATCAGTTGATCTGCTAGAAATGACGGTATTCAAAAGGTAATCGAGAATCGATAATTGCATTCATGCAACTCCTAGATTTATGGGACTTACAACAACACTGTAAAGGGGTATTAAGTGTTTTGTAAACATGTTTTGTCCCATCTTATGCCACGGGTTAAGGTCTCACCTCTTAACTCGTTTTAAGTCGCCCAATTAAGAACATGTAGATAGTCCACCGCTGTCTCACAACGAGTGGTAATCCACCTTGAAGAGATACAATTTACCTACGTCTCACGTAGAGCAAAAAGCACTGGCAAGTGTTCTTAGCAAAGTGGGTGGCATTGACTTAACTTTAAATGGGTAATGCATTTGATGTGAATCAAAAGTTTATGTTTGAAGACTCATGCATATCTTCGAAACATAATATTTAATAAAATCATTTGTATAGTCTTGCAACACAAGAGAGCTCGGTTGCTCCATTTGAACGCACAAAGAAACGCAAGGGCAAAGGTATGCGATAAACGCGATTTAAAAAAACCCGCCCTTTTAGAAGGCTTGCGCACTCCGGCTTATACCTCTCTTAGAGTTTGTTCAAATGGGTGAGCCGGTGTATCTCAAGGTTGCAAGACTTCAATTTTATTAATGAAATCTCTATTTCGATAGTTCTTAGTCAAGTTTATTTTCAAAAAACCAATTTTTGCATCACCTTTATACAACTTATAAATAATACAAAAATTAATAAACATGCTAATTCCGAACTATTTAATCAAGTAACAAGTTGAGGTAGGCCACCTAAACATGGTCACTATGGTTCATGCATATGTTTAATCCCGGCTCCCCCTTCCGAAGAAAAGGACCACATACATCAAGTTTCCTTGATTGCGTAAGCCTTTAAACAATTTAATTAATAAACAATTAATCACATAAACACATAAACATGCTGTCTGGAATTTTCCAGTAGCTTCACGACCAGTTTAAGCCTGTTTCTGGTCCGATTCAGCTTTCGACCAGAACTACAAAGTTGTAGCCTATGAGTCGACAATCTACAGTTTAAATTTCGACTTCCAGCTCATTACCGATTAAAAGATATGAATTTTTTAGTAAACTGTCGCAAACCAGAAAATTTACACGAAAAATTCACATTGTCACATAATTATCTAATAATTAACCCTAATTATTGGATCATTATTCTTTGCACAATATATCTCTATATATTCAGTAAAATCACAATTAATTTTTTTTATAAATTTCTTGTGATTTTACTATTATTTAACAACTTTAAATAATCAAGATACACGTAATCATGCAATTCATCACATAAAACATGTCAATTCACAATTCAAAACTTGCTTGAGGGTTTCAATCTCCATTGAATAAGGTTAAAATTTTAATTAAACAAAAACTCTAATTCTATTTAATTAAGATCCGATTTAATTAATTAAAAATAAAAAAAAAACCTTTTAATTATTTAACAATTAATTAAAATCAACCAACCCTTAAACCCCCCTTCAAGTTTTGATCTTTGTAATTGATAGATCACATATGTGGCTCGTGATACCACTGTTAGAATATATCATATATATATACATATAATCACGAGTAAGCGCAACGGAAGAAAGATCAAACATATATGCAATCATATTAATCAACAAAGAATAAAATTGAGTTGTGTACCTTTTGCAAAGCTCCAATAAAAATATAATAACAATAATATTATTATCAAGTAGGGTTTAAAACAAAACCCCTCTACGATCGCACACTAGACACCCCGTATAATGTATGCTAGTACCCCGATCACTTAACCGAACAACCCTTTGTTCTAAAACTTTAATCTTCAAAGAAGTAATTCCCCTTAATAAAAAAGAGAATCGGCACTTCAAAGAATTGTTCTAAAACCTTAATCTTCAAAGAAGTAATTCCCCTTAATAAAAAAAGGGAATCGGCACTTCAAAGAAAAAGGGAGCAAAAGGAGAGGAAAAGTAATGTGAAATTATGTGTGTGAAAAACCAAGAATTAAGCCTCTATTTATAGGACTTAATTAGGTTTGGTGGAATTTGACCACTTGGTGGAATTTGACCACTTTCACATTTTTAATCCTCCTTTTAATTAATTAAATACAACTAACCCTTTAATTATATTTAATTAATCATTTCGTGATCAAACTAATTAATATATTACTTTAACATATCAATTAATATTATCGAGTTACCGTGTCATTTCGTGTGACCCCGTAGGCTTAAACTATTTCCGGACATGCGAATTATAATAAAATGATCACACTCCAACATGAACTGCCCCAGAAGAACGAAGACCGAATCGACTCCAAAATCTCATTGACCTTCTTAGGCATTCGAAAAATAGATAGAAAGTAGATACCCACTGAACCCAAAACCGAAGAAATAAGAGTAGCTCTTCCACCTATAGACAATAGATTAGCTTTCCAATTAGCAAATTTACTTTGAAACCTCGATATGACAGGCTTCCAAGTAGCAACTCTTTTTGCGCTTCCACCAATAG
Source organism: Erigeron breviscapus (assembly GCA_034093135.1). Lineage (NCBI taxonomy): Eukaryota > Viridiplantae > Streptophyta > Magnoliopsida > Asterales > Asteraceae > Erigeron > Erigeron breviscapus. The sequence goes on along the minus strand of CM067171.1, from coordinate 12,700,911 downwards.
GGATTCCAAGATATTTGAAAGGAAGCTTTTCCGCTTTACACCGCATTTCATGCGCCATCAGATTCACCTCAGATTCGGCCACCCCAATACCAATAATAGAGGATTTCTCACAGTTTATTTTCAGGCCCGAGACACAATAGAAAAAGCGCAAAGCATTAGAAATAGAATCCAAATTCTCCTTAGACCATTCGCCCACTAACATGACGTCATCTGCATAGAAAAGATGGGAAACAGAAACTTGATTAATGTTAGCACATTTAAAAGAACCGCTTCTTACCAAATTATTAATAGCCACATGAAGACCCTCCATTGCAATGATAAAAAGAAACGGGGCCATGGGATCTCCTTGACGTAAACCACGCTGAATAGAACTCTTCAGTAGGGCAACCATTAATTAGAATCGATGATCTAGCAGAATAAAGGCAAGCTTTGATCCAAGAAATCCACTTGTGACTAAATCCCATTGCCGACATAATAGTGAAAAGGAAATTCCAAGACAAGGAGTCATATGCCTTAGCAAAATCTATCTTGAACAACATCAATTTTTTCTTCTTGTTCTTATACCAATCAATGGTCTCATTTAAAAGAAGTGGACCATCCAGAATTTGCCTACCTTTGATGAACGCTGTCTGTTGTGGACTTACAGCATAGTTAACCACTTTTGCAAGGCGGTTGGCAAGCAATTTGGAAATAATTTTATATTGCACTCCAATAAGACTGATGGGCCTAAAATCAGAAACGTTGATAGGATTAATTATCTTTGGAATAAGAGTAATAAAAGAAGAGTTGCAAACTGTGGGGATGATTGACTGATTATAAAAGTCAGTAACCATAGAGCCAATGTCATCTTTTACCGTGTCCCAATATCTTCTAATAAAAGCAAAAGAAAATCCATCCAGAAGACCTGGAGCTTTATCCCCACCACAATCCCAAACAGCCGATTTAATTTCATCCAAGGAGAATTCCACTTCGAGACTAGCAGATTGAACAGGAGGGAGATTTTTGAAATGTGAGTTATCAACAGCAAAAGGAATCCCCCTGAAATTTTGAAATTTTTCTTTAAAATGACTAAGAAAACACATCTTAATATCATTTGGCTCAGATTTCCACGTTCCGTTATGTTTGACTCCCTTAATCGAACCCGATCTTCTCTTTTTGTTAATAACGGCATGGAAAAATTTAGAGTTCTCGTCTCCTTCAACACTCCATTTGATTCTCGCCTTTTGTTTCAGGTCGCAACTTTTACTATGCTCCAAAGAGTTAAGTTCAACTATCAGAGCACGTCTTTGGTTATATAATTCTCTGTTATCACTATTGGCAATGATCCTGTCATCCATAGCCGCAATCTCCTTGGTGATTACCTCACTGCTACGGCTATTAAATCTATCTTTATTCCACACCTTGATGGCGTTTTTAAGGGATTTCAGTTTTTCTTTCAATCTGACGAAAGCACCTTCATCGTTCTGGTTGATCTTGTTATTCCAGTTAGACGTGACAACGTTATCAAAGCCTTGAAGATCCAACCAAGAGTTATAAAACTTAAAAGGGGTCGGGCCAAAATCCATTTTCTTTTTAAAAAACAATAAAGGGCGATGATCAGAAATAATGCCATCTAAAGCCTCGAGAACCATATCAGAAGCCCCATCAAGGAATAGTTGGTTAGCCAAAAAACGATCAAGCCGACTAGCTTTTGAACCCTCCAAATTAAGTCTAGTGAACCTATGTCTTCCCAAGTGAATGTCAATGAGATTTCCAGCATCAATGAACAAGTTGAAATTCGTGGCGTTAGTACTCGAGAATCCAGTCCCCATGCGCTCTTCGGGAGATCGGACAGAGTTGAAATCGCCACAAATGAGGAAGGCGCCCGGATTAACAGTCATAAACGTCATCACTTTGTCCCATAATTCAACTTTATCAGTTTCAGATTGAGGAGCATATATATTTACCATAAAGCACTCGAGATTATAATCAATCCATCTTCCTTTAACTATTATGAAATTATCAAATATGAAAGACACATCCTTGTCGAAGCATTTGGGATCCCATATTGATAATATACCACCCGAGTGGCCTCTGGCTAATGACTCCACATACTCGAAGCAGAAATTTCCCCATAAAGATTTCACACGAGCCATGTCAGAAACATTCATCGATGTTTCTTGAATTGCAACAAAACTAACCCGATATGACAACCCGATCCACATAAATTCATTGACATAATATTCATTGAAGACCTGCAACATCACTCATCTCACCAATCTGTTGAACGACTTCCGAAGGATCGCCAATCACTTTATAACCCATACATTCTCCCTTTTCATAAATCCTTTTTGACTTTTCTACGATACCAGATGAGTCGCTAGAGGAACAAAACGAAGCATTGTTATTGTACACATATAACAGGATTTTTTGTCCGGTGATCAAATTTTTCTTATTTATTTTTTATTATTAGATTTTATATGCACTTTTTTATAATACATTTTTTATAATACATTTTTTATATACATTTTTTATAATACATTTTTTATAATACATTTTTTATATACTTTTTTATAATACTTTTTTATAATACATTTTTTATAATACTTTTTTATATACTTTTTTATAATACATTTTTTATATACTTTTTTATATACTTTTTTATAATACATTTTTTATAATACTTTTTTATATACTTTTTTATAATACTTTTTTATAATACATTTTTTATAATACTTTTTTATATACTTTTTTATAATACATTTTTTATATACTTTTTTATATACTTTTTTATAATACATTTTTTATAATACTTTTTTATATACTTTTTTATAATACTTTTTTATAATACATTTTTTATAATACTTTTTTATATACTTTTTTATAATACATTTTTTATATACTTTTTTATATACTTTTTTATAATACATTTTTTATAATACTTTTTTATATACTTTTTTATAATACTTTTTTATAATACATTTTTTATAATACTTTTTTATAATACTTTTTTATAATACATTTTTTATATACTTTTTTATAATACTTTTTTATAATACTTTTTTATAATACTTTTTTATAATACTTTTTTATATACTTTTTTATATATTTTTTTATATACTTTTTTATAATTAGATTTTATATGCACTTTTTTATAATACATTTTTTTTAAATACACTTTTTATAATTATTTTTATAATTATTTTTTTATTTATCTATTAATTTGCTATATAGTATATGTATTAGTTTGATGTTATTCTTGTTATGCATAGATGTATTAGGATTGATCTTATATGCCCATAGATTTAACGTATTGTATGCGCCCATAGATTTAATGTATTGTTGTTCTTGTGTTCTTGTTGTTGTTCTTGTTTTTGTTATGTAAAAATGATTGTAAAAAAGTGTAAAAAAATATAAAATGTAAAAAAATGTATACATAGTATATAAAAAATATATTTAAAAAAAAAAAATATAAAAATGTTTGTATAGAAAATGTTTGTATTAGAAAATTATAAAAATGTTAGTGTAAAAAAATATAAAAATGTAAAAAAAGTGTATTACATAGTATATAAAAAATATATTTAAAAAAAAGTTTATAAAAGTTTGTACTAGAAAATGTTTGTATTAGAAAATATAAAAATGTTTGTATTAGAAAAGTTTATAAAAAATGTAAAAAAGTGTATACATAGTATATAAAAAATATTTTAAAAAAAGTTTATAAAAAATATTTATTAGAAAAAGTTTATAAAAAATGTAAAAAAGTGTATACATAGTATATAAAAAATATATTTAAAAAAAAAAATAAAAAATGTAAAAAAAATGTCAAAAAAAGTAGCTGAAAAAGTAGTAGTACAAAAGTCATATAAAAATGTTTGTATTAGAAATGTTTGTATTAGAAAAGTTTATAAAAAATATTTGTATTAGAAAAGTTTATAAAAAATGTAAAAAAGTGTATACATAGTATATAAAAAATATATTTAAAAAAAGTTTCTATAACAAAAAGTTTAAAAAAAAGTATAAAAAATTATAAAAAAATATTTATAAAATTATATATATATAAAGATTTTTTAAATACACTTTTTATAATTATTTTTATAATTATTTTTCTTATAATTATTTTTTTAAATACACTTTTTTATAATTATTTTTCTTACATACTTTTTAATAGCAACTTTTTTATAATCACTTTTTTTTAATACACTTTTTATACATTTTTTTTAATACTTTTTTATAATACACTTTTTTATAATTATTTTTATAATTATTTTTATAATACACTTTTTATAATTATTTTTATAATTATTTTTTTAAATACACTTTTTTATAATTACACTTTTTATACACTTTTTTTTTTACTTTTTTATATACTTTTTTATATTTAGATTTTATATGCACTTTTTTATAATACATTTTTTATTTTACTTTTTTAAATACATTTTTTATAATTATTTTTATAATTATTTTTATAATTATTTTTTTAAATACATTTTTTTATAATACATTTTTTTATAATACATTTTTTTATAATTAGATTTTTTAAATACACTTTTTATAATTATTTTTCTTATAATTATTTTTCTTTTTATAATACTTTTTTTAATTAGATTTTATATGCAATTTTTTATAATACATTTTTTATTTTACTTTTTTTTAATACACTTTTTATACACTTTTATTTTACTTTTTTTATATACTTTTTTATAATTAGATTTTATATGCACTTTTTTATAATACATTTTTTTTAAATACACTTTTTATAATTATTTTTATAATTATTTTTATTTTTCTTATAATTATTTTTTTAAATACACTTTTTTATAATTATATGCACTTTTTTATAATACATTTTTTTATAATACATTTTTTTATAATTATATGCACTTTTTTATAATACATTTTTTTATAATACATTTTTTTATAATTAGATTTTTTAAATACACTTTTTATAATTATTTTTCTTATAATTATTTTTTTAAATACACTTTTTTATAATTATTTTTCTTACATACTTTTATAGCAACGGGTCAATATTTTATACACTTTTTTTTAATACACTTTTTATACACTTTTATTTTACTTTTTTTATATACTTTTTTATAATTAGATTTTATATGCACTTTTTTATAATACATTTTTTTTTAAATATAATATTTTTATAACTTTTTTAATACACTTTTTATACACTTTTTTTAATACACTTTTTAACAATTTTTCAATAGCTTTTGTTAATCTACATTTTTACGTACATTTTTTAATATGTTTTTATATACAATTTTTTATCCGTAGTTTTAATAATTAGTTTTCTTACATACTTTTATAGCAACAAATCTAATGAATAATAACAAAATACAATTACTCACAAAATAACAACACAAAAAATGAAAAGGTTGGATTATATACATACCTCCTTGGTATAAAAAACACCGTGATCGTAATCAAATTCAGCACAGACATCTGGGGATTCAAATTCGTCATCGGGCTCTTCGTACACAAACTCGTCATTTACACCTTCCGGCGCATTTGGATTTAAGAAAATGTCCTCCAAACAATCCATCTAAAATAATAAAAACACTTATCAGTAATATCTATACTTACTATACTTTATATCCAAAAACGACCGAATGAGTTTGAATAAATGAAAACTTGATTTACCTCTTTTATACGGAGTAATTCAAATGAGGAATGGTTTAACCCTTTATATCCAAAACACACTTTCTGCAGCAAATGCAAATGAGGTGCGCCAACTTACAACTCGATCGGTACTATGAATGAAATGTGGTTTCGATATCAAATGAAGTGTATACAGAAGTGTAAAGATGAATGAAATGTGGTTTCGATATCAAATGAAGTGTATACAGAAGTGTAAAGATGAATGAAATGAAGTGTAAACCTCGCTCTTTTAAAGGCAGGGCAACAGTACGAATCGTACTGCTACCACCCCTTTAGGAGCGACAGTCGCTCCTAAAGGGGTGGTAGCAGTACGATTCGAACCTACCACCCCTGAACCTACTACCCCTTTAGGAGCGACTGTCGCTCCTAAAGGGGTGGTAGGTTCGAATCGTACATAACATTTGTCGTATGCTGTCGCCCGTTGTCGTATCCTACTACCCCTTTAGGAGCGACTGTCGCTCCAAAAGGGGTGGTGGGATTACATGTGGGGTGGTCGGCCTACACGTCCCCTAATTTTTATACTCTTTTAATTAAAAGTTTAAAATTTGAAGAGGCTAGTGTATCCTCACAACTTAAACTTTAATATATATACTTTACTTAAAAAACATTTGTTCAAGCTTTTCAATTTTTTTAATTATTTCATCATATCTGTATTCCTTTATATAGCATACTACATTATTATGCGCTTTAAACCTACAATATAATTTTATAGGAAGGCAGCTTTTGATTTTAGTGACCAATTGATTATGAGAAGTCAATGCAATCTCTAATTCTTTATAAAGCATTTATAATTTTATAAATTTCTAAGTTACAAATAACTAAAATATCTCAACATTCAAATGTTAATTATATAAAAGGTCAATTAGCCAACTATGTTTTCTACTTTTCTTCTTTAATTTTGATCAAAGCCAGTATTTATCATATAGTCAAGGTCGACCATATATACTTTAAACTTTATATCTCTAATTTTGAATTACCTTAAACATTACTCATACAACCAATTGTATATTTCATAAAAATTAATACATTACATAACCAACTAATAGTTGGATCAATATAAATCAACAAATTACCTAAAATCAATGTAAAAGTGAACCATAACCTTTAATTACTTATCTAACATGACATGTTTACCTACCTCGTTGCATAGAACGGGTATGATGCTAGTTATTTCATAAAGGAGGAGCAGTTACAACCGATGGATATGGTGCATGTTGCCTGTGAAGTTGAGGAATCGATGGAACTTAAATTGACACGTGAAAATTCTGTAAGGTCCTTTGATTATTAAGAAATATAATTATTTTGTGTTTTTTCACACAATATATTTTTTTCTCCCATATATATCTTCGAAGGAGGATGAGACTCAACGCCCAGACATGCAAGATTTGGAAGTCGAGAAATCCATGGAACTTAAGTTGAGAAATGCAAATTTGGTAAGATCCTCATCTTCTTTTTATCTACAATATAATAATTATGTTAAATATTTGATGTGTGACTGTGTGTTATAGCCTTTAATTTTAAATGTATAAAGTCATGAAAATACCAATAATATTTTAGAGTTAATGGCACGCCTGTGGTTTACCCAAAACATCACCTTTCGTCCTGTGGTTCATTATTGACAATCGTGATCCTTTATAGGAGAGTAAGGTTCAAGCTTCGTCCTTTATTTTGACAGCCATCAACTAGCTTCCGTAAACCCCTCACGTGCCTTTTTTTTCTACATCTAACGGACCAAACTTGATATAAAAAAAATTCTTGCTTTTTCCTCCTTAATACAAAAACAACGATAAAATTTATCCATAGCCTTATCCTCCTATAAAGGATTACCACTGTCAATAGCGAACCACACGGACAAAGGTGATGTTTTGGGTAAGAATTCGTGCGATTAACTCTATATTTTATTTATTTTTTTGAATAACAATATTTTATTCATGACATTGATCATTTGAAAAGGATTCAACCGATAGAGTAAAAAGTTAAAAATAAGAAAATGGGTATTTTTTATTACATCAGAGTAAAAAGTTAATAATAAGAAAATAGAGATATCTAACACTAAATACATCAGACTTGTTTATAGAATTTGAAAATCAATAATAAGAAAACTATTAAACTTAACGAGAGAAAGTATCCGCGCGTTGCGGCGGTGAGATGGTGGGGTGATATAGAGTGTGATAGGTCATAGGAGGTGATAGGTCATAGAGTGTGATAGCCAAATGCCTTAGCCGTACGGGCTCCGCCCTCGGATTTAAAAATTCGTCGAAAGTATATCGAATGACCTCTCTAGTGAAAGAGCATGAAATTTTAAGAACACCCATATAATTTTTATAATTTATCGATGTACGGTTTTTGAGATAAAAGATTTTGAATGAATTAGAGAAATAAAATGATTTATGGAGGAGAGAGAAAAAAATGAGTGGTTGAGATTTAAGGAGAGAGATGAAAATGAGTGGTTGAAAAGTTGAAAGTTGAAAAAATTTGGAGGGAACAAATGTTTTATAATGTAGTAGAGATTAGTTGACTTTATAAGTAAAATAAACAATCAGTTGTGGATTGTGAATGAGTGGTTGAAAAGTTGAAAGTTGAAAAAATTTGAGGGAACAAATGTTTTATAATGTAGTAGAGATTAGTGATTTATAAGTAATAAAAAGTTTCGGTCCCGTTAGAGTTTATCTCTCTAGTTTCTAGAGAGAGAGTTTTCTCTCTTCTAGATCTAGATTTGAGATCTCTTCGGTCTCATCTCCGGCGTGGCTCCGGCTAGCCGTCGAGAATATTTTTTCCACCCGGGCCGGAGGTCCCTTCTACTTCGGTAGATTTGGAAGCAGCCTCCCTACCTTTGAGTAGGGGTAGGGTAAGGTCTGTCTACATCATACCTCCCTCATACCCCGGATTCGGATACCGGATCATTACGGGATTCGAGTATTGTTGTTGTTGTTGTTGTGGACTTGTGAATCGACAAACAAAGACTTAAAAAAAAACTTGTAATATCCGATAAGAAAGTAAGAATATCATATATGTTAGGATATATTCAGCTCTAGTCATGTTTAGCATATTGATCGCTGAATACTTGCATAGTTCAAAGCGCTCTTAAGCATGAGCACGTACACACGACATATATAGAGTATTTCAGTTGTTTGCTTTAAAAAACTTCCTTTCTATATATGTTGCTTCAATCTTGTTTATGCCTTTGGTTTCAACAATAGTAGCCATGCATGTATTCAACAATAGTAGCCATGTGTTCGAAAAATAAAACAAAAAATATATATTGTATACATCCATATACTTATCAAACTCCCGAAATTGTACTTGCTGCTGCTGTTAATAATTAGGTAGCAAGCAGAAGCGAAATGGTCTAATGCACCTACATTTTCTCTCTCCACATTCCTTTCAAACCAATACCTATCTCTATTCCCTATAACCCCCTCCCTTAATTCCTTGAATTACAACACCACCCCCTTATACATCAATAACCTACACTATTCGCCGCCACCACCACCACTTGCGGGCATCCCTCTAATAATGATATACGTTGCCAAACCTAATTAAAAACCGAACACACCCTTAGCATCACTCAAAATTAAATTATATAAGGTCAATATAGAAGAATGGTAAAAGGGTAAAAAAAGATTGTTTCCAAATGGCGAAGACTTGTGCCAATGGTAACAATGTCACCACATATTTTTCATTCCCGCACATTGTCACATCCTCTCTTTCTCATTTCTCTAACACTATTGCCAACGGCATCTCTTCACTACCTCTTTTCTATTTTTCAGCACATATATTTTTGTTAAATAAAAAAAAACAAAAAAACAAACTTTTTGTTATTGGTTGAAATGGTCTTTGGGCCACATCTCACACCCCACACCTTGTCTTCACCTTGTCACCATTGTGACGAAATTTGGTGACACGCCTATGCCAATGGTGTCACGCGCTGACACACTGGTGATTAAGTGGTGACTTCCCCACTCGTAGAGGCCTACAGTAAAAGAAATCACCAAAAAACAGTTTGGAAAGTTTGAATGGAGGCATTAAAAGTTATTGAATGAAACTACCACTATTCAACTTGAGGGGGAGTGTTAGAACATGTTACAAAATATAACAATGACGTAAGACAGTAACATAAAAGTAAGAGTGTAACAGATAAGAGTGTATCATGTCCCTATCTGTATACACTCTGTAACTCTCCTCCTATGTGTGTCTATCATTCCAAAACTGATATAAATATCAGTATGGTATTGTAACATATAAATAAAAAATTAAATAACAATGTAGTCTTTTATTTCCCACTCGTATCAAGGGCTCTATAAGCCTTACAGTCTATTGTATTATATTTTCTATATCAATTGTTAACATGGTATCAGAGCATGGTTGATTCTTGGAACAACCTGCTAATCAACTTCAATTTATCCAAAAAGAAACAAACAAACCCAAATCCCAGAAATCCAAAATCTAAATTCCAAATCAAAATCAAACAAACCTGTCCAATCGATTCAGAAACAAGGTAGGTGTTCGTTGTTCGATCGAACCACCATAAACCACCAGCCGATATCCCTCTCCACCTTTAACACAACTTGTCCGATCTTCACTCCGACCGTTGACGCTAAGCTTCCCGAAGCCACTTGTTGACTTTGCCAACAAACCCATGATCCTGCACCAGATTGAAGCTCTCAAAGCTATAGGCGTAAGTGAAGTGGTTCTTGCCATCAATTATCAACCAGAGGATGGTATCAGAGATTATCCCCTTAAAGAAATGATTGCATTCCACAAGTCCCATGGTGGTGAAGCTTCATTAATGGTGACAAAGGTTGACGAGCCCTCAAAATATGGTGTGGTCGTTATGAAAGAATCAACTGGGAAAGTTGAAAAGGTGTTGAAAAATAATAGTTCTAATAATAAAGGTGTGATGGAAGATGTGTTTAAGGCTATGGATTGTGATGGTGATGGAAAAGTTGGGTATGGTGATTTAAAAAATTATCTTAATGAAGCTGGATTAGAGGTTCATGATGATGAGATTAAGGCCATGATTAGATTAGGTGGTGATAATAATGGTGTTACTTTTGATGGGTTTTTGAAGATTTTGGTGATAATAATGATGTCTTCATTGGTGTGAGGTTAAGAAGAAAAGAAAAAAGTGGCAGACAAAGTAAAAAGGGGGAGAGAGGGAATATATTTGTTCTACTCTAGGAGGAATCAAATTATAAATAGGCTGAAAGCAATCGTAAAAAGCATTTGGATTCTCAATTTTTTATGAGGTACAAGACAATGGTGCATGTTTTATTTTTGAAAGGTGTCGGCAGCCCTTTTGAAAGACACGGCAATAATGGCCACCCAGTTATTCCATCTAATAATTTATTTATTGAATTATTTTGTTTTCTTTTTGTTTGTTTTTTTTTTTTTTAATTTATTTATTGAATTATTATTAAAAAAAAGTGGGGGCTGTCGATCAGAAGAAACCAAGAAGAAAAAGTCGGGTTCTTTTGGATCCGCAAGAAAAAGTCGGGTTCATAAAATTTGAACCCGCGAGAAAACAAAAGTCGGGTTCATAAAAAACTTTGAGCTCGCAAGAAAAAGTCGGGTTCATAAACAAATTTGAGCTCGCAAGAAAAAAGTCGGGTTCAAATATCTGAATTCGCAAGAAAAAAAAATCGGGTTCAAATATCTGAATTCGCAAGAGAAAAAAGTCGGCCTCAAATCTCTGAGATTTCTGAGTCCGCAAGAAAAAAAAAATCAAAGAAATATTCCTTGGCAAGTTGGGAGTTCCAACTTGAGGGGGAGTATTAGAAAAGAAAGAAATATGCCTGTATTTTTTTTAGGGGGAGATATAGGTATATAAAGGAGTGAAGAAGGCGGTAGCTCAACAATCAAACAAAAGGCTACCATGAAGAAGGCGACAGCTCAAAACCAAATCTACCATGTCCGAAGGCGGTATCTCACTAAATAAACTGTGAGACTACCATGTCTAAAGGCGGTAGCACAAACCAAAAAAACTACCATGTCAAAGGCGGTATCTCACTAAACAAACTGTGAGACTACCATGTCAAAGGCGGTAGCTCAAGTCAAACTCAAAACCAATTCAAGTTGAATATTGGTGACCCCACTATTCAACTTGAGGGGGAGTGTTAGAACATGTTACAAAATATAACAATGACGTAAGACAGTAACATAAAAGTAAGAGTGTAACAGATAAGAGTGTATCATGTCCCTATCTGTATACACTCTGTAACTCTCCTCCTATGTGTGTCTATCATTCCAAAACTGATATAAATATCAGTATGGTATTGTAACATATAAATAAAAAATTAAATAACAATGTAGTCTTTTATTTCCCTCTCGTATCAAGGGCTGTATAAGCCTTACAGTCTATTGTATTATATTTTCTATATCAATTGTTAACAGTAGGTATATTTCTTTCATGAAACTCACATAATAACTTCTTTCAAAATTTTACAGTCAAAGAAACTAGAGTACGTGAAGATTCCCCTCAGTAATATAACGTTGGCCACCGATAACTTTTCCAAGGCATACCTTATTAAGAATACCAGATACTATATATTATACCGAACAGAACTCGAGCATGTTGATGAAGAAAAATCTTCCATCAAAGAAGGGAAAAATGAAGGTGAACTACCTAGGAGACGCAGCACTGTCTTTATAAAACGCATCCTCCGAAGTGAAGACTCTGAGATAGGAGAAGAAATGTTCTATACGGAAATTAAAATGCTTGACACTTGCAAGCATCCAAGCATAGTCAAACTACTTGGATTCTGTGATGAAGGTTGTGAGATGATCCTTGTCATTGAGCATCTTTCTAACGGATACCTTGGTGATTATTTGGATTTCCCCGACATGAAGCATATTCTTACGTGGGAAAAACGTTTGAAAATATGCCTTGATGTTGCAAATGCTGTGAATTACCTTCATAACGAGATGGAGGACCAACAGAGGGTACTACACTGTGATATACGGAGCTACAATATTGTGTTGGACGAGAATTGCGGGGCGAAGATTGCTGACTTTGGGCTCTCGGTATTTCTGCCTCCAAATCAAGATGATGCAGATCATGATGATTATACTTTGGGAATGTGGTTGTACGTGGATCCAGTATGTAGGGAGACTCATAAATTCAAAAGAGAATCAGATGTATATAGTTTTGGTTTACTTTTGTTTGAAGTCCTATGTGGGAGGTTAGCCTATGACCCAATATACTTAAAAGAGAGTGACGAATTGGTTGGCTTTTGTGGCACGACGCTGCTTCCGAGAGGGAACACTAATGGAAATGATAGATCCTATATTAAGGAAAGAAAATGATAAAGACAAAAATTCTTTGGAGAAATTTGTAAAAATTGCATATCAGTGTGTGACAGAAACCCAAGACCAACGTCCAACAATGAAAGTGATCGTCGAGGAGCTTCATAAAGCCTTATTGATTCAGGTAAGTCAATATTATTTTATATCAAAACCTTTGTTACACAATATACTTTTGATCCCCTTGGGTAATCGGAGTATTATCATTTCAAACCAAAGGTAATCCATTTTTAAAATTTTTATTATATTATATACGCCGCCCAAATATATATGTATTCATTTTCCTTAAAATATTGACATTTGGAGCACATAGTGATTACGATAGTATGATCTTCAAAGTTGACATTGTTTTTAATGTATATATTTTTTGGTGTCTCGTGCCTAACAGGAAAACAAGGACATAATTTCACTTCATGACATTAAATTGGCTACAGAAAACTTTCATAGTGGCAATTGCATTGGTGGAGGAGGAATTGGGAAAGTTTATAAAGGAAAAGTTCCACAAGGTGATGGGTTCAATACCATTGTTGCAAAGCGATTGGATACAAGGCTTGGTCAAGGGAAACTACAATTTAGGACCGAGCTCCAAATTCTTTTTGAGTATAAACATAGAATATCATCCCTCTTGTGGGATATTTTAATGAAAAGAATGAACAAATCATTGTTTATGAGTATGCTTCTCGAGGAAGCCTTGATAGGTATCTGAACGATACTCGTCTTACATGGATGAATCGGCTTAATATATGTATTGATGTTGCAACTGCGCTGGCTTTCCTTCATGGAGGTTCGGAAACAAGCAATAGTGATACATAGGGACATCAAAACTGAAAACATTCTACTAAATGATAATTGGGATGCAAAACTTGCTGATTTTGGGCTTTCCTTGATAAGTCCAATAAATCAGGAAACAGACTATGTCATTGATCATGCGTGTGGCACACGAGGCTACTTGGACCCCCTTTACTTAAAATCAGGTTTCTTAACCAAAGAATCTGATATTTATTCATTTGGGGTGGTTTTGTTTGAGATCATGTGTGGCAGATCAACATTCGAGATCCATAAAGGTCAGTATGTACCAGGTTTCATCAAAGAGAGTTTTGAAAAAGGAAAACATGACGAATTGGTCTTTAAGGCTATAAAGAATCAGATCGTGCCGTACTCATTGACTACATTTCAAATGATTGCCTACCAGTGCTTACATGACGATAGAGAAAACCGTCCAACAGCTAAAAAAGTTCTACGACAACTTAAGAAGGCTCGGGTATTCCAAGTAAGTTCTCATATATAGTTCCGCAAAAGCTGACTTCTCCTTTCATATCTCTTGTATATAGTTCTGCAAACCAGTATTTTGTATTCGTTAATATAACAACAACAAGACCCAATCCCTATATGCGGGGTATGGGGGAGGTGAGACGTAGACAGTCTTTCTCTACCCAGAGGTAGAGAGACTGCTTCCAAAGGACATTTTGTATTTTTAATGTTAACAGTAATTCAAGAGATATCAAAGATATAAAATAACTAAATATTTAGTTTATTAGAAATTTCCTAAAATATTTGATGAAAGTTACTACTATATAAAGTTTGAAAACTGTATAGTATTTGAATGAAATTAACACCTAGTGATCAGAAACGTTATATTTCTTTGCAAGTAAATCACATAACAAGTATTTTCAATTGTTACAGCTAAAAAAACTAGAGTACTCTATGTGATATAATGTTGGCCACCGATAACTTTTCCAAGGCATACCTTGTTAGTAATACAATACTATAGATTATACAAAGCAGAACTTGAGCATGTCGATGAAGAAAATCCTTCCATCAAAGAAGTGAAGAAAGAAGTTGAACTACCCAGGAGACGCAACACTGTCTTTATAAAACGCATCCTCCCAAGCGAAGACTCCGAGAGAGGAGAAGAAAGTTCTATACGGAAATTAAATTTGCTTGACTCCTGCAAGCATTCAAGCATACCCAAACTACTTGGATTCTGTGATGAAGGTTGTGAGATGATCCTTGTCATTGAGCATCTTTCTAACGGATACCTTGGTGATTATTTGGATTTCCCCGACATGAAGCATATTCTTACGTGGGAAAAACGTTTGAAAATATGCCTTGATGTTGCAAATGCTGTGAATTACCTTCATAACGAGATGGAGGACCAACAGAGGGTACTACACTGTGATATACGGAGCTACAATATTGTGTTGGACGAGAATTGCGGGGCGAAGATTGCTGACTTTGGGCTCTCGGTATTTCTGCCTCCAAATCAAGATGATGCAGATCATGATGATTATACTTTGGGAATGTGGTTGTACGTGGATCCAGTATGTAGGGAGACTCATAAATTCAAAAGAGAATCAGATGTATATAGTTTCGGGTTACTTTTGTTTGAACTCTTATGTGGGAGGTTAGCCTTCGACCCAATATACCTCAAAGAGAGTGACAGATTTGGGCTGGCGTTTGTGGCACGGCGATGCTTCCAAGAGGGAAAACTAATGGAAATAATAGATCCTATATTAATGAAAGAAAGTGATGAAAACAACTTTATTCTATACACAGGACCCAACAAAAATTCTTTGGAGAAATTTGTAAAAATTGCATATCAGTGTGTGACAGAAACCCAAGACCAACGTCCAACAATGAAAGTGATCGTCGAGGAGCTTCATAAAGCCTTATTGATTCAGGTAATCAGTCAATATTATTTGTGAAGCAAAAACCTTTCTTACACATCATACTTTTGATCCCTGCCTTCATTTCAATCCAAAGGTACTCCATTTTTTTTATACTCCGTATAATATTATATACGCTGCCCAAATATATATGTATTTATTTTCTTTAAAATAATATAACCTTCAAAGTTGACTTGTATATATTTTGTTGTCTCGTCACTGACAGGAAAACAGGGACCACCTCATAATTTCACTTGAAGTCATTAAACTGGCCACAAAAAACTTTCATGATGACAATTGCATTGGTGGAGGAGGATTTGGGAAAGTTTATAAAGGAAAAGTTCCAAAAGGTGATGGGTTCAATACCATTGTTGCAAAGCGATTGGATACAAGGCTTGGTCAAGGGAAACTACAATTTAGGACCGAGCTCCAAATTCTTTTTGAGTATAAACATAGGAATATCTTCCTCTTGTGGGATATTGTGATGAAAAGAATGAACAAATCATTGTTTACGAGTATGCTTCTCGAGGAAGCCTTGATAGGTATCTAACGGATACCCGTCTTACATTGCTGAAGCGACTTAATATATGCATCGATGTTGCAACTGCATTGGAATATATTCATGGAGGTGCCGAAAAACAAGCAATAGTGATTCACAGAGACATCAAAACTGAAAACATTTTACTAAATGATGAGTGGGATGCAAAACTTGCTGATCATGCTTGTGGCACACGAGGCTACTTGGACCCCCTTTACTTAAAATCGGGCTTATTAAGCAAAGAATCAGATATTTATTCATTTGGGGTGGTTTTGTTTGAGATCATGTGTGGTATATCAACGTTTGAGATCCGTAAAGAAAAAGGTCGGTATCTACCAATTTTCATCAAAGAGTGCTTTGAAAAAGGAAAACATGATGACTTGGTCTTTGAGCCTCTAAAGAAAGAGTTCAGGCGGTCCGCGTTGATTTCTTTTCAAAGGATTGCCTATCGGTGCTTACATGAGGATATAGGAAGACGACCAAACGCAAGAACAGTTCTATATGGACTTTATGCTGCTCATCAGGATCAAGTAAGTTCTCATATATAGTTCTGCAAAAGCTGACTTCCTTTCATATCTTTTGTATATAGTTCTGATTGTAGTAAATGGCAGCAGAAACACACACACACACAATTTCTCTTAAAGTGATAACTTCATTAAACAGAAAATGGCTATATATAAAGCCTTGATTACAACTGCAGCATAAAAAAAAACTACCCACAAAAGAAAAACTACCCACTATTTTAGCACCACATTAACCATGACTCAATAACTGACTTGACACCCTAAATGACTCTCCTAACTGACTCTCACATTGGCATTATGCCTTCTTGACAGGCTGTACTAAGCCCAGCCCAAACATAATTAAAGACTCGACACATCTAACAAATTCCTCCCCTAATCAAAAGTTTAGCTAAAACTTTTGATTATCATCATCCGCAATCTCCACTATCTGTTGCTCAATAGTTGAAAGGCTTCAAGCTTCAATGGCTTAGTCATTGCATCTGCCACTTGATTATCTGTCTTGCAATATACCAGCATTACTTTTCCATTAGTCACCAACTCCTTAAGATAATGAAACCTGACATCAATATGTTTAGTCCTTTGATGCATAATGGGATTCTTTGACAGCTTTATGGTAGAACTGTTGTCACAATTAATCACTATAGCTTGTGTCACCTCCTCATTAAGTTCCTTCAGCAATCCTTTCAACCACACACAATGGCATGCACATTTAGTTGCTGCCACATACTCTGCCTCAATAGATGAGAGTGTCACTATCTCTTGTTTCCTAGAGCTCCAACATATTGCAGCTCCACTCAATAAGCACACATAACCAGAAGTACATTTTCTGTCCTCTACATCTCTTGCATAATCACTGTCAGTGAAAACTTCAAGCTTGTACTCATCACCACTTTTGTATTGCAGCCCGTACTTATAGGTACCTTTGATATATCTTAGAACTCTTTTTGCAGCCTCCAAATGCTCTTTCTTAGGTTGTGCCATGAACCTGGACAATAACCCAACAACATACATTAAGTCAGGCCTAGTTACAGTCAAGTACATTAGACTGCCAACCAAACTCATATACTTCCCAGCATCAATTTCCTCCCCTGGTGTGGACTTCTTCAAAATTGTACCAGGTACTATAGGATTTCTAACTTCATTTGCTTCCCACATTTGAAATCTCTTGAGAACTTCTTGAGCATATTTTGCCTGACTCAATGAAATACCCACAGAATTCTGATGCACTTCGATTCCTAAGAAGAATTTCATCTTTCCCAAGTCTGTCATCTCAAATTCTCTTTCCATGGATTTCTTGAATGCCTCACACATGACTGGATCGTTTCCTGTGTATATAAGATCATCCACATACACACTTACTATAATTATTTTGTTCCATACTTTCCTGATGAAAAGAGTGTGAGCGTATTTGCTTTTCTTGAAGCCTTCTCTCAGAAAGTAACCTTCAATACGATTAAACCATGCACTTGGTGCCTGCTTTAATTCGTATAAAGCCTTCTTCAGCTTGTACACCTTAGCTTCTTCACCTTTCTTGATAAAACCTTGTGGTTGATCTACATAGACATCCTCCTTCAGTTCACCATGCAAAAATGCACTTTTCACATCTAGTTGATGTACAATCCAGTTTCTTTTTGCTGCCAATGCCAATACTGTCCTAATGGTGTCCCATCTTGCCACAGGGGCAAAGACTTCATCATAGTCTATGCCCTTTTTCTGGGCATATCCTTTGACCACAAGTCTTGCCTTGTATTTATCCACCTCCCCTTTTTCATTTAATTTGGTTTTGTACAGCCATTTGACACTAATAGGTTTCACGCCATCAACATCTACTAAATCCCAGGTGCAATTTTTTTCTATGGCTTCCATTTCAATCTGCATAGCCTTCACCCACTTGTCCTGTTTGCAGGCATCTTCATAGAACATGGGGTCTTCTACTGAGCTGTGCATTGCCCAGTCCACTTCATCAATTGCAGCATATTTGGTGTGGTATTCCTCCAACCACTTGGGTGGTTTTCTCTGTCTTGTTGAGCCTTCAGGCTGTTCTGGTATCTCTTCATCTCTGACTTCTGGAACATTTACACTCATACCTTCATTAGAATCAATATGAGTGTCAGAATGAGGTGTACCTGGATCACCAACACATTCTTGTGATGGAGTCACTGGTTGGGAGGTCTCCTGTTCTTTTTGGCTTGTCTCCATTATATCTGCATCTTCAGCCTGCCCTTCAATTTCACCATCTATGATAAGTTCTTCACTCTGATTATCTCCCTTGTTCCAATCCCAAGTTGCTTCTTCATCAAAAATTACATCCTTGCTAATCACTATTTCCTTCTTCACTGGGTCATAGAGTCTGTATGCCTTAGACTCTTTACTTATTCCAACAAATACACACCTTCGACTTCTGTCATCAAGTTTTGTCCTAAGCTGACTTGGTATGTGTACATGCCCTATACAACCAAATATCTTAAAGTACTCTACACTTGGTTTAACCCCAGACCAAAGTTCCTCAGGCACTTTATCATCTAAGCTTCTATTAATACATTTGTTCAAAACATGACATGCCCATTTGCAAGCCTCTGACCAAAAATACTTTGGCATATGTTTCTCTGTGAGAATACACTGGACCATGTTCATGAGGGTTCTATTTTTCCTTTCTGACACCCCATTTTGTTGGGGTGTATAGGCAGCAGTAAGTTGTCTCCTAATTCCATTTTGTTCACAGAAATCTTTGAACTCATTTGAGTTGAATTCCCCACCTCTATAACTTCTTAAACATTTAATTTTCAGACCACATTCATTTTCAACAGATTGCTTAAATATCTTAAAATAATCAAAACTTTCACTTTTGTATGCAAGAAAATACACCCAGCTTTTTCTAGTATAGTCATCAGTGAAGACCAAGACATACCTTTTTCCACAGTTAGATGCTGGAGTAATAGGTCCACACAAGTCTGTATGCACTAGTTGTAGTTTCTGCACTGCATGCCAATTGCTTTTCTTAGGCATTTGTTCCCTCTGTTGTTTTCCTATTGCACAGACCTCACACACTTCATGCTTCTCAACCACCTTAGGCAATCCTTCTACCATCTTCTTATGCTGCATGGTTCGAATGGCTTTGTGATTTACATGAGCAAACCTTCTATGCCATAACTGTGTCTTGACATCTTCCTTGATCTGAAAACAGTTTGCTCCCTGGTTATGAGAGTTAGTGAACACAGGGAACATCCTGTTCTTGGTCATCTTAGATGTCATTATCAATCCCTTTTGAGGGTGATACACACAACACGTGCCCCCTTGAATCACAAACTTCACCATTTTTTCTTGCAATTGTCCAATACTGATCAGATTGGAAGTTAGTTTTGGAACATAATACACATTAGTAATTACTTGACTAAGGCCATTTACCATCAGCTTCACATTTCCTTTCCCTTCTACTTCTAGTCTGAGATCATTCCCCAATTTTACTGTATGCTTAAAGCTTTCATCAACATTTTCAATATGATTGTCCATTGGGAGACCAAGCAGCAAATTATACCGAGTATGAAGAAAATGAGGACTTACTCTTGATGGCAGAGGTGAATGTAGAAGAATATGAAAGGGAAACAAAACTGCTCATGGTCTCAGAACAAGGTCAGACAAAGGAAACCATTTGGTTCATGTGATTTGAACATGCCGAGTCCAAGAACCAAATGGTTTCCTTTGTCTGACCTTGTTCTGAGACCATGAGCAGTTTTGTTTCCCTTTCATATTCTTCTACATTCACCTCTGCCATCAAGAGTAAGTCCTCATTTTCTTCATACTCGGTATAATTTGCTGCTTGGTCTCCCAATGGACATTCATATTGAAAATGTCCTAGATTGTGACATTTGTAGCATTGTACCCTTGACTTATCAAATGGTGTCCTACCTTCAGTGCTAAATCTTCTTCTACCTCTTCCTCTACCTCTATAACTGGTTCCTCTTCCTCTGCCTCTTCCAAATCCTGTATCACTGTCCACCCTCAACACTTGATCATCATTTGACCTTCTCCGGATCTTTTTTTCTTGAATCTGCAAGGAACTTTGCAGTTCATCCACAGTCACTTCATCTAGATCTTTTGTCTCTTCAATTGTGCAAACAACAAAATTGAAGCTTTCAGGCATTGTGCGCAGAATCTTCTCCACAATCTGCACTTCTTTCATGTCTTCACCACAGGCTCTCATGTCATTAACAACTTCCATTACTCTTCCAAAATAATCATTCACAGATTCACTAGACTTCATCTCTAACAACTCGAAATCCCTTCTCAAACGTTGCAGTTGAGCACGTTTCACCCTAGTATTCCCTTTATACTTTAACTCCATCGCATCCCAAATCTGCTTGGAGGTCTTCTTCTGAGTTATGGTCTTGAGAATGGACTTATCAATGGACTGAAAGAGATAGTTGCAAGCTTTCAAGTCCTTGAGTCTATTCTCATCATACTTCTGTTGCTGGTCTGCAGTAACCTGTGCTCCAGGTTTAATCTCAGTATATCCCTCGCTAACTACCTTCCACTATTCCTTTGATCGCAGCAGGTTCTCCATAACCATGCTCCAATGATCATAATCCCCATCAAACTTTGGCACGCTTGGATTCTGAAAGCGTGTAGTATCTTCACTCATGATTGTCTTACTCACACGAACACTCTATTGAGGAATTATGCTCTGATACCACATGTAGTAAATGGCAGCAGAAACACACACACACACAATTTCTCTTAAAGTGATAACTTCATTAAACAGAAAATGGCTATATATAAAGCCTTGATTACAACTGCAGCATAAAAAAAACTACCCACAAAAGAAAAACTACCCACTATTTTAGCACCACATTAACCATGACTCAATAACTGACTTGACACCCTAAATGACTCTCCTAACTGACTCTCACATTGGCATTATGCCTTCTTGACAGGCTGTACTAAGCCCAGCCCAAACATAATTAAAGACTCGACACATCTAACATTGATAACTTGTTATCTTATTCTTATCACACCTTTAAACATAAAACTCAATTTTCAATAAGCCATATATATATCAAAAGTATAGGACATTTATATATATATATATATATATATATATATATATATATATATATATATATATATATATATATATATATATATATATATATATATATATATATATATATATATATATATATATATATATATATATATATATATATATATATATATATATATATATATATATATATATATATATATATATATATATATATATATATATATATATATATATATATATATATATATATATATATATATATATATATATATATATATATATATATATATATATATATATATATATATATATATATATATATATATATATATATATATATATATATATATATATATATATATATATATATATATATATATATATATATATATATATATATATATATATATATATATATATATATATATATATATATATATATATATATATATATATATATATATATATATATATATATATATATATATATATATATATATATATATATATATATATATATATATATATATATATATATATATATATATATATATATATATATATATATATATATATATATATATATATATATATATATATATATATATATATATATATATATATATATATATATATATATATATATATATATATATATATATATATATATATATATATATATATATATATATATATATATATATATATATATATATATATATATATATATATATATATATATATATATATATATATATATATATATATATATATATATATATATATATATATATATATATATATATATATATATATATATATATATATATATATATATATATATATATATATATATATATATATATATATATATATATATATATATATATATATATATATATATATATATATATATATATATATATATATATATATATATATATATATATATATATATATATATATATATATATATATATATATATATATATATATATATATATATATATATATATATATATATATATATATATATATATATATATATATATATATATATATATATATATATATATATATATATATATATATATATATATATATATATATATATATATATATATATATATATATATATATATATATATATATATATATATATATATATATATATATATATATATATATATATATATATATATATATATATATATATATATATATATATATATATATATATATATATATATATATATATATATATATATATATATATATATATATATATATATATATATATATATATATATATATATATATATATATATATATATATATATATATATATATATATATATATATATATATATATATATATATATATATATATATATATATATATATATATATATATATATATATATATATATATATATATATATATATATATATATATATATATATATATATATATATATATATATATATATATATATATATATATATATATATATATATATATATATATATATATATATATATATATATATATATATATATATATATATATATATATATATATATATATATATATATATATATATATATATATATATATATATATATATATATATATATATATATATATATATATATTCTAGAGTATTATGTAATGTATGCTATAGCCTATATGTATATTATATATATATATATATATACTAGCTAATCAACCCAGATAATTATTCGGGCTTGATTAGATAAATTTTTTATACACTACAACAAACATGACTTTATATATAGGACCCAACAAATTACTTGATAGTCCCTTAAATATATTAGAACCAATATTATAACGTTTTATGTAACTCCGTCTTAACAAATGTTATGGTAAGATGACTAATGGGTGTTCTTTGATGATGTGTATATGGAACAAAAAATAGGTCCTTATAAGTGTCATTGTAATTCGATTGATTTATTAGACCCAATATTATAACGTTTTATGTAACTCCGTCTTAACAAATGTTATGGTAAGATGACTAATGGGTGTTCTTTGATGATGTGTATATGGAACAAAAAATAGGTCCTTATAAGTGTCATTGTAATTCGATTGATTTATTAGACCCAATTTAATTGTCCCAACATGACTTTTTCTATCTAAATAAAATATTTAGACTCAAAGATCAAAATAACTAAATAACACAAATAGCATCCCATATCACTGGAACTCTTCGTTTGTTTGCAATATATTTTCTCACCAATATGTTTTAGAATGGTTTTAAAATCCTTACAATACTTCACACTGAACATAACTCAAAAATATCGTATATTTATTTGCCATGAAAACTAATTTCATACAATATACACGGGTAGAAAACATATCAATTCATTCAAATAAGCACGAATAGATTCCATCAAAAAGTCTTTGAACATTTACATAGGGTAATACAATATCAATAACCTTTGTAGGTAATTAGTTTCGAGGCTTAGCTAAAAACATGACATGTGTTTACATACTTAATATAAGAAGCTTGTACATCAATAGCTCATGCTCTTTTGGGGCATCCTCATGAGAAACCCCAACGTATCATAATAAATTCCCAGTCAAAAATAACTTGTATTCTGTTCCTAGATGTACTTGTCTTGGCCACTGTTATTTGCACTTCAACACATTGGATACACGGACAGTGCAAGCTTATCCCAGATTCCCTTCCCGTAGGAACCATGAAATGCCACCCTCTCGTGAGAGCTTCTACAACATGTGTACTTGATAGAAACGCAAATCTTAGCCAAAATAAAAGGTCAAAACATATATTTGATTGAACTTTAGCAAATGTGTGTCAAACAAAAATGCAATTGAACGTGTGAGTGAAATAACAATACCTTAGAATATAGATGTCAACATGGCAGGAAGAAAAAAGTGGCACATAACCCCTTTAGTAATTAATTTCTTCAGCCATTCTTCCTTACCTCTTGCCACCCCTTATACATGAACTTTATTTCCATGTTAGTTTATGATGCGAAATTGCCCCTGAGCTGCCCTGAACTCAGCTCAGACCGAGTCAGCTTGGATTCAGCTCAGGCCATGATGATGTTTCCTTCGATGGCGCACTTTGGGAAGATGATTGGTAATCCTATCTGCCCCCTAGGATTCACCTTACTTAAATGGGAGAACTGAAATGTGGGGGAAGTTTGAAGATCAGCTCGCGAATTCGTTCAATCTGGGTCAGCTTGGAGCAGGGTCAGCTTGGAACTGAATCA
>CM067171.1:12588430-12670930 GCA_034093135.1 Erigeron breviscapus | reverse complement strand
TGCTTTACTTTCTGTTCTTTACTTTACACTTGAACTTATTCTTGTTCTTTACTTTCTGTTCTTTACTTTACACTTGAACTTATTCTTGTTCTTTACTTTCTGTTCTTTACTTTACTGTCTTGTTAAAACTTATTCTGTTCTTTACTTTCTGTTCTTTACTTTTGTCTTGTTAAAACTAATTTAAGTGTGCAAATCCTACTTTCTGTTCTTTACTTTCTGTTCTTTACTTTCTGTTCTTTACTTTCTGTTCTTTACTTTCTGTTCTTTACTTTCTGTTCTTTACTTTCTGTTCTTTACTTTCTGTTCTTTACTTTCTGTTCTTTACTTTCTGTTCTTTACTTTCTGTTCTTTACTTTCTGTTCTTTACATTCATCGTTTAATCAATGAGACATATGACTAGACTTGCTTAGACATTTACACTTGAACTTATTCTGTTCTTTACTTTCTGTTCTTTACTTTATTGTCTTGTTAAAACTAATTTAAGTGTGCAAATCCTACTTTCTGTTCTTTACTTTTGTTCTTTATTCATCGTTTATGACTAGACTTGCTTAGACATTTACACTTGAACTTATTCTTGTTCTTTACTTTCTGTTCTTTACTTTATTGTCTTGTTAAAACTAATTTAAGTGTGCAAATCCTGGACTGTCAATTGGTATCAGAGACAACGTTTCTAAATTATTGAAACAAAGATCCATTTGCATACTTTTTCTTTCTAAACTTTCTTTTCTAAATCTTCTTTTAAAAACAAGAACATGTCTGCTGTTCCAACCCTAGTGAACACACGTGACTTCGGTTACGTATCTGTCCCTCCAAGATTCGAGCCCGATGACTTTGGGTCTTGGAAGGAAAGAATGTTACTACATATAGTGGGTGTGGAACCCTATCTAATGTCCATTCTGACCGTCGGTCCTTATATCCCCACTCTGGTTCAAAGAACACCAGGAGCAACTGTTGATGCTCCTGAGATTGTGATTGACATTGTCAAACCAGAGGTTCAGTGGACTGACGATGAAAGGAGACTTGTTAATCTTGATGCAAGGCTCAAAAACATGATTGTCAGCACTCTTCCCACTGACCTCATGAAAGTGGTCATTAGATATCCCTCTTCAAAAGAAGTTTGGGATAGATTGGTTAGCATGCATGAAGGCTCTGCTGCTACCATTGCCACTAAGAAAATAGACTTAAAAAGAGCCTATGAAAATTTCTTTTCCCTTCCCAACGAAGGTCTAAACGGTTCATATACCCGATTCAAAGGGTTACTGAACGATATGACCACTGTTGGTATCACCCACGATGACTTTGAGGTGTGCCACAAATTTCTTGATAGTTTACCTATCAAGTGGCAAGGTCTGAGACAAATACTCAGAACCACTGAGCGACTTAATGGGCTAAACCTTGAGTCTCTCTTTGGCATGCTCCAGTTCGAAGAAAGAGCTCTTGCTCAGAATCTTAGAGCTGCCGCTGATGCACAGCATCGTGCGGGTCCCTCTTCTTCTTCTGCTTCCTCCTCTTCTCATTGTGCCCTCGACCCGTTGGCCCTTATTTCTGCTGAGCCCAGTAATCTCAATACTGGTGCCAGCTCTTCTATTCTTCCATCAACCTATTCAATCTCTTGTTGATGATCTTGATGCTGAAGAGAAACAAGAGATGTTCAGCGACTTCATGGATTTTGCCTTAGTCGCTGGTAAGAAATACTCCCGAAAATGGAACAACCGTAGGTCGGTTGCTCCATACAAGCCTCCTGTTGACAAAGCTCAAGAGGAGTGCTGGAGATGTGGCAGAAAAGGCCACTACCAAAAGGATTGCAGAGTTGCCTTACCAACTCCTGCAGCTCCTAAAACTAACCTTAACCCTTCTAAACCTGCTGATGAGTACAGGAATAAATACTATCAGCTGAAGGCAAAGGTTGCTGAAATGGAGGAAGCCAAAACACCAGCAAAAGGGCTGGTTGCTGAAGAGCACGACTGGGCTGAATCAGATGATTCAGACAGTGAAGAATATGTTGACGCCATGTGCCTTATGGCGCTCGCTGATGGAGATGCTTTGACAAGAGATCAAGTCTCCTCAAGTCAGTGGGTAAACGTCACCATTAAAAAGGTTTGTGCTCACTCCTCTGCTTCTGAAGAAGATAAACCAAAAATCTTCGAATCTCTTCTCTGTGACTTTCAGTTCGTTGAATCAATACGAGCTGAAGTCCAATCTAAGCTTGACTCCACTTCCTTGGAGTTAAGTGAAAAATCTGAAAGACTCAATGAGTTAAGGAATGTTCATGTTGAACTCCAATCTCATGAGTTGTTGGCCCAAAAGGTTCAAACTGAGAACGAAAAACTCAAGCTTGAAGTGGCCAACCTTAAGAAGATTGTGACCTCCTGGTCAAAAGCTTCTAGGTTTCACCATCAGTGCCTGAATGAACAAGTCCCTGCTCAAGTTCAGGCAGTAATAGGTGGTGACTTTAATGCTGCTGCCTCTATTTCTGACTTGTTCAGCGATGAGGTTAAGCCTGATTATTCTATTCCTCCATCTGATGTCATCTCTCCTGAAGAGATGAAGAAATGGTATTTTGTTAAAGGTAACAATTACCATAATGAAATGGACGCTGGTACTACCTCTTCTACTACCAGCGACCCATCCAATGCTGAGGAAAATAGAACTAGCTCCCCAGCTAGCACCAGCAACCCCTTTCCTCATCTTCCCATTATTGGCATGATGCCAAATGAAGGAAGAGTGCAATACTCTTCCAGGGAATCCTTTGAAAGGGATATTGGTCTTAAACCCATCGCTCCTCAGCAGCGCACGTTCATACCTTCTGAACCCTTCAGAAGAAGAAGCAAGGTTGCTGTCCCTTATGACTATAGCACGCCTCAGCGTGCAAATCCAGTCAGTCAGCAACCTCAACCCATTGCTCAACCCTCTTCTCCTTCATCCTCTCAGCAAGCTCCTGTCATTACTGACAGTATATCTGTTAATGATGAACATGTCATGCAGAGACGCGTCAGGTTTGGTGACGCTAGATATCAACAAGTTGGACCTTCTAAGGTCCGAACTGCTGATAAACATGCTCATCAGCAGGAACCTCAACCTAGGCCTACTTCTATCATGAGGCATAAAACTCCCCAAAAGGAGAGAATGTCTCACACCCACAATAGGCCAATCACTCCTCAAAGGGGACACTTGCCTCATCAGCAAGTTAGGCCTATCACTCCTCAAAGAGGACACTTGCCTCATCAGCAAGTTAGGCCTATCACTCCTCAGAGAGGACACTTGCCCCATCAGCAAGTGAGATCTACTACCCCTAATAGGCAATACTTACCTCATAGGAAAATGAGGTCAGTAACACCTATTCAGCAACCGAGATCGATCACTCCCAAAAGAGTGCATCCATCTCAGCAGGGTCCTTCTTCTTCCTCTCACCCTGCTGTCCATCAAGCATGGAGTGTAGTCAAGGGATCAAAAAATCCCTCTACATCTCAATCAGAGGACCCAAAAGGAAAGTCCATTCTGGGTCCTGCTCCTAAGATGCTTCAGCTTCCACAAAAGCATAAGCTAAAGTCTAAGCCTAAGAAAAGGGCATCTTCCTCTGTTGACCCTAAAATTAACGAGCTGGCTCAGCAAGTTAATGATCTCTCCTCCCAACTGAAGGAATTCTTCCTTCAAAATCAAAAGGGCAGCACCTCTGCTAAAAAATGCTACAAATGTGGCAGCAGAGGTCACATTGCTTCTGATTGCGACAACTCCAGGGATGCTCCTGAAGTTGACATTCAACCAAATCCTTCAGTGGTTGCTTCCTCTTCCACTATTGTCAGCGAAAGGTCTCCTTCTGCTGATCGTATAGATAGTGGAGAATTAACCGATCTCTCTGAGGAGAACATTGCTGACTTCATAGCTGCTCAGCGAATCTTCTTGCCTCAATCTCAAGAGATCATTACCACTGGCAGAGGTAGCATTCTGGTTGAGTATGGGAACAACAATCAAGTCAGCAACTTGACTGTTCTCGATACTGGAGCCACTGTCACCTCTACTGATCAATATGTAATTGATCGTGACGTACCTACTGCTCATCATCTTGTTGATAACTCTCCAAGTGATGAGAGTACTAACTCTATTGCTCCTCTTCCTCCTTCTACTGATCAATATGTAATTGATCGTGACGTACCTACTGCTCATCATCTTGTTGATAACTCTCCAAGTGATGAGAGTACTAACTCTATTGCTCCTCTTCCTCCTTCTACTGATGAAGTCGTCAGTAGAGAAGAATCTTCAGAGTCTTCCATCTAAATCCTTCTGTTAAATCTATGCAGGGCTCGCTGGGAAAAGGTGTGTGGTACTTGGACAGTGGCTGTTCAAAACACATGACTGGCTCAAAGACCCTGCTGGATAACTACGTAGAGGCTGCTGGCCCTACTGTAGTGTTTGGTGACAACTCCACTGGACAAACAGAAGGTTATGGTCTTCTTTCTAATGGACTCATAAAGTTCAACAAAGTCGCTTATGTCAATGGATTAAAACATAATCTCATCAGCATAAGTCAACTTTGTGATGCTGACTACAAGGTAATTCTTGACAAACATCAAGGCACTGTGGTAAACATAAACAAGGAAGTAGTCTTGGTTGCACCAAGAAAACGAGATGTATATCTAGTTGACTTCACTCCTATCAAGACTGATAGTGAGACTTGTTTCTTTGCCAAGTCGGCTGCTGAACTAAACTGGTTATGGCACAAGCGTATGTCGCATGTGAACTTCAAAACCATTAACTCTCTGGCCAAAAAGAACCTTGTTCGTGGCCTCCCTCATCTTTCTTTTGAAAAGGATAGACTTTGTGGTGCTTGCGAAAAAGGTAAAAGCCACAGAGCAACTTTCAAAACTAAGCAGGCCAATTCCATCTCTGGCTGCTTTCATCTTCTTCACATGGACCTTTTTGGTCCAGTGAATGTCCAAAGTCTAAAGGGTAGCAGATACACTTTAGTAATCGTGGATGAATACTCGCGATACACTTGGACTATCTTTCTTCATTCCAAGAGTGATGCTGCTGAAGAGATTATTAATTTCATTAAGAAAATGGAAAATCTCAACAGCATAAGGGTGAAAGAACTCAGGAGTGATCATGGTACTGAGTTCAGAAACCACACTCTTGAAACATTTTGTGCTGATCAAGGGATCTCACAAAATTTCTCTTCTACTAGAACCCCTGAGCAGAATGGTGTAGCTGAAAGGAGAAATAGAACTCTCATCGAAGCTGCTCGCACCATGCTCAGTGAGTCCTCTCTACCCAGCAAGTTCTGGGCAGAAGCTGTCAATACAGCTTGTCACACTCAAAATCGCTGTCTCATTGTCAAAAGACATGACAAGACAGCGTATGAGGTACTGAAAGGAAAGGTACCTCAAATCAAATACTTCCATGTTTTTGGATGTCCTGTCTTCATCTTAAACAACAAGGATCATCTAGGAAAATTTGATCCTAAAGCTGATGATGGATACTTTCTTGGGTATTCATCCATCAGCAAGGCATTTAGAGTATTCAATACTCGCCTTCAGAAGGTTGATGAATCCATTCATGTTACTTTCGATGAAAGCTCATCAGCCCTAAAGGACATCCAATCTAACTCGTCTGAGGTTATTTTCAATGAGTTAGCTGACCCTCTCACTGAGGAAGCTGACTTATTTGTTGATGCTTCTTGCTCGCTGCCTGACGCTATTCAGCATAGCACAAAGGATAGTTCAGCTGATGTTGAACTAGAGCAAGTTGCTGCTCATATCTACTCGGTTGAGCCAGTTGAGCCTATCATAAGATCAATCCATGCAGCATCAGCCAAACCTAGATCACTGGCTGATGACGTACATGCTGATGACCTACTGACGAAGAGTTTCATGATGCTTCAGCAAATGCTGAAGAAATGGAGTCTGCTGAAGACTCCGCCATCAATGATAACTCAAATCAGTCGAATGGCTCTGCTGATCATTCTCCTGAACCCATTCTTACCATTGACCTCTCTTCCTATAATGCTCCTGCTGATCCCATAGCTCCAATTTCCGCTGCCACTCAACTTGGTGTCTCAAGTGCTCCTACACTTAAATGGACATCTAGTCATCCAGCCCACCAAGTCATTGGAGATCCTCAGCAGGGGATCATTACTCGATCAGCGACTAGAAACACATGTCTCTATGTGAATTTCTTGTCAATGATCACTCCCAAAAACATAGGAGAAGCAATGGTTGATCCTTCATGGGTCGCTGCCATGCAAGAGGAACTTACCCAGTTCCAAAGACAGCATGTCTGGTTCTTGGTTCCTTTACCTCCTGGAAAAGAACCCATTGGAACTAAATGGGTGTATAGGAACAAAATGGACGAAGATGGTGTTGTTACACGTAACAAGGCTAGGCTGGTTGCACAAGGTTACCTTCAAGAAGAAGGAGTTGACTATGACGAAACCTTTGCACCAGTGGCCAGACTGGAAGCTATACGCTTATTCTTGGCACATGCTGCTTACAAAAACTTCACTGTATATCAAATGGATGTAAAGAGTGCCTTCCTAAATGGAAAACTCGATGAGGAAGTTTATGTTGAGCAGCCACCTGGTTTTGAAGATCCAGCCAAGCCACACCATGTCTATCGCCTTTACAAGGCTCTTTATGGTCTTAAACAAGCTCCCAGAGCTTGGTACGACACTCTCTCTGAATTTCTTCTCTCCAATAAGTTTCAGCGAGGATCCATTGATAGCACCCTCTTCATCTATAGAAAGGGTGCTGATGTTCTATATGTTCAGATATATGTAGATGACATCATTTTTGGTTCTTCCAGCAAGAAACTTTGTTCTAAGTTCAGCTCCCTGATGTCCTCTCAATTTGAGATGAGCATGATGGGTGAGCTGACCTTCTTTCTTGGTCTGCAAATACGCCAACTCTCAAATGGGATTTTCATTAACCAAGAAAAATACATTCGAGACATGCTGGCTAAATTTGACTTATCAAATGTGACCACCAAAGCCACTCCCATGGCTCCTCCTAACAATCTCCATGCTGACCCTGATGGTAAGCATGTGAATCCTACTCTCTATAGAGGAATGATTGGCTCGCTGATGTATCTCACAGCGAGTCGTCCTGATATCATGTTTGCTACTTGCTTGTGTGCAAGATATCAAGCCTCTCCAAGGGAATCTCATCTTCTCGCTGTCAAGCGAATCTTTAAATACCTAAAAGGTACACCCACACTGGGTCTCTGGTATCCCAAAGACTCCAGTTTTGACCTTGTTGCATATTCTTTTTTTTTTTTTTTTTTTTTTTTTTTTTTTTTTTTTTTTTTTTTTTTTTTTTTTTTTTTTTTTTTTTTTTTTTTTTTTTTTTTTTTTTTTTTTTTTTTTTTTTTTTTTTTTTTTTTTTTTTTTTTTTTTTTTTTTTTTTTTTTTTTTTTTTTTTTTTTTTTTTTTTTTTTTTTTTTTTTTTTTTTTTTTTTTTTTTTTTTTTTTTTTTTTTTTTTTTTTTTTTTTTTTTTTTTTTTTTTTTTTTTTTTTTTTTTTTTTTTTTTTTTTTTTTTTTTTTTTTTTTTTTTTTTTTTTTTTTTTTTTTTTTTTTTTTTTTTTTTTTTTTTTTTTTTTTTTTTTTTTTTTTTTTTTTTTTTTTTTTTTTTTTTTTTTTTTTTTTTTTTTTTTTTTTTTTTTTTTTTTTTTTTTTTTTTTTTTTTTTTTTTTTTTTTTTTTTTTTTTTTTTTTTTTTTTTTTTTTTTTTTTTTTTTTTTTTTTTTTTTTTTTTTTTTTTTTTTTTTTTTTTTTTTTTTTTTTTTTTTTTTTTTTTTTTTTTTTTTTTTTTTTTTTTTTTTTTTTTTTTTTTTTTTTTTTTTTTTTTTTTTTTTTTTTTTTTTTTTTTTTTTTTTTTTTTTTTTTTTTTTTTTTTTTTTTTTTTTTTTTTTTTTTTTTTTTTTTTTTTTTTTTTTTTTTTTTTTTTTTTTTTTTTTTTTTTTTTTTTTTTTTTTTTTTTTTTTTTTTTTTTTTTTTTTTTTTTTTTTTTTTTTTTTTTTTTTTTTTTTTTTTTTTTTTTTTTTTTTTTTTTTTTTTTTTTTTTTTTTTTTTTTTTTTTTTTTTTTTTTTTTTTTTTTTTTTTTTTTTTTTTTTTTTTTTTTTTTTTTTTTTTTTTTTTTTTTTTTTTTTTTTTTTTTTTTTTTTTTTTTTTTTTTTTTTTTTTTTTTTTTTTTTTTTTTTTTTTTTTTTTTTTTTTTTTTTTTTTTTTTTTTTTTTTTTTTTTTTTTTTTTTTTTTTTTTTTTTTTTTTTTTTTTTTTTTTTTTTTTTTTTTTTTTTTTTTTTTTTTTTTTTTTTTTTTTTTTTTTTTTTTTTTTTTTTTTTTTTTTTTTTTTTTTTTTTTTTTTTTTTTTTTTTTTTTTTTTTTTTTTTTTTTTTTTTTTTTTTTTTTTTTTTTTTTTTTTTTTTTTTTTTTTTTTTTTTTTTTTTTTTTTTTTTTTTTTTTTTTTTTTTTTTTTTTTTTTTTTTTTTTTTTTTTTTTTTTTTTTTTTTTTTTTTTTTTTTTTTTTTTTTTTTTTTTTTTTTTTTTTTTTTTTTTTTTTTTTTTTTTTTTTTTTTTTTTTTTTTTTTTTTTTTTTTTTTTTTTTTTTTTTTTTTTTTTTTTTTTTTTTTTTTTTTTTTTTTTTTTTTTTTTTTTTTTTTTTTTTTTTTTTTTTTTTTTTTTTTTTTTTTTTTTTTTTTTTTTTTTTTTTTTTTTTTTTTTTTTTTTTTTTTTTTTTTTTTTTTTTTTTTTTTTTTTTTTTTTTTTTTTTTTTTTTTTTAAAAAAAAAAAAAAAAAAAAAAAAAAAAAAAAAAAAAAAAAAAAAAAAAAAAAAAAAAAAAAAAAAAAAAAAAAAAAAAAAAAAAAAAAAAAAAAAAAAAAAAAAAAAAAAAAAAAAAAAAAAAAAAAAAAAAAAAAAAAAAAAAAAAAAAAAAAAAAAAAAAAAAAAAAAAAAAAAAAAAAAAAAAAAAAAAAAAAAAAAAAAAAAAAAAAAAAAAAAAAAAAAAAAAAAAAAAAAAAAAAAAAAAAAAAAAAAAAAAAAAAAAAAAAAAAAAAAAAAAAAAAAAAAAAAAAAAAAAAAAAAAAAAAAAAAAAAAAAAAAAAAAAAAAAAAAAAAAAAAAAAAAAAAAAAAAAAAAAAAAAAAAAAAAAAAAAAAAAAAAAAAAAAAAAAAAAAAAAAAAAAAAAAAAAAAAAAAAAAAAAAAA
Organism: Erigeron breviscapus; assembly: GCA_034093135.1. Classification (NCBI taxonomy): domain Eukaryota; kingdom Viridiplantae; phylum Streptophyta; class Magnoliopsida; order Asterales; family Asteraceae; genus Erigeron; species Erigeron breviscapus. The sequence continues at coordinate 12,661,735 of CM067171.1, read as the reverse complement.
AAAAAAAAAAAAAAAAAAAAAAAAAAAAAAAAAAAAAAAAAAAAAAAAAAAAAAAAAAAAAAAAAAAAAAAAAAAAAAAAAAAAAAAAAAAAAAAAAAAAAAAAAAAAAAAAAAAAAAAAAAAAAAAAAAAAAAAAAAAAAAAAAAAAAAAAAAAAAAAAAAAAAAAAAAAAAAAAAAAAAAAAAAAAAAAAAAAAAAAAAAAAAAAAAAAAAAAAAAAAAAAAAAAAAAAAAAAAAAAAAAAAAAAAAAAAAAAAAAAAAAAAAAAAAAACTTATGTCTCATAAGTTGAAAAGTGACCTTAAGGTCAGTGACCTTAAAATCAAATTCTTTTTATATTTAAAGGTTTTATTTACTTGCTGAACATCAAGTAATGGAGTGCTAAAAGTCTCCATCTAGTCCAGCAGCAAACGGCTGCTGGTAAAGACTTCTCAAATCCGTTACTCCCTGTTGCTTTGGGAAAAAGCAAGATAAAAAGTAATGGAGAGCTAAAAGTCTCCATCTAGTCCAGCAGCAAACGGCTGCTGGTAAAGACTTCTCAAATCCGTTACTCCCTGTTGCTTTGGGAAAAAGCAAGATAAAAAGTAATGGAGAGCTAAAAGTCTCCATCTAGTCCAGCAGCAAACGGCTGCTGGTAAAGACTTCTCAAATCCGTTACTCCCTGTTGCTTTGGGAAAAAGCAAGATAAAAAGTAATGGAGAGCTAAAAGTCTCCATCTAGTCCAGCAGCAAACGGCTGCTGGTAAAGACATATCAAATCCGTTTATGGCTGACAATTTGCCAAAAATTGTACAAAGTCGCTGACTAACCTTTTTTTTAACTTGGTCAGTGGATATATTTAGATCTCAACTATTCAGTTAGGTGAGCATATCCACTAAGTAATCTTGTTAATATTCTAACAAGAAGTTCAAACGGTTACCTCGATTCTCTCCCTAATGGGCAACTTGTACACTGTACGCGCCGTAACTACTTGAGTACAGTTGAAATTGTGGTACAAGTTGTCACATCAATTTTTTTTATACGTTACTCACTACGTATAATTAAACGTATCTTTTGTATATAAAATTATTTTTCTCGTACTATCATTAGTACAAAATAATTTTTCTTATATATATATTACGTATGAAAGAGACTCCATGACGATTCCTATGAACAGTTATGGGTCCCATATCCATACCATATATATGTGCATCTTCTCCCATATCATCTTTCACGTTCATTTCTTTTCTCTTTCACTTCTAAAATCTCTAAATACTTTCAAACTTTTCCATATTCCTTCAATCGTTCCATATTCCTTCAATCTTTTCCATATTCCTTCAATCTTCCATATTCCTTCAATCTTCCATATTCCTTCAATCTTCCATATTCCTTCAATCTTCCATATTCCTTCAATCTTCCATATTCCTTCAATCGTTCCATATTCCTTCAATCGTTCCATATTCCTTCAATCGTTCCATATTCCTTCAATCTTCCATATTCCTTCAATCTTCCATATTCCTTCAATCTTCCATATTCCTTCAATCTTCCATATTCCTTCAATCTTCCATATTCCTTCAATCTTCCATATTCCTTCAATCTTCCATATTCCTTCAATCGTTCCATATTCCTTCAATCGTTCCATATTCCTTCAATCGTTCCATATTCCTTCAATCTTCCATATTCCTTCAATCTTCCATATTCCTTCAATCTTCCATATTCCTTCAATCGTTCCATATTCCTTCAATCGTTCCATATTCCTTCAATCGTTCCATATTCCTTCAAACTTTCCATATTCCTTCAATCGTTCCATATTCCTTCAATCTTTTCCATTTTCTTTCAATCTTTTCATCTTCTCTACTTCATATCTCATCCTCCTTCCTATTATCCTGATATAAAATGGCCTCTCATTCTGATCAAACTCCAGAAAACATTCCCTCTTATCTCACTTCTGAAGTCTTCGATAATGAAGGCATTCCTCCTTCTAACCAAGTCTCTTTTCAAGCCCAGAAACTAACTGTCAAAGCTAACAATTACTTGGGATCTGAAGAAATCCCTTCTAAAGTCAAAGGATATTATTCTATGCTGGACTTCATCAAAGGATGTCCAGTTAGAAGGGCAATATATAAAAATCCTCATGAGATGTGTCTTCATCTCTTAAGGGAATTCTGGTGGACATGTAACTATGATGTGTCAAGCAGTACCATTAAAGGCACAGTCATGAAAGGTAAACACACCATCACCATCTCTGCTGATCTTCTAAGAGATGTACTCAGGCTTCCTAAACAATCCAATGACAAGCCCTTTGTTGATTTGGTCCCTACCTCTGTATGGAAAGAATGGTTGTTAACCATTGGGTATGGGACAAACATTGTACCAGCCCTTCCTGTTCACAGCAATCCTCAAAAGAAGTATATTCCAGGTGTGTGGAGGCTGCTGTTCACACATGTCATTCAGTGCCTTGGTGGGAACAGTGGATCCTTTGATCAAGCCACTGCTGCCCAGATGCAAATAATTTATGCACTGGCAAAAGGAAGCAGAAGTCAAGTCCTCTTCTGCAAAGGACTTGGGCATTTCTTACTCCACCTACTCTGCTGAAAGGTTGGATAGAGTAGAACACCAATTGAATGATCTTACCAAGGCTGCCACACTCATGGTAAATCTCAAAGATAAAGAAGGTGACAGATTGGTAAAGACAATGGAAAGCTGGTACCACAAGCAAAATGAAAACAAAGTGGAAGTAGACACACTTAAAGAAGAGATTGTCTCCTTGGCAGATGATCAACATAAAATAAATGATGCCATCAAATTCATCAAGCGTGATCAGCAGATACTTAAGTCTGGTGCAATCTCGCTGATCAAGTGTGCAAACTCTTCCAGCTACTCAGCAAAGAAAGCTGCTTCTACCAGCAAGTCTGCTGCTGCTGGTATAGCGAAGCTGCATAATCTCATCTCTCCCCTGGCCACTCAAGTTGAAAGCAACACCAAGGCTATTCAAGCCTTGGAGAAACAAGTAGCTGATCTTCCAGTTCCCTCAGCATCCTTCACTGAGGAAGATCGACAGAGGCACATTAAGTTGGAGAAAGAGGTGGATGAGATCAAGACCTTGCTGTCACAGCTTGTTAAACAGCAATCAGAAAAACCGGCCACTGTGGAAGTTGTTATTAACAATACAACTTCCAAGGGGGAGAAGGTTGATAATGCTGTTTTAGATCTGGTTACTGAAGCAGTGAACAAGGCAGTCGCCCAAATCTATGAAGATACTGCTGAAGAAACCTTGGATGAAAATGTTGATGAAGTGGTGGCTGTGAGTGAAGTTCCCCCTGCTGGTGTTGAGGGGGAGACTGAAAAAGAAGCAAGTATGGAAGTTCCCCCTGCTGGTGTTGAGGGGGAGACTGAAAAAGAAGCAAGTATGGAAGTTCCCCCTGCTGGTGTTGAGGGGGAGACTGAAAAAGAAGCAAGTATGGAAGTTCCCCCTGCTGGTGTTGAGGGGGAGACTGAAAAAGAAGCAAGTATGGAAGTTCCCCCTGCTGGTGTTGAGGGGGAGACTGAAAAAGAAGCAAGTATGGAAGTTCCCCCTGCTGGTGTTGAGGGGGAGACTGAAAAAGAAGCAAGTATTGAAGCTCCCCCAGCTGATATTGAGGGGGAGCAACAAATTGTAGATGCTGCTGAAGAGCGTAGTGACCAAGAGATGGTCAGAGCTTCATGGGAAGCTGGATTTGCTGAGAGAATGGCCGAAGATAGGTCAAGGGAAATGCTGCCAATCTTTCACAGCATATATCTGGGCAATGCTGAAATAACCCCTCTCTCTGACACTCGCCGAAGACAGCTTATTGATTCTGGTTTCTTCAAACCTCCCACTGCTGATCAACTCTCTGTACAATCCTCAGCAGGCCATCAGCATCAACTGATTGATGTATTGGCACTAACTGCTGATGGAAGAACTCAAGATGATGCTATCAAAGAGCTGGATAGAATCAAGCAAAATGAAAACAAAGTGGAAGTAGACACACTTAAAGAAGAGATTGTCTCCTTGGCAGATGATCAACATAAAATAAATGATGCCATCAAATTCATCAAGCGTGATCAGCAGATACTTAAGTCTGGTGCAATCTCGCTGATCAAGTGTGCAAACTCTTCCAGCTACTCAGCAAAGAAAGCTGCTTCTACCAGCAAGTCTGCTGCTGCTGGTATAGCGAAGCTGCATAATCTCATCTCTCCCCTGGCCACTCAAGTTGAAAGCAACACCAAGGCTATTCAAGCCTTGGAGAAACAAGTAGCTGATCTTCCAGTTCCCTCAGCATCCTTCACTGAGGAAGATCGACAGAGGCACATTAAGTTGGAGAAAGAGGTGGATGAGATCAAGACCTTGCTGTCACAGCTTGTTAAACAGCAATCAGAAAAACCGGCCACTGTGGAAGTTGTTATTAACAATACAACTTCCAAGGGGGAGAAGGTTGATAATGCTGTTTTAGATCTGGTTACTGAAGCAGTGAACAAGGCAGTCGCCCAAATCTATGAAGATACTGCTGAAGAAACCTTGGATGAAAATGTTGATGAAGTGGTGGCTGTGAGTGAAGTTCCCCCTGCTGGTGTTGAGGGGGAGACTGAAAAAGAAGCAAGTATGGAAGTTCCCCCTGCTGGTGTTGAGGGGGAGACTGAAAAAGAAGCAAGTATGGAAGTTCCCCCTGCTGGTGTTGAGGGGGAGACTGAAAAAGAAGCAAGTATGGAAGTTCCCCCTGCTGGTGTTGAGGGGGAGACTGAAAAAGAAGCAAGTATGGAAGTTCCCCCTGCTGGTGTTGAGGGGGAGACTGAAAAAGAAGCAAGTATGGAAGTTCCCCCTGCTGGTGTTGAGGGGGAGACTGAAAAAGAAGCAAGTATGGAAGTTCCCCCTGCTGGTGTTGAGGGGGAGACTGAAAAAGAAGCAAGTATGGAAGTTCCCCCTGCTGGTGTTGAGGGGGAGACTGAAAAAGAAGCAAGTATTGAAGCTCCCCCAGCTGATATTGAGGGGGAGCAACAAATTGTAGATGCTGCTGAAGAGCGTAGTGACCAAGAGATGGTCAGAGCTTCATGGGAAGCTGGATTTGCTGAGAGAATGGCCGAAGATAGGTCAAGGGAAATGCTGCCAATCTTTCACAGCATATATCTGGGCAATGCTGAAATAACCCCTCTCTCTGACACTCGACGAAGACAGCTCATTGATTCTGGTTTCTTCAAACCTCCCACTGCTGATCAACTCTCTGTACAATCCTCAGCAGGCCATCAGCATCAACTGATTGATGTATTGGCACTAACTGCTGATGGAAGAACTCAAGATGATGCTATCAAAGAGCTGGATAGAATCAAGCAAAATGAAGAGAATGAGAAGAAGAATCTTGAGTTTATAAGACAGCTACCTTTACTTGAAAAGGATCAGCTTGATGATGAGCAAAGAATGTTGCTAAAATCAAGTGGTGCTGAAGCTCTTTACAGGCAGAAACACAAGGATGTTGAGAAGCAGCTTTCTGAAAAAAGAGCCAAGTTTGAGGGGGAGAAGGCTAAATGGCTTAAGCTGATGGAGGATAGAAAGAGGCCTCAAAGAATTATAGCTGCTGAGGCCTTCAAAGCTGAAATGGGTCTTAAGACTAATTTAAAGATCTTGAGAGAAGGTGCTGATAAGCCAACCAAGTTGGAAGGAGTCAAACCAACCAGCTTGGGTGCTTCAGAGTGGGCTGAGGTGTACATGCTGATCAAAGACAAAAAGGCAGCCAGCTACCAGCAACTCCAGAACATGCTGAAGGACTATTTCGAGAAAGCTTTGGAGTATGAGACCAAGTTTAAAGCGGATCTGCCTATGCTGAGGCAAGTATTTGGTACTCCTGCTGCTATCTCCTCAGCAGGTCAAAGGGCTCAAAGAAAAAGAAAGGAAGAGCAGCGAACTCTTAGACTCGATCTTCCACCTGTCTCTGGTGATGCATCTTTAAACACCAGACTACCTCCCAGAAGTGTTTTTGAAGAAGGGAGAGTACTTGAGACACCTGCTGGCATCTTCTTCACAAACTTCCAGAACACTCAATTGTTCTTCCGCCTGGACGAAATTGAGAGAGCTTCAACCGGGTTTCTCATTAATATAAGAAGAAGATGTGCTGAAACCTCTAACAATAGATGGTTCATCAGCAAGGTGGATGAGGAGCTGGCTAAACCTCATCGATTTAACGACCCAGCAGTTCAAACTGCCAAGCAAGAACACGCTTGGGAGTTTGAAGCTGAAAGTTTGTAGATGTCTAATGTAAATGTTGATTGAATCAACTTGTAACTTTTGAAAGTTGATATAAAAAGACATCTTTCCTTCATATCTTCTATGCTTTACAAATATAATCTACTCAGCAAGTCTTCTCAGCGAATAGGGGGAGATTGTTGAGTCAAGGATTCGCTGACCAGACTTGGTCGCTGACGTGGGTCGTCAGCGAGTCATCAGCGAGTCAATGACTCTTGTCAGCGGGCGGTTTAATTTCCCAAGTTGTATGTCAAGGCGGGAAGATTTCAAACCAACAAGAAGACAAGAAGTCACATGGTGGTTCAGCCAACTGAATGTTACCTTATATGGCAAAGGTACAGTTGGGACCAAAACAAGGGTTTCCCTCTTTCATACCCGTTTTGGTATAGAAGACAAAGGCTCCTGGATCAAGTACAAAGAGCCAATTAGAAGTCGACAACCACCATTCTATCACTATCACTGTAAGGCTGTGTTGCCCTAATTCATCCCTTATAAAAGGAAACACAGCCGCATCATTATAGTTGTTCTTGTTAACCAAAAAGTGTGTATCACTTTATTTGTAATTGTTTAAGTTTTCCTTCTTTCCTAGACTTAGCAATTACTTAGTTCATTTGTAGTCTTGTAAGACAAGTTGTAATCTCGACCATGTATTCATCGTTTAATCAATGAGACATATGACTAGACTTGCTTAGACATTTACACTTGAACTTATTCTTGTTCTTTACTTTCTGTTCTTTACTTTATTGTCTTGTTAAAACTAATTTAAGTGTGCAAATCCTGGACTGTCATATAATAAACAAATAAAATGAACGAAAAAAAAAAAAAAAAAAAAAAAAAAAAAAAAAAAAAAAAAAAAAAAAAAAAAAAAAAAAAAAAAAAAAAAAAAAAAAAAAAAAAAAAAAAAAAAAAAAAAAAAAAAAAAAAAAAAAAAAAAAAAAAAAAAAAAAAAAAAAAAAAAAAAAAAAAAAAAAAAAAAAAAAAAAAAAAAAAAAAAAAAAAAAAAAAAAAAAAAAAAAAAAAAAAAAAAAAAAAAAAAAAAAAAAAAAAAAAAAAAAAAAAAAAAAAAAAAAAAAAAAAAAAAAAAAAAAAAAAAAAAAAAAAAAAAAAAAAAAAAAAAAAAAAAAAAAAAAAAAAAAAAAAAAAAAAAAAAAAAAAAAAAAAAAAAAAAAAAAAAAAAAAAAAAAAAAAAAAAAAAAAAAAAAAAAAAAAAAAAAAAAAAAAAAAAAAAAAAAAAAAAAAAAAAAAAAAAAAAAAAAAAAAAAAAAAAAAAAAAAAAAAAAAAAAAAAAAAAAAAAAAAAAAAAAAAAAAAAAAAAAAAAAAAAAAAAAAAAAAAAAAAAAAAAAAAAAAAAAAAAAAAAAAAAAAAAAAAAAAAAAAAAAAAAAAAAAAAAAAAAAAAAAAAAAAAAAAAAAAAAAAAAAAAAAAAAAAAAAAAAAAAAAAAAAAAAAAAAAAAAAAAAAAAAAAAAAAAAAAAAAAAAAAAAAAAAAAAAAAAAAAAAAAAAAAAAAAAAAAAAAAAAAAAAAAAAAAAAAAAAAAAAAAAAAAAAAAAAAAAAAAAAAAAAAAAAAAAAAAAAAAAAAAAAAAAAAAAAAAAAAAAAAAAAAAAAAAAAAAAAAAAAAAAAAAAAAAAAAAAAAAAAAAAAAAAAAAAAAAAAAAAAAAAAAAAAAAAAAAAAAAAAAAAAAAAAAAAAAAAAAAAAAAAAAAAAAAAAAAAAAAAAAAAAAAAAAAAAAAAAAAAAAAAAAAAAAAAAAAAAAAAAAAAAAAAAAAAAAAAAAAAAAAAAAAAAAAATAAAATAAAATATACAATGTGTGAAAATACATGAAGGGAAAAAAGAGAAATATAAAAAGGGTACTTCTGTCCATTCACGATGCATAATTCTGAGTATTGATATATTTCTTCCGTTTAAAAATCAGAACCATTCACGATGCATAATAACTAGTTTCCAAAACAGTTTCATTTGGAGAGGAACGGGATTGGGGAAGGAACATATCTAGTCAAATTTAATAATGTTCTTTTGAAACATATACTCATATGTATGTATTTATTTTATATTTTTTTTTCCTTTTGTGACGAGACTAAGGAAGAGATATTAAGGTCTTGTTTGTGTGCGTACGTGCATATGAAGACTTTTAAGAAAAGAGACACCGACTAATTATAAATTTATATGAATAATGACATCAAGATGTATCCAACTATTTACGGTTATATTGTGTAATAAACTATTTATGTGTTTATCATATGTAATAAATTCTTAAATCAGGGTATATGAATATATCCGACCAATAAAAAACTTACAAACCAACAACGTGGCATTAGATGTGTCAGCTTATATGGTTTTTACATGTATCCGGGTACATCCAATAGACGGGAATCGAAAGTTCTACACCCCAATGATTCATTATAACAACATAACCATATGTGCATAATTGGTTACATTTTAATGTCATTACATCTAATTTAAAAGCATAAATTTTAGAAAGTCAATATCATTAACATATCGCTCTATTACATAGTGATTGTGCACCAAACCGCGTTTCGGATGCTTTGTAAATAAAGAAAATGATTTAGAGACGGATTAAATGAGTTTTAGGTTTTATTGGCGATTCCCCGAAGGTAGGGCAATACCACTTTACACCAATTATGTGTGTTAGGGTTTTCGGCCGATGAATAGATCGTGCCAATGAGGGAGAAATCCTTCTCCTTTTATAGGGGAAGGTTTCTTGGAGGAGAAGGTTAGGGTTTTTCCTTCCTTCTTAGATTCGATATACACTTGCCATGTATATCTTGATTTAGTTGCTATCTATATCCCTTAATTAATGGGATATGATTTGATATTGTTTAGGAAGAGATTTGTATTGATCTCTAACCATTTTAATTAACTCGAAACACCTCCGGGCTTAAGCCCTTCGTGAGAGTGCTTCGAGTTATAGGAGCTTTGTATAATGGATCGGAGGGGTACATCGTCAAGTCCCCCAGTCTACTATTATACACTGCTAGGGCTATGATTTTAGACTATACTATTTTCATCTCCTCATCTTCTAAACTTCTTAACTTTGATGAATGTGCTTCGTAATCTTAAGGTCTAAATGTAACACCTGTCGTTTAAAAATATGGATTTCCAAAAATTTTCGCCTAACGGCGTCAAAAGAAAGCGGAAGTAAACTTGAAAAGACCAAACCAAAAGAATCTGTTTGGTTCATTTATTCATAGGTGTTACCAGCAATGTCATCAAAATATGCGCCGCATATTTCAAAACTGGGCACATATGCGTCGCATGAGAGAAATATGCTCCGCATATTTCACCTATTTTTGTCACAGAAAACACCAAGCGTTTGTGCAACACCAAATATGCGCCGCATATCGGGCTTCCTTCAGAAGACCCAATTCCAAAACTGGGCAGATGTGCGCCGCACCGCCTTTTGGTGCGCCGCATATCGTCTGGTTCGACCAAGTACCCCCATGTTTTAATCCTTTAAACAAATTCCTTTCAAACCCCAAACCTTAATCCCAAGCACAACTTTAACACTTCGCAGCTCGAATGTAGCCTCACATCATAACATGGTGTTCATAGAATGGAAGAGCTTCATGGTTAAGGGTTCAATCAACCTTAGTGCTAACTTCTTTACTTGCTTCTGCTTCATCATTCTTTATTCCATTTATACGTGTCTACTCTTCGCGTGGTTAAATATGATACCATTCAGTGATTCCATCATTCCCATCTTCACTTTATTCGGGTCAACACAGACACAGTCTCACAAACACACACATGTCGTGATACATTTACAATTACGTTCGCGACCGAAATTGTAACTGTATCCTTCCACACGTGTGTCCGGTAACCCTTCTATGCGTCACCTACTTATGACCCTTCAAGTATCCAGCATCAACTCTACTCGTCACACTTCAAATCCAAGTCCTTTAAGCCCGTGGGCTCAACAACATAATACAACACTTCATAGAGATCTTACCAACTTCGTTACTTTCTACACTGGTCAACATAAGCATGGCCATACAAACACGCTCGCGTCGTGATACGCTTGCAATCATGTTCCGGACCATAATTGTAATTGTATCCTTTCACTCACATGTTCGTTACCACATTTGTGTATCGTCTTCTTTTCACCAAATCCTTTCACGCGACCTTTATTACGCATACAACATATATTTTCCATTGTGGTCCTTGTCCCTAACCTCGTGGGTTCGACATTGATAGAATACCATTTCACCTAATCCTTTCACGCGACCTTTATTACGCATACAACATATATTTTCCATTGTGGTCCTTGTCCCTAACCTCGTGGGTTCGACATTGATAGAATACCATTTCACCTAATCCTCTAACTTTTGTCCATCTCAACAATTTCCCACGTAATATAAAGCACAAGTTTATCAAATTCAATTAGAGAAATAGAAGATTACCTCGAGGGCCGTCTATCGTAGCAACAGAATAATTAGCGACGGAGAAGCGAGAAATGGGAGAATAAAGGCTAAAAGACACATTCACATATCAATAAACAATCATCACATTGCCTTAATCCTACACTCTCACTCAAACCCAAACCTGTCCTAAGGCATTTTATCTCAAAGGCTAAGCATACCTACTTAAGCCTAACTTGATCTCTATCGGTTTAAGTCCAATTCCTATGGCATACTTATAGTCATTGGTTCACTTAAACCATTTCTCTGATACCACTTGTAACACCTATCGTTTAAAAATATGGATTTCCAAAAATTTTCGCCTAACGGCGTCAAAAGAAAGCGGAAGTAAACTTGAAAAGACCAAACCAAAAGAATCTGTTTGGTTCATTTATTCATAGGTGTTACCAGCAATGTCATCAAAATAGGTTCAAATGGAAATCCATCGGTTGCCCAACATTAAACAATCGACAACATAGTAAATGCAAATCATAAATGTCTAAACATAAAGCAAATATCTAATGCGAGCAGCCATTATGGGTAAACTATAGCTATCCTCATTGCAATCTACCCTTGCCTCGCACTTTATTCATCATCTATCACGGGCTTGCTAAACCTGAGGGAGCAACCCATTTCAAGAAACAAGTGTTAGCTAACGAATTAGCTAAGTAAGATAACACATAGTTTATAAAGCATTTATCCATTTAAAACATTATAGAAAAGTCATATTTCATCTTTAAGGCACATATCATCACTAGTCATCACATCTATTATATCACATCTTTCATATAGGATGGGTCATCCTAAATGTGTCTAGTCATCTTTTGCATCTTCACATATATCATCTAAACATCTTTGTAGTTGTGACATAAGTCACACATCTCATATAACATATACATCTTTGTAAGGGTGACATAAGTCACACCCGACTAGATGGACAAACCTTACGGCAGTACATCAATGTCATTAAGGAATGGCAAGCCAATCCCGGAGTAATCCGAATGTTCAAGACAATGGGGTTGGTCAGACCTCCCGTATTACTCTTCACATCTAAGACCATGTTGCAAGGAGCCACCCGAGCAACCACATCTACGCACCCGCCGGGCAAGGGCAAGTACGGGTTAAGCTTAACACTTTCATCTAAATTACGAGATAGATTTCACATCTCATATAGTTTAGGTGTTTACATTACCTAAACATTTATCATATAATGCATCTTAACGTTTGAGCCCTTAAATGTGCACGTGTCATGGCAACTTAATAAGTCTAGTGAACTAGATGAACAAGCCATACAATCATGCACATTTCATTTATCATCATCATATAATCACATTTCAATACATCTCAAGACATTACATAACATTTCATAGCATATCATTACATCTCATATCATTGGGATAGCATTTCAGGCCTCAATAGTCATCTACATAGTCCATATCACCTCCCGTGTAACCCCGAATACCCATAAGCAAACAAGATATCATTTGGGAAGTTATTATATGAAAACCATGTTTTTGTTGAACCCTCAATGTGTCAAAGTAGTGTATCTTACCTCGTGACGAGCACAACGAGCAATACGCAAGGTTAATTTGTCTTGTTTGTGTTTCCGACTACCTATAGCAACATATAACCAATAGGTAATATAAATGTGGCTTCAAAAGACCTCTCTAAGTTCTCTATACCATAAAGTAACCTAAGCATAAGGTCTATGGGTCAAACGAGCATGAAAACAAGCCTAAACGACATCCAGATAGGAATATGCGCCGCACACCCATCCTCTGCGCTACATATCATAACCTACCTGAAGTCTGAACATAACCCAGCCAACACAATTCGTTTGCTATCAAATTTTGGGTCACAAGATGACCAAATGAGACAAAACTCAGTTCTTAACAAATGTAGCAGACTCAAAGACCTTTTCAAAAATGTAAGGTTTGACTCTTGAAGAGCTCTAATGAATACGTTATGACGTTTGCAAGACAAGTCTTCAGAATTCGTCTGAAACCTGACCATTTTTGGAAATCGACATTTTTCGCATATCTCTGGGAAAAATCACAGGAAACTTTGTTAATATCGAATTTAGGGAACACATAGAGGTTTTCAGAAATATAAGATTCATCTCCTAAGTCGTTCATATAAGGAAGATATGATTTTTGCAATATGACTGAATTTTCAGACCTAATAAACCCTTTGTTTTGCAAATAATTTCCACCATCAAACATCCATGTCAAGCCACCACGACCTCTACAGTTCTTACACATCAAATTATGACTTAGTTATCATTATGAAATCATCAATTGATTCATGGATTCATTATACTCATTTTACAATCGATTTGACACCCGAATGACCTAAATCGACTCACAAACGCTATCGAATCCATATCAAACCTCAAGACCAGATGTGAACCCTATATTGGTTCTATTTGAACATTAAAATGACTCTAGAAACAGCTTCATACCTGTATAAAATCTCAAGATACATATTGATTGCAATAACAATCACCGAATGACCCGAAATCGCCAATCTAACAACAAAAACGTTTCTTATCAATCAATACTCAACAAGTCCAGGTATGGACGAAATATATGGATGAATATGACTAATATTCTGCAAAGATTTCGATCTATACCTTGGAGGATGATAAACGGATCGATTACATGCACCGATTGATCATTAATCCACCCGAAAACGCAAGAAATCGCACGAGGATTACTCCTGGAAAAAGGGGAGGCTTAGGGTCCTTAGGAGGAAAGAATAACTGAATTAGGGGATAATAATCTGACCTAATTACTCCTAATCACGTTTTTGAAGTTTCAGGAATGACAAGAATGGTCCCTAGACTTCTATACGACACATAAATAGCGTAAATCGTCCACCGGGAATTCTATCGACATATTAAACACACGTAAGCATTAACTCGTTTAGAGACGTAACGGTAGCAAAGTGTTGCTTAACGACTCAAGTCAACCGTTACACAAAAACTTTGGGATGTTACACTAAAGGTAGGTGACTTTTTGTGAAAGGACCAGGAGGCGTACATATAAGAAATTGGAAGAACAAGTTTATTTTTGTAAGTGTTGATTTGATGCCCCAAAATTGTGATGTGTTGGTAAATAGGGAGAATTTGAGTGTAGTGAAAAAGAGTATTAACCCGGTACCCGATGGTGAGGAATCTGGGCTTTTGTTTAAGGAGATCATTAGTCACCCCATATTAGTTGTGTCGTACCCTGATAGTATTTTGTTCAAAGCCAAAATGATCGGTTCGTTGCCTGCTGGGAAGAGGAGTTTGATAGTGAGTTGTATATCTTTCTTTATTTTCTATTTAAGATGAGTGATTGTTTGTTCAGGCAATGGTTTATGTTGGCCATTACCTGTGTTTTTAGCTTTTTGTAAGCTGCTGGGATATGGAGCCCTTTATTTTTGAGGGTTTCACTCCCAATTTTCCTTGTTTTTTTTTCGGGTCGGGTTGAATCATGTAGGTTACCTGATCGTAAACAAAGTATCCTTTCTCCCCCAGATGGTTTCATTGGGGTGTATCTTAGGTCTTTCACTCATGGTAGTGTTAGGTATCCTTTTACTCCCTTCTTTTTCTGTACTGAAGTATTATGAGAATCATTTATCCCGCTGGCATCCTCAAGGTCATTCAAAAATCATGGCCTTTGAGGTCTTATGTCGTGCTTACGGTGGTGAACCGTCTTTGGAACTTTTTAGGAGATTCGCATATGTTTGCGATGCGGGGGACTGGGTTACCATTGCAACCAGATCTAGGGAGAATTCCTGTTTTGTGAAAGGACCAGGAGGCGTACATATAAGAAATTGGAAGAACAAGTTTATTTTTGTAAGTGTTGATTTGATGCCCCAAAATTGTGATGTGTTGGTAAATAGGGAGAATTTGAGTGTAGTGAAAAAGAGTATTAACCCGGTACCCGATGGTGAGGAATCTGGGCTTTTGTTTAAGGAGATCATTAGTCACCCCATATTAGTTGTGTCGTACCCTGATAGTATTTTGTTCAAAGCCAAAGTGATCGGTTCGTTGCCTGCTGGGAAGAGGAGTTTGATAGTGAGTTGTATATCTTTCTTTATTTTCTTCGTGACATTTGTAGCTTGACTCTGTATTGTCTTCATATTTGCAGACATGTCTTTCATGAATTTTGTTAGAAAGGGTGGTCAGGTTGTAGCCGAAGCTCCTTCTGGTGCTCTTCCCATGTTCCTTCTGATGCTGAGCGTACTCCAAAGGATGGGGGAAGTGTCCCCTTTAACCTTGGTTCTTCCGCCCGTCCCAAGGGGGAATCCACCACTTCTTCTGATCCTAACCAGGCTATGGATGATGAGGTTGTTATAACTGGTGAATGTAGGGATGAGCGGCATGCTGCTCCAGTGGAGGGTGTAGCCTCTCGTCTTCGTAAGAGGGGTAAGGAGACACCTCCTACTGCTCCTGCTTCGAAGAAGAAAAAGAAAGCTGTTGAGGACAAGACTGGTGCTACGGGTAATCGATTATTTTCTCTCCCTTTCCTTCCTCTCCTCTTCTTATTTTTATATTTTCCTTGTGGTTTTGTAGTTGATATATGTCGTATGGAAACGAGGGCCTTCGCACAGTTTTACAAGGAACGTTCTGATGAGAGGAGTATGTTGGATGCTGAGATGGTTGTTCGTTTGAATCATCTTTTGGGTGCTCAACTTGAGGCTGAGAGACTGCTTGAAGAGAAGAAGGCAGAATGTTCTTTACTCCAAGAGTCAATGAATAATGTTGCTTCGGATTTGGGTGAGGTGAAGTCTTTGAAGAGCAAACTTATGGAAGCAGAGGCTGCTGTGAAGATCCAGGAGGGTGAGCTTGCTGATTTGAGGTTAAAGTTGACGAAGATCATGGCCGAGTTGAGCATGGAGAAGGAAGTCTCTCAAAACTTTTCGTCATCCATCAGTAAACATATGCCCAACGTGCTGGCTTGATAACCAAAGTGATTCCTCATGCCTGCAGGAGTTTAATCGATAGTGAGGAGTTTGGGAGATTGCTTGGGGAGGTGATTTCTGCTCATAGGGATGATGAGAGGGCCCTTGTGATTAGGAGTTTAAGCGAAGAGGGATTGATTGACTTATCAACGCGCTCCGAATACAAAGATAATACTGCTTCTGCTATTAGCGCAGCGGTTGAAAATTATGAGACACTTTCCCTTTCATTGAGAGGCTTACCTCTGATCCCTCGGCTTCGTTTGAATCACTCCTCCAAATGCGGCCAGACAAGATTATCCCTACTGCTGCTGCTTCCACTCCGGTTGTCACTGATGCTTCTGTTGTTGATGCTTCCCAATCCCATCCCGAAGGTACTTCTGCCTCATGAATAGCCTTTTTCATGATACTTGATTGGTGGCTTCTGAAACATTTTATTATGGCTTGTGTGCTCTTTGAACAATTCTTTCTTTGGCTTATATGCCTTTGAACAATTTTTGTTATCTTTTCTTTATGCAGATTTCAATTTAAGATGAGTGATTGTTTGTTCAGGCAATGGTTTATGTTGGCCATTACCTGTGTTTTTAGCTTTTTGTAAGCTGCTGGGATATGGAGCCCTTTATTTTTGAGGGTTTCATTCCCAATTTTTTGTTATCTTTTCTTTATGCAGATTTCAATTTAAGATGAGTGATTGTTTGTTCAGGCAATGGTTTGTGTTGGCCATTACCTGTGTTTTTAGCTTTTTGTAAGCTGCTGGGATATGGAGCCCTTTATTTTTGAGGGTTTCACTCCCAATTTTCCTTGTTTTTTTTCTTGCAGGGGTCCTTCGTTAGGTTATGCAAGGTATTATTGGTTATTCGAAGGTCTTTTCCTTCGCTGCACGGTATCGAGGGTACCACCATTCGATTGTTTAGTGTCTCACATTTACTTATGGTCTGCATGGTATCGAAGGCGACCACCTTCGTCTTTTACATGTCTTTTTTATTGGTGCATGTTTCGTAATGAAAAGTTTTTCATTTACGGTTTGGCTATATGTTGTGTAGGCGTCCCTTTGAACACACATGGAGCCTTGTTAACATGTCTTATTTTAGCAGAAGAATACATACGTGGTGAGTTTGTAAGATATGATAGGGAGCGACCCTTCGTAATGGTAAATAGTAACAAATCGTATAATGACCTAAAAAAAGAAAAATTAAATTAATAACGATGTGATTACATAAGTTCCTAACAGGAAAGCTATTATTCATCTAAGGGAGCAACTCGTTATATTTATCACTGTGTGAAAAATTGAAGTTGCTCCGAAGCAATCCTTGCACATTGTGCCAAAAAGTGTTCTTAGTTTGGTTCGATGGAATCAGCAGGTTCCTCTTTCTGGCTTATATGCCTTTGAACAATTTTTGTTATCTTTTCTTTATGCAGATTTCAATTTAAGATGAGTGATTGTTTGTTCAGGCAATGGTTTATGTTGGCCATTACCTGTGTTTTTAGCTTTTTGTAAGCTGCTGGGATATGGAGCCCTTTATTTTTGAGGGTTTCACTCCCAATTTTCCTTGTTTTTTTTCTTGCAGGGGTCCTTCGTTAGGTTATGCAAGGTATTATTGGTTATTCGAAGGTCTTTTCCTTCGCTGCACGGTATCGAGGGTACCACCATTCGATTGTTCCATGTCTCACATTTACTTATGGTCTGCATGGTATCGAAGGCAACCACCTTCGTCTTTTCCATGTCTTTTTTATTGGTGCATGTTTCGTAATGAAAAGTTTTTCATTTACGGTTTGGCTATATGTTGTGTAGGCGTCCCTTTGAACACACATTGAGCCTTGTTAACATGTCTTATTTTAGCAAAGAATACGTACGTGGTGAGTTTGTATGATATGATAGGGAGCGACCCTTCGTAATGGTAAATAGTAACAAATCGTATAATGACCTAAAAAAAGAAAAATTAAATTAATAACGATGTGATTACATAAGTTCCTAACAGGAAAGCTATTATTCATCTAAGGGAGCAACTCGTTATATTTATCACTGTGTGAAAAATTGAAGTTGCTCCGAAGCAATCCTTGCACATTGTGCCAAAAAGTGTTCTTAGTTTGGTTCGATGGAATCAGCAGGTTCCTCTTTCTGGCTTTCATCATTCTCTCGGTCTCCAGGTTCCTTACTTTCTTTGGTACTTTTATCGCCCGACAGGCCTTTGTAAAGCATATAGAAGGTGGCGTTCGGAACCTTCTTTGCTTTCTCCATCATCATTACTCCTTTTCCCTTTTCACTTAACGGTGCTTTCATTGTGTCAGTTTCACCCTCAGTGTTGTCTTTCAAGTTATGTTCATTAGTTGCTCCTTTGTCCACGAATCCCACAAAGGAGGGCGTTTTCACTGTTCTTTTTAAAGTTGGTACCTGCCGAGGGCTTTGCGAGAGCTTCAGGAGATCAATTTTCTCTTTCTGTCCATTTTTTTCTCCGTAGGGCGGATACTCGTAGAGGCATCCTCCGAAGGTGAGCATACTTTGTTCTTTCTTGCTCTCTGGGATATCTTCGTACTGGTAAATCCTATTTTCGACACCACCTGCTGCCATCTCCTTGGCATCCAGCCATGTGTTCGCTTTAGCCTTTACCTCTTCGTATGTCTTTGGGAGCTTTTCCACCAAGTACTTGATCAACGAAGGGCTTCGGAATCCATGAACCGCCTGAAATTCGATGTGACTCTGGTAGTGCAGGTATCCGCTGAGTTTCCTTAGTGTATCTTGCTATGAGGTTTCTGGTCTCCTCGGTTTCTCTTTGCTTTATGTTGTGGACAGTGATGCAGGATCTCACCTGGGCTTGCCCTCTTTGGCCGAAGTAGAGTCTGAACTTCTCTGAAAAGCTTGAGATCGAGCCCTTCAGGAGGCTGTTAAACCATTCACTTGCATCACCTTTGAGTACCCATCCAAAGGCCTTAGAAGCCACGGGGTCATTCCATTGTTGCATCGCAGCCGCTCCTCCGAATAATTGCAAAAAGTCATTTGGGTCACTTCTTCCTTCGTAAGGCTGTATATTAGCCGGATACTTCATGTTATTAGGGGTAGGGTACTTTTGTATCCATTCCGCCAAAGGTGAGGCGTCTGCTCTGCTTTCCAGTGGGAAGGGTTGTCCTTGTGTTGAAGTGATGTCTGCGTCCCATGTGTGCCCTTCGTGGTAAAGATACCATGACAGTGGGTGTAGGAATGGGATCGAATTGTTCAATCCATACGGAAGATGACCTTCGGGAATATGAAACGGATATCTGATGAGCGTTCATTTTGTGATAAATTCCCCCATCATAAGGCCACATTTCAATGCTTAAATGAGGGTAAATGGCATCAATCAACTCAACATGGAGGCCTATGAAGTTACAAGACACAAGGAGGTAATTCGGGAGTCGAACGAAGCAAATCGGAGTGCAGCAGGAGCTGTCAGTGCCGCTAGCATCCTTGCCAGCGTCGCTGGCCCATCAGCAGCAAGGCTCAACGCCGCTGGAGCCCATCTCCAGCGCCGCTGGGCGACCCAGTTTAGCAACCGACTTTCAGCCTATTTATAGTCGAAGAAACCCTCAAAACCCGAAGGGAGAGCCGATTCAGCAGCCCTAGCCGCCATATACAAACCCTAGGTCGACTTTGCAGATTCCATGGAGGTTTTGGAGCTTCTAACACCTTCTGATCTTCATCTTCTATCTAGATCTATCTCTTTTATTTTACTTTCAGTTGGTAAACAATGTCTTTCATCTTTTCAGACTTTGTTATTCCTTTAATAATGTCAGGCTAGTAGGCTGAATACTTGTTTGGATCGATGTGATCATGTAGACGTTTATTTATTTTACTTTATTTGTTAGATATGTTGAATTGTGTTTACTGTTTATCGTAGATCCATGTTTTATGAGTTCTTCATATTGTTATAGGTTCTATATCTGCATGTATTAATTTAATTCTGATGATCGGTCTATAATCATACACTAGGATTAATACATAAAGATGGAAAACACTAATCGGTCTATAATCATACACTAGGATTAATACATAAAGATGGAAAACACTAATCGGTCTATAACTAGATGTAAAAGGTGATTCACTTATAACTGAGAGATCCAGAACCATAATAATTAGAATAAATTGAACATGATGCTTAACAATGTCAGACGCGATCCAGTGACATTGAAACGTGCACTGTGGTCACCGGAGGGAATTATTATCTGGTCATGGCTTAAGAGCCGGGTATATTAAAAGATGGATTAGTAACACAGACTTAGGTGATTAAATCTTAAACAATGAATCTAACGAGAATTTGTTTAAAGAGTAGTGTGAGTCTAGGGATAGCACTAGTTACTTAGGCAAAGTGAATCTAACAAGAATTTGTTTAAAGAGTAGTGTGATTCTAGGGACAACACTAGTTACTTAGGCAAAGTGAATCTAACGAGAATTTGTTTAAAGAGTAGTGTGATTCTAGGGACAACACTAGTTACTTAGGCAAAGTGAATCTAACGAGAATTTGTTTAAAGAGTAGTGTGATTCTAGGGACAACACTAGTTACTTAGGCAAAGTGAATCTAACGAGAATTTGTTTAAAGAGTAGTGTGATTCTAGGGACAACACTAGTTACTTAGGCAAAGTGAATCTAACGAGAATTTGTTTAAAGAGTAGTGTGATTCTAGGGACAACACTAGTTACTTAGGCAAAGTGAATCTAACGAGAATTTGTTTAAAGAGTAGTGTGATTCTAGGGACAACACTAGTTACTTAGGCAAAGTGAATCTAACGAGAATTTGTTTAAAGAGTAGTGTGAGTCTAGGGACAACACTAGTTACTTAGGCAAAGTGAATCTAACGAGAATCTGAGCCGTGATTAAGTTTTCCAACAGTCTAGCAAATGGGTAGAGTAAGTAATCTGGTCGTACCATGAGATCGGAGATGCCAAACAAGTATTTTAATTTAATTACTGTTATTAGCTTTTAATTCAACTTTTCAGATTAAGCCTCTCGCTGAATAAGCGGTTGCGGCTTCTATTTACTTTTTATTTGCATTAGTTTAATAGGAAATCGTGACAACCCCCAACCGATAGATTACACACATTATTAGACTAGGTAGTGCAAGCGTCCTATAATAATCGTCATCTGAGCGTATTTTCCCGAAGTACTTTTCCGATTGTCTTTAGTTCGTTTCTTTCATGTACGAGTCTTTATAACTAGATTATGTATTTTGAGGGCGTGTACGTCACTAGTGTTTAAAACTTTATCAATGGAATAGGTGGATTTATGGTTATTCGAGCTTTATGAGCATTAAGAATTTTGAAAAATTGCACGTGGACTCGAGAACAGGAGGAATACTGTTGTCTTGTGGAAATGCCAAATTAAGTGAAACACTTAAAAATAAATGTAATTAAAGATTTGATTATCGAATATGGTCCTATATATAGTCATTTAAAAGCTATTTAAAAGTTATAAATAGTGATGTCGACGAAGTAAATTAATGAGTCTCGGATTCTCTTAAATTGTCAAGTCAAATGAGGTTTCGGGAGGTCAAAGGAGTTGTCAAAACTTGGTCAAGGCATGGAAGGAATAACAAAAACCCTAAGTTCTCCACAATCTCACAAATTCTCTACTTTCTCCTCTCCCTCTCTCACGGCCGTACCCCCCTCCTATTTTCTTCTTCAAAATTTTGTGTAACACCATCATCAATCACCATATTCTTCTCAAGTTTTTGTTAAGGTAATTAAAGGGTTTTGTTAAGTTCTGAAAACTTATAAACTCTCTGAATTAAACTCTCTACTTAAAATTCTCTGAAGTAATAAACTCTCTATTCTAAACTCTATGAAATGAACTATCTAAACTAAATTATGCATAACTTGATTTCGTGCAGACACTTTTCAAAAAATTTATAAACTCTCTAGATAAACTCTTCACATAAGTTCTCCGCCTAAACTCTTCGAACAAGTTCTCCAAAAATAAGTTCTCTGCCTAAACTCTTCAAACAAGTTCTTCAAAAATAAGTTCTCCGCCTAAACTCTTCGAACAAGTTCTCCAAAAATAAGTTCTCTGCCTAAACTCTTCAAACAAGTTCTTCAAATAAATTCTCTGAACAAGTTCTTTAAATAAACTCTTTGAACAAGTTCTCCAAGCAAATTCTCTAAAATAAGTTGTCTGAATAAGTTCTCTGAAATAAGTTGAAATTAAGTTCTCTGAAAATTAAGTTCTCTGAGATACATAAACTCTGTGTCATATTTAAGTTACGAAGAACTTATAAACTCTCTGAATTAAACTCTCTACTTAAAATTCTCTGAAGTTCAATAAACTCTCTGAATTAAACTCTCTACTTAAAATTCTCTGAAGTTCAATAAACTCTCTGAAGGATTTAATTCTCTGAAACTTAAACTCTTCAACTAAACTCTTTGGAAGTTAAACTCTCCGATGGATATATATGTATAAGCTCTTTGTTTCAGTGGTCAAAGACTAAACTTTAAGTCATCGACATTTCAAGTGTTTACAAGTACAACAAAGTTATTATATATAATACGGCATTATACAAGACATAATGGCATTTCTTAAGACACTAGTATAAGTTATAGACGTGTACAATTAAGTAAGTACTTACTGGGTGACTTGTGGACAGTGTAGGACTTTTGGACA
Source organism: Erigeron breviscapus (assembly GCA_034093135.1). Lineage (NCBI taxonomy): Eukaryota > Viridiplantae > Streptophyta > Magnoliopsida > Asterales > Asteraceae > Erigeron > Erigeron breviscapus. The sequence goes on along the minus strand of CM067171.1, from coordinate 12,639,517 downwards.
GATAGTATACGTGTTTTAGGTGTATCTCACTGTTCGTGTTCTTGTTCGTTGATTTAGGGTACTTGTGCTTGTGCTGCTTTCAGGTGATGTGAAGTCCCTCACTTGATGGCTTAACCCACTAGTGTAAAATACGTCAAGACAAGTATGTACTAGAAATGGACTAGGACTTGAGACAGTTCTGGTCACCAATGAGACTGGTGCCTGGACTCTTTCAAAGGATGTTTCAGTTGTTGTTACAGTAGAGTCCAGCACACGTGGATCAGGGAAGTTTAATGGTGTCTCAATTGGTGGTGGTTGAAATGGTGATCTATGAAGTCCTTGTAAAGGACTTGGGTTGAAATATGGAGTATGTTGAGGAATTGAAGGTGGTGGTGGTGGTGGTAAATTTGATGATTCTGGTGGAGGTGATGGTATTTCAGATGAAGGAGGAGGTGGAATGACTGAAGTGTCAACCTGACTGGAAGTTGGCGGTGGAACCGAAGAATGTTCCTCTTCCATTATCAAGTCTTCACCAAAAATATTCATATCAGTATCAAAATTGATATCTGACATGGGTGACTCAACTTCATTCCAAATTGGAGGTTGCCCAACAGTCTGGTCAGTTATGTCCTGGTTCAAATCAATCTGACCAGTTACTGGCTCAACCGTAGTATTATTGCCAGGTTGAGGCCCAGTCGAAACCTCGCCTCCGATCGTAGTCACGGGAAATGCATCAGTGATGACTGTACCATCTGCAGCCATCACATCAACTGCCGTAGAACTTTGAACATTAATCACTAGTGGTGACGCACCAGTGACATCGTCTGTTCGTGCAATGAGAGAAGTGTCAGAAATTTAGCTAAGTACAGAAGTTTGTGCTGACACGGACTCTACTGAAGGATGGGTTGTCCTTCTAATATCTTCACCACTGTCCCCTAAAAGAAGATTGGAAGTGGTTGCTTGTGGGTTTTCCCTTATGACATATCCAGATTCCTGTTGGGAGGAATCTGGATGGCTGGTTTGGGTTCTACTGGAAGCGACCAATTCTCCTCCTCTCCTAAGACGCCTGGTTTGATTTCTTGGTCGTCTGGGGGGTTTTGTGTAAGTCCCAACTCGTTAGATGGTACTACTGAAGACACCTCTATGTCGATGGTGGAGTTACTTTGCAATATATGCACTGAACTGGAGACAACCAGTTGCAGTGTGTATATACCAAGTTCTAGATAGATTACTTATATAAAAGACAATAAGTAAAGAACAATGCAATAATACAAATAACTTGTAAGATAACTTGATGAGACAATATGTATTTTTCAATGTGTAATTTATTTATTGATATTAAACAAATTACAAGGTTGATGCGGAACCAAGATAATACACGAATGTAAATATCCTAACAACCTATGAAATACAATTGATCTATACTCGGAATTTCTCAAGACAATCGAAACACTTAAAGTTGTGAAATGTTCCTTTTAGCGATTGAGAGAAGATTGCACAAGTTCACCAAGAATATTGCAGGTTTGCAAAGTGTGAAGTCTATCGAAGTTTATTCGAAGAAGTAATATTCTTGGTTGTGCAATGACTTGTATTTATAGGCAAAGTTAACATTGGGATGTTAACTTTAGCCGTACAAATGTGGTTGGGAGCATTTAAGGAATAACATTTAATTCCTTAAAAAGCAGTGTAAAGTCGCATGTTAAAGTGACTTTACATAACCACCTTTATGTACCTTTTAATACTTAAATAATAAGATAAGGCTTATTATCCGGGTAAAGGTACATAAAGCATATAAGTCAATTCCTCGTAATCAGTGTAAAGCTTTGTAAGGGCTTTCCACTGATGGTCTCCAGTTTGTAACTGACTAGAATGCCAACTGGGCTTCGCTGCCATTGTCATTCTCTATCTTCCATTTGTTGTCTTCGACTTCAACTGGAATGCTTCTTCAACTTGGTCAGTTCTCAACTGGATGAAGTCTTCAGTTGCGTTAACTGTACGGTGCAACTAGACTTCAATATATTTCTCGACAAATCATCTTGGTCACCAGTTCACTAGTCTCCAGATGCAACTGGTGACTGGCAAAGTGTGAACTGGTGACTGGCAAAGTGTGAACTGGTGACTGGCAAAGTGTGAACTGGTGACTGGCAAAGTGTGAACTGGTGACTGGCAAAGTGTGAACTGGTGACTGGCAAAGTGTGAACTGGTGACTGGCAAAGTGTGAACTGGTGACTGGCAAAGTGTGAACTGGTGACTGGCAAAGTGTGAACTGGTGACTGGCAAAGTGTGAACTGGTGACTGGCAAAGTGTGAACTGGTGACTGGCAAAGTGTGAACTGGTGACTGGCAAAGTGTGAACTGGTGACTGGCAAAGTGTGAACTGGTGACTGGCAAAGTGTGAACTGGTGACTGGCAAAGTGTGAACTGGTGACTGGCAAAGTGTGAACTGGTGACTGGCAAAGTGTGAACTGGTGACTGGCAAAGTGTGAACTGGTGACTGGCAAAGTGTGAACTGGTGACTGGCCAGTTCCAGGTGAACTGGTCCTAACATTTTGTGGTAAGATAACTGTAGTTTGCTGTGGGTTAGAGGCCACCTCAGTTTCTGGTGACCCCACTTCAGCAATGAGGACTCCAGTGGGTCCTTCATTATTTTGAAGCTCGCCTGGAGCCTCTTTCGACTCATCTGGTGATGATGCATCGGTTACTTCCCTTCTGAAATGGTGAGTCATATTCTGAGGGATATCTATCTCACCAGGTTTTGAAGTTAAATTATTTAAATCCCTCGGATACTGAAAAGTATCGTGAGTCTTAATCGTATTGCTCACCAAGTGCCCTTTTAAAAATAAGGGAAAGAAAATGAATAAAAGGTACATGAGGTTTTCTGCTTTTACCTTTTAGTCGTTCAGCAAGGTCATCAAAGAAGATCTGGGGAAAATCAACTCTATAACCAAACTATAGGCAGTATGCAATCTAGAATTGTGTCTGATTGATTTGGTCAAGTCCTCCAGAACCGCCTCCCAAACAGTCAACGATATGAGTGAAGAAATATCTCCATGAGTCAGTTATTTTACTCATGTAGATAGTGCCCTTTCTTTTCAGCACCCCATGTTCATCCAAAATATCAGAATGCCCCATTTGCCTACATACTTCTCCTGAATGTAGATTGCCCTTTCTTTTTCAGCACCCCATGTTCATTCATCCAAAATATCAGAATGCCCCATTTGCCTACATACTTCCCTGAGATTGATGCCAGTGGGAAGTTGTATGGCCAGCTCATTTTCCACAAAGTAATTTAACTGAAGAGCATCTCTTAGAGAGTCAACAGTCAAGGTGAATGCCCTGGTGCCTTTCTTTAAAGTATAGTGAATGGTTTCATCATCACCATCCACAAAATGAGCCGTGTACCAGAACTCACATAAGTATTCGTGGTACGTATTACCCGGATTCAGAGTTAGGGCTCCATATAATAGACAACTGAGGAAGAAAGCAGTCAGTCGCCCAATAATGGATTGGGGTTCATGGGTGCCTGAAAGCTTTGCCATCCAATTATTCATGTTTATGCGGATGGCTGCTGGATCCAATGTTATATTTGGAGCTTTTATGACGGCGGCGACAGGAGTATAAGATGAAGAGAGAAGATTTTTCTCAGAACTTGATTGTCTAGGAGCCATCGTGTACAACCGATTTCCCATAATGAAAGAAAGAAAAATGGTGTTTTAAGATTTTTAGGGTTTGATTGATGAATTTATGAGTGATGATTGGGAATTTGTAACACCCGTCATTTTAAAAACCTGAATTTCAAAAACTTTTGCCAAACGGCGTTTAAAACGTAGCGGAAATAGGAAGACTTAAAAACTACCCCAACCGAAACGGTTGGTACGTTTCATAAACGGTGTTACTAATAGCATCATCAAAATAATGTAAATGAAATCCAAGTCATGGCACCAACATAAATGCCATTCATTATTACATGTATCATAAACCTAGATAGTGTAGCCGAAACATAGGCTATGAGAAGTCTAAGCATTCAACAATCTATGCTAGTCTTCTTTATTGCATCTACCCATCTCACGAGCTAAACCTTTCTCTAGCTCAAACCTGCTTATCCTGAAGGACACAACATTTTCATAAAAGCAAGTGTTAGCTAATAATATTAGCTAAGTAAGATACACACATTTTGATAAAACGTTCTTCATTTTACTTTCATAAAACTTCGTCATATTTTACTTATCAAAACATAATCACATTACATATCATCCACGACAATCATAGTTCAACCCATACTTCCCCTTTCCCACGTTGCATCACATTTCATTTCATATCAACATATACATCATATCATCATATACTCACATCTTAATCAATATCTTATATCATATCAACATAGACTTACCACTTAAACGTAGCTTCATATCATAACTTGGCATACCACACATAAACTTGTCACACGTATTCATATTAGCACATGTAGAGTAATTACTTCTAATTGTGCCTATCAACGATTATATCACACATATCAACATATCTTACATGAATCTCACGTCACATTTAAATTACATGTACATCTTTCTCACATATTCTTATAGTTATCTTAATCAACTTATTCCCACATCTTACATCTTTAATCAATTTACATATTACGCACTAGCACGATTTCCCACGTCTTAACTTTTAGGAAAGGCAATGTCATTTCCATAGTATCCCGTCATGCTTTTAACATTGGTGGTTAGTCACTCCACCCGGAAATACTAGTCCCACGTAACTATGCCGCAAGGAGCCACTCAAGAGACCACGTACGCACTAGCTTTTCAACTAGCACGGGTTAAGCTTAACACTTCCCACATCAATCTCACGTATTTAGCTATAGCATTTCCCACGTGTTTATATCTTTCTTACTTTTACGCACTAATACTAAGGCTAGAACGATTTCCTACATTTCACACTTTACTTTAACATTAGGTATACTCATTACCTAACTAATCCCACATCTACTTTAACATTTAATCTCACTAACGTGCACACCTCATAACATTTCTTACGTGTATCTAGTGAACTAGACATTTTATACTTAAGTCTCACATATAAGCCCTCACATATCAAATATCAAGGCATATCAATGACATTATCAACATCACAACACATATCTTAAGCCATATCATAGCAACATCATTTTATTAATCATACTATAAGCACATAAATGACTATTAATCATTATCAACTTTATTTTTCATTACTTTAATCACTTTAACACATATCTCACGTTAATCATTATCAACTTATTTTTCATTACTTTAATCACTTTAACACATATCTCACGTTAATCATTATCAACTTTATTTTTCATTACTTTAATCACTTTAACACATATCTCACGTTAATCATTATCAACTTTATTTTTCATTACTTTAATCACTTTAACACATATCTCACGTTAATCATTATCAACTTTATTTTTCATTACTTTAATCACTTTAACACATATCTCACGTTAATCATTATCAACTTTATTTTTCATACTTTAATCACTTTAACACATATCTCACGTTAATCATTATCAACTTTATTTTTCATTACTTTAATCACTTTAACACATATCTCACGTTAATCATTATCAACTTTATTTTTCATTACTTTAATCACTTTAACACATATCTCACGTTAATCATTATCAACTTTATTTTTCATTACTTTAATCACTTTAACACATATCTCACGTTAATCATTATCAACTTTATTTTTCATTACTTTAATCACTTTAACACATATCTCACGTTAATCAATTTACATATTACGCACTAGCACGATTTCCCACGTCTTAACTTTTAGGAAAGGCAATGTCATTTCCATAGTATCCCGTCATGCTTTTAACATTGGTGGTTAGTCACTCCACCCGGAAATACTAGTCCCACGTAACTATGCCGCAAGGAGCCACTCAAGAGACCACGTACGCACTAGCTTTTCAACTAGCACGGGTTAAGCTTAACACTTCCCACATCAATCTCACGTATTTAGCTATAGCATTTCCCACGTGTTTATATCTTTCTTACTTTTACGCACTAATACTAAGGCTAGAACGATTTCCTACATTTCACACTTTACTTTAACATTAGGTATACTCATTACCTAACTAATCCCACATCTACTTTAACATTTAATCTCACTAACGTGCACACCTCATAACATTTCTTACGTGTATCTAGTGAACTAGACATTTTATACTTAAGTCTCACATATAAGCCCTCACATATCAAATATCAAGGCATATCAATGACATTATCAACATCACAACACATATCTTAAGCCATATCATAGCAACATCATTTTATTCATCATACTATATAAGCATATAATTACTTCAACTTTGAACGTCATCATAACAACATAGGTCATTTCATCATACTATATAAGCATATAATTACTTCAACTTTGAACGTCATCATAACAACATAGGTCATTTCATCATACATACATTCCCATATAACCTCCCGCATAACCCGGAAAACCCAAGTATTCGATGACGAAACGTAATCAAATCAACCCTAACCCTTAAGATCCGAATTGATTGGGTAAAACCATTAAAATGACTCAAAAATTGATCAATAAATCATATCTTACCTGGAAGGAAAACTAAAGGATCGAAATCTATGCGAAATCACTCCCGAATCGACCCGAAATTGCTCTAAAATTGAAGGAGGCTCTTAGGGTTTTGTGTGTGAAAGTTTCTAGGGTTAATAATCTGATTATATGGCATTAGGGTCGTGATATATCCCCTATATCTGCTGGAACAACTTTCTAAATCTTACATCTAGGCCCTCGCACTTCCTTATAACCCGTTTCGTCACTTAAATGTTCGTTTAACGCATTCGAAAACACTTAACGACGCTTATATCCCATCGGGAACACTAAATGACTTTATTAATCATTATCAACTTTATTTTTCATTACTTTAATCACTTTAACACATATCTCACGTTAATCATTTAATTCACATAAGCACATACAAAACACATAGTAACTAACGGTCTCTAACGACAAGTTAACGGTCAACGTCAAAAAGTTTTGGGATGTTACAATTCTCCCCTCCTTAAAAGGATTCTGTCCTCGGAATCATTTCACGACATCAACACCTCATTTCACTTCTCACTACTTTCCACACATGTATAGTCAGCATTTTACCACATTTACCACTTAAAATTCAACCACATTTCCAACCATTTCCTTTTCGGCTCCCTTCATTTCAATGTCTTTCATTAGTCAATATGAATACCGTCAAATGAACACGCCCGCATCATGATATACTTACAATTATGTTCCGGACCATAATTCTAACTATATCATTCCTCACACGTATACCTTTAACTATATTCACACATCATAATGTCCAACATTTCCTTCACAATCCATCATGCATAATTATACTAACTACAAACACATAATAAACACACATTTCACATACACATATAAACATAAGTATCATCGATTAATCTACTAAGGAATTACTTGGTTAGGTGCCTCGTCATCAAGCTCGTTCTCCACGGTAATCATTTGATAGGCCCGGGCTTTGGCTTTTTTGAGTGTCATCCTTCTTCGCATCATCATTCCTTTGGGGACAATCAACAATCAAATGCCCCATCTCACCACACTTGTATCATCGAATCTTATCCCTGCAACTAGAAGCAACATGTCCCTGCTTACCACACCTATCACATCTTTTAGTTTTCTCCGAACATGGTCCACTATGATGAGCTCTACAAACTGAACACCATTGTCTCGCTTTACATGATCTTCGCCCTCATAAGTCGAACCATTCTTAAACTTCTCTCCCGAATCTGACGACTCATCCGACCTTCTCTTGAATCCACTATTCTTGTCATCAACAGTCTTCACAACTACCTTCTCGAACTTATAATCATCATCCAACTTCTTTGATTCCTTAATAGCACCCGCAAGAGTAGTATGTTGTCTACAAATACCCCGATAACTAGCCGAAATACCATCCACATATGCAGCAACCAAAACATCGACCATCCAACATTCTATCAACCTCTTACTCCAATCTTGAACTTCCTTGTTCTTCCTTTTAAACTCAAACTTTGTTTCATCAACTTTTACAAACACTTTCTCAACTTGAACCACTACAACTTGCATCACATACATGACATTTCATACCTCTTGTCCTTTATGGTCCTTGTCTCTAACCGGTGGGTTGGAGTCAATTCAGCGAATTCCATCTCACATGACACTTCAGCTTCAAGCCCAACTCTTATCATATATAACATACTAAGGCGTAATGGAAAAATTCATTGACGACACATCGCGCATAAATCACTTGTAAATATTTTTCAAATTCTGACCGGGGAATTCACACATTACCTTAGGAGATCGTCTATCGTAGCAACAAGTACATTTATCGACGGAGGAAGTGAGAAAAGTGAAGGAATAAGGCAAACCGACATAATCTTACATAACAACAACAAAAACATATTAAGCCTTGATCCTACTCTCACACTCATCCCAGCCCGTCCTAAAGGCATTTCATCATAAAGGCTAAGCATACCTACTTAAGCCTAACTTGTCCCCTATCGGTTTAAGTCCAATTCCTATGGCATACCTATAGTCATTGGTTCACTTAAACCATTGCTCTGATACCAAGTTGTAACACCTGTCATTTTAAAAACCTGGATTTCAAAAACTTTTGCCAAACAACGTTTAAAACGTAGCGGAAATAGGATCACTTAAAAATTGCCCCAACCGAAACGGTTGGTACGTTTCATAAACGATGTTACTAATAGCATCATCAAAATAATGTAAATGAAATCCAAGTCATGGCACCAACATAAATGCCATTCATTATTACATGTATCATAAACATAGATAGTGTAGCCGAAACATAGGCTATGGGAAGTCTAAGCATTCAACAATCTATGCTAGTCTTCTTTATTGCATCTACCCATCTCACGAGCTAAACCTTTCTCTAGCTCAAACCTGCTTATCCTGAAGGACACAACATTTTCATAAAATCAAGTGTTAGCTAATAATATTAGCTAAGTAAGATACACACATTTTGATAAAACGTTCTTCATTTTACTTTCATAAAACTTCGTCATATTTTACTTATCAAAACATAATCACATTACATATCATCCACGAAAATCATAGTTCAACCCATACTTCCCCTTTCCCACGTTGCATCACATTTCATTTCATATCAACATATACATCATATCATCATATACTCACATCTTAATCAATATCTTATATCATATCAACATAGACATCATATCATCATATACTCACATCTTAATCAATATCTTATATCATATCAACATATACATCATATCATCATATACTCACATCTTAATCAATATCTTATATCATATCAACATATACATCATATCATCATATACTCACATCTTAATCAATATCTTATATCATATCAACATATACATCATATCATCATATACTCACATCTTAACAATATCTTATATCATATCAACATATACATCATATCATCATATACTCACATCTTAACAATATCTTATATCATATCAACATATACATCATATCATCATATACTCACATCTTAACAATATCTTATATCATATCAACATATACATCATATCATCATATACTCACATCTTAACAATATCTTATATCATATCAACATATACATCATATCATCATATACTCACATCTTAATCAATATCTTATATCATATCAACATATACATCATATCATCATATACTCACATCTTAATCAATATCTTATATCATATCAACATATACATCATATCATCATATACTCACATCTTAATCAATATCTTATATCATATCAACATATACTCATATCATCATTACTCAATCTTAACAATTTCATTTCATATCAACATATACATCATATCATCATATACTCACATCTTAATCAATATCTTATATCATATCAACATAGACTTACCACTTAAACGTAGCTTCATATCATAACTTGGCATACCACACATAAACTTGTCACACGTATTCATATTAGCACATGTGGAGTAATTACTTCTAATTGTGCCTATCAACGATTATATGTTAGGTCCAGATTTAGTCCAGATTTACTGGACTCTCTCCAGACGCGACTACTGGAGCCTCACTGAAGATCTGACCAGAATCGTGTTCTACTGGACCTACTCCAGACTTGGAATCTGGAGTCCCTCTGAAGATTTGTCCAGAAATAATGGAAGACCAGTGAGCAAATACTTGTATAGGAAATCTGGAGTATTCTCCAGATGAGTTCACTGGACTTCACCCCAGTCCAGATCAACTCTACTGAAGACATTCTGACTGAAGTCAAAGACTGAAGTCTGAAGAAAGAAGACTTAACAAATGGCGGAGTCCACTGGAAAGTCTTACCAGATCTGTACACTAGAGGATTGTCAGTGTTCTAGATCCTACAAGTCTAAACACTGATATCAAGGATTGACTTTTCCCTTTACACACTTTCCTAAGAACAATCCACTTGTTCTTTACCAAAGTATACGTGTGTAAAAGATGGTTAGATAAAAGGATACACTTGCATTTGATGTGACTTTATCCTTATTCCTTATCCAATACATTTAATGTTCTTGTCGGATCATTAAATGTATGCAACCATATTTGTACGGCACAAAATTCACTGGTGAATTTTGTTGCCTATAAATACAAAATCATTTCCTTGACATAAATACTTTTAAGCATTCATTTTGCATTGAAGTGAATTTGTCCAAATACTCTCGATCTTAAACTGGGATACTTCACAACTTTAAGTATCTCGATCCTAAAGAGTTATTTGACAAATATAGATCATTTGTAACTCATAGGTTGTTAGGATACATACTTAATTGTATTATCTTGATTCCGCAACAACCTTGTGTTTTATTTAACATCATAAATAAAATACCCATGAAAAATACATAATGTTCCACTTTATTTGTTTATTGCTTTAAGTCTTGTATTACTTTATTTATATACTTGCATTTATATTAAAGTAATACTAGTCCATTCTAGTGCTTATTAGACTTGTTGTATTTTGCACTTTCCTGGTTTAACCATCGAACTTAAGGGACTCACATTTGGTATCAGAGCAGAAGGCTAAACATTGCCTAGATCTATTTCTTGATGGCTAACCAAGAAAATACACAAGGTTTTAGTCTTGGTCCCGATCCTAATGCAAATATTAATGATCAAAATGAACCACCAATTGTTAATAACACTAATCCTTCTCCTCCTCCTACTCCTGCTTCTCCACATGCATGTGCACTACTCAAATAATCCTGTTCCTAAATTCAGTGGGAACAGTGATGAATTTAGTACGTGGAAGGCTAGGATGGTTTTGCATGTCACTGGTACTGAGAGGAACATGATGAAAATTTTAAACGAAGGTCCTTATGTACCAACATCACCTCTCAATCCCCTTCTTGATCCTTCTGGATCTAGAAGAGGGAGGAACATTGGTCAGAAGAGGAGAGGAGATTGGTGAATCTAGACACTCTTCTCAAAAACATGATCCTCAGGGCCGTTCCAGAAACCCTAATTCCCACACTAGTTCTTTTTCCTAGTGCTAAAACCATGTGGGATGAACTTTTAAATCAACATGAAGGAGGAGATGACACCATTGTCACCTGAAAGGTCTCCTTAAACAAGAGGTATGAGTCATTTTTTGCTCAACCTAACGAGTCTCTCACTGGTACTTACACCAGATTTATGAGTATCATAAACCAATTGAGAGGTCTTGGGGTTGAGAAGGACAAGGATATACTTCTAGAGAAATTTTGTGACATTCTACCCACCAAATGGTCTCACATGATCCTGGTCCTACGACAAGGAAAAACTCTGCACACACACACTCTTCTCAAAAACATGATCCTCAGGGCCGTTCCAGAAACCCTAATTCCCACACTAGTTCTTTTTCCTAGTGCTAAAACCATGTGGGATGAACTTTTAAATCAACATGAAGGAGGAGATGACACCATTGTCACCTGAAAGGTCTCCTTAAACAAGAGGTATGAGTCATTTTTTGCTCAACCTAACGAGTCTCTCACTGGTACTTACACCAGATTTATGAGTATCATAAACCAATTGAGAGGTCTTGGGGTTGAGAAGGACAAGGATATACTTCTAGAGAAATTTTGTGACATTCTACCCACCAAATGGTCTCACATGATCCTGGTCCTACGACAAGGAAAAACTCTGCACACACACACTCTCTCAACTCTTTATGGAGCTTTCAGGTACACTGAAGAAAATCAAGCTCAGAGAGTGGTGGCAGAACAAGATGCCTATAACCATGCCTCCAGTAGTCCTAATGTGGTTAGTCATACTGAACCACAAAGTACAGCACTGATATCTTCTGAGAATGTATTTTCTATGAAGAAGATGGTGTCTGAACTCATGGATTCTGGAGAGTCCAGTCAAGTCTCTCTAGACTGTTGTGATGAAACTGAAGATGATGACCTTATTGCAATGATTGCTAAAACGTTTAACCGTTTCAAAGCAAGAGCAAATAGGCCATATGGACAATTTGCATCCAGTTCTTCCACTGACAAGACCAATTTGACATGCTTTAAGTGTGGCAAAAAGGGTCATTTCATGAAAGAGTGCAGGTCCAACCAGTTTGTATCCAAGCCTGGTCCATTCTCTTCAAATAATAAGCCTGATGATAGCTATAAAATGAAATATAAAAAGCTTAAGGCCCAAATTGCTCTCATGGCACAACAAATTGAAACCAATAATAAGTGCATGATCGCAACAACTGAAGAGAAGTGGGTTCCTTCTGATGAATCATCTGCTGATGAAGAAGAAGAAAGAGATTGCTGTTACATGGCTCTGGCAGACGATGAGCACCTGGTGAAGGAAGATGTCACATCTGGACGATGGGTAGACATTGTTATTAAGAAGGTTAGTGATTATGATTGTGCAACTGACCATGAACTAAAATTAGACATTGCTGAAGCTCTTAATTCTGATTTGATTTTTGTAGAAACTGTTAGATCTGATTGTGTAAATGGTCTAGAAACAGATTCTTCTGAAATAAATGCTTTAAAATCAAATTTAAAGGAACTTCAAGACATTGAACTGGCATTTCAAGCCCAGGTTCTGGTAACTGAACAATTGATTCAAGAAAAACAAGATCTTGAGATCATTTTAGAGAAAGAAAAACTGGTAATAAAATCATGGCTAGAAACCAAAAAGCCATATGATGCTGTATTAAAACAATTTCCTGCTCAAAAACGTGCATATTTAGATGGAAATACTCATATAGCATCATTAATACCAGTAATCGATCGATTACCAGAGGAGTTCAGGCCCACCACTATTTATGATGAGCCTGTAACTCCCAAGGCCAATTTTTACCCAGTTCAATCTCCAGAGGTTAAGACTGGAGAGCTCCAGATGACTGCTCCAGTTAAGGAGGTCCATCGGAATAGACCTTTGCCTCAGACCAATCCCTTACCAAAGCCTAGGACTGGAAAGGCTAAGGTATCATCTGAAGAAAATATTTTGTCCAGGTTAGAGAGCCAGATTCAAATTCTGACTCGTCAATCACAAAGTTTTAATGCAAGATTAAACTTTATTGAGGGTACTTCATCTGGCCCTAGACAAAATACAAAACCTTTTGCTAAGAAAGACAAATTTATATCTCCAGTTGAGAAAATGAAAAAGGTTTCAAAATCATCAACCCCAGTGGTCTTTTCAACTAAGACCACTGTTGAAGAAAGTGAACTGAACCAGATTGCTCCAGGGACCTATAAGGGAGGGTCCAGTGAACGTTCAGACTTGTGCTGGTAAAAGATACACCCTGGTGATAGTAGATGAATTCTCCAGATATTGTTGGGTGATCTTTCTGAGTTCTAAAAGTGAAGCTGCTGCTGAAATCATCAGTCTTATCAAGCAAATTGAGCTCAAGTACAGTCGAAAAGTGTGTCAGTTAAGAAGTGACAATGGAACAGAATTCCAGAATGCAACTCTGGAGTCATTCTGTACTGACACTGGCATCTCCCAGAATTTCTCATCAGCCCGCTCTCCAGAACAAAATGGAGTGGTGAAGGAAGATGTCACATCTGGACGATGGGTAGACATTGTTATTAAGAAGGTTAGTGATTATGATTGTGCAACTGACCATGAACTAAAATTAGACATAGCTGAAGCTCTTAATTCTGATTTGATTTTTGTAGAAACTGTTAGATCTGATTGTGTAAATGGTCTAGAAACAGATTCTTCTGAAATAAATGCTTTAAAATCAAATTTAAAGGAACTTCAAGACATTGAACTGGCATTTCAAGCCCAGGTTCTGGTAACTGAACAATTGATTCAAGAAAAACAAGATCTTGAGATCATTTTAGAGAAAGAAAAACTGGTAATAAAATCATGGCTAGAAACCAAAAAGCCATATGATGCTGTATTAAAACAATTTCCTGCTCAAAAACGTGCATATTTAGATGGAAATACTCATATAGCATCATTAATACCAGTAATCGATCGATTACCAGAGGAGTTCAGGCCCACCACTATTTATGATGAGCCTGTAACTCCCAAGGCCAATTTTTACCCAGTTCAATCTCCAGAGGTTAAGACTGGAGAGCTCCAGATGACTGCTCCAGTTAAGGAGGTCCATCGGAATAGACCTTTGCCTCAGACCAATCCCTTACCAAAGCCTAGGACTGGAAAGGCTAAGGTATCATCTGAAGAAAATATTTTGTCCAGGTTAGAGAGCCAGATTCAAATTCTGACTCGTCAATCACAAAGTTTTAATGCAAGATTAAACTTTATTGAGGGTACTTCATCTGGCCCTAGACAAAATACAAAACCTTTTGCTAAGAAAGACAAATTTATATCTCCAGTTGAGAAAATGAAAAAGGTTTCAAAATCATCAACCCCAGTGGTCTTTTCAACTAAGACCACTGTTGAAGAAAGTGAACTGAACCAGATTGCTCCAGGGACCTATAAGGGAGGGTCCAGTGAACGTTCAGACTTGTGCTGGTAAAAGATACACCCTGGTGATAGTAGATGAATTCTCCAGATATTGTTGGGTGATCTTTCTGAGTTCTAAAAGTGAAGCTGCTGCTGAAATCATCAGTCTTATCAAGCAAATTGAGCTCAAGTACAGTCGAAAAGTGTGTCAGTTAAGAAGTGACAATGGAACAGAATTCCAGAATGCAACTCTGGAGTCATTCTGTACTGACACTGGCATCTCCCAGAATTTCTCATCAGCCCGCTCTCCAGAACAAAATGGAGTGGTGGAAAGGAAGAATCGAACGCTGATAGAAGCTGCCAGGAGTATGCTTGCTGAATCTGGACTGTCTACCAGTTTCTGGGCGGAAGCAATTGCAACTGCTTGCCACACCCAGAATCGATCAGTGTACATCAAAAGACACAAAAAGATAGCCTATGAAGTCTTAAGAAATAGAAAACCAAATATTGGTTATTTTCACGTTTTTGGATGTCCAGTTTACATCCTGAACGACTCCAGTCAGCTAGGCAAATTTGATGCCAAAGCTGATGAAGGGTATTTCTTAGGCTATTCAGCCATTCGCAAGGCCTTCAGACTCTACAACAAGAGACTGGAGAAGGTCCATGAGTCAATTCATGTCACATTTGATGAATCAAATGCTGCAATCAACAAGAAGCCAGCCCTTGACACTCCCCCAGTAACTCCAATTGTCTTTTGTGAATCTGATCATATAAACGACAAAAATGAAGATTCAGAAGACACAGTTTCCAGTCATCCTGATCTGGAACCTGTTCAGAAACTCTCCAGTAGTACTCCATTCTATCCCTTTATTATTTTCAAACTACCCTCTGAAATTAATATTGGTTCAGATGTGCGTACTACTCCCCCAGTATCAGTATCAGTTGAGAATAGACCATAAATGTCTTCTTATGAAGAATTCCAAACTGAACCAGTACTCCAGGAAATGCCTTCAAATGAAGAATTTCATGATGCAAATCATGATTTAAATGACTCAGATGAAGATACTGAAGTAGTCTGGCAAGATCCTCCTCCAGAAGCAACTCCAGAGGAGACTCAACTGAATTCTTACACTGATATTGTTGTCAGTAACAATCTTGGTCAGTACTCCAGATGGACAAAAGCTCATCCTATTGATCAGATCATAGGTGACTCCAGTAGAGGAGTTCAGACCAGAAGAGCCTCCAGTAATCAATGCTTATACGTTAGTTTTCTATCTTTGATGGAACCAAAGAAGATTGACGAGGCTATGGAAGATCCAAGCTGGGTGACTGCTATGCAAGAAGAGCTTCACCAGTTTGAAAGGAACAAGGTCTGGTATCTGGTTCCTTTCCCAGTTGGAAAGAAAGAACCAATTGGAACAAGATGGGTCTTCAGAAACAAAGTAGATGAAGATGGCCACGTTATTAGAAATAAGGCCAGACTGGTAGCACAAGGCTACTGCCAGTCAGATGTCGACTTTGATGAATCATTTGCTCAAGGTCTACCAGATGGATGTAAAGAGTGCTTTCTTGAATGGAAAGCTTGAAGAAGAAGTTTACGTCAGACAACCTCCAGGTTTCGTTGATGAAAAGCATCCACATTGGGTATATCATCTGGACAAAGCGCTATATGGCCTCAGACAAGCCCCACGTGCCTGGTATGATACTCTGACTAAACATTTGTTGAAAAATGGTTTTAAACGAGGTGTCTTCATGAGAAAGGTAATCTGCTAATGGTACAAATTTATGTTGATGATATTATTTTTGGGTCTACTGATGAAAACATGTGCAAGAAATTTTCAAAAATCATGTCCACTGAATATGAAATGAGTCTGATGGGTGAATTAACATATTTTCTTGGACTCCAGATTAAACAAAACAAAGATGGCATTTTTATTAATCAGGAGAAATATGTTAGAGATCTTTTAAAGAAATATGATATGAACTCTTCACCATCTAAACCAACTCCAATTTCTGCACCACTGACACTGGACTCCGATCCAGATGGTAAACCAGTGAACACCACTGTCTATAGAGGCATGGTTGGTTCACTGATGTATTTAACTGCCAGTAGACCAGATATTATGTTTTCAACATGTTTATGTGCCAGATATTAGTCTAATCCAAAGGAATCTCATATGCTTGCTGTAAAGTGCATACTGAAGTACCTTAAAGGTGTCCCCAGTCTAGGTCTTTGGTACCCCAAAGGCTCAGGCATGGATCTAATGGGTTATTCAGATTCAGATCATGCAGGTTGTAAGATAGATAGGAAATCCACAACTGGTGGATGTCATTTCCTAGGTGGCAAACTGGTCAGCTAGACCAGTAAGAAGCAAACTTCAGTTTCATTGTCCACTGCTGAAGCTGAATACGTGTCTGCAGCCAGTTGTTGTGCTCAGATACTCTGGATGAAGAACCAGTTGCTTGATTATGGTATTAAATATTCAAAGACGCCAATCTTTTGTGATAATACCAGTGCCATCGCTATCTCAAACAATCCAGTCATGCACTCCAGAACAAAGCACATTGATCTAAGGTATCACTTCATTCGTGATCATATTATGAAAAACAACATTGAACTCCATTTTATTCCCACTGACAAACAACTCACTGACATTTTTACCAAACCTCTGGATGTCAAAACTTTTGAATATCTTGTTGGTGAGTTGGGAATGTTAAATCCTTAAATCTGGTGACTGCTCAGATATTGAACGCCTATGTGTACTATCTTTGCATTATTAGATTTCTGGAACAACATTCCAGGGAAGACTTGAAAAATATTTTTCTATTAAAAGTGTTTTAAGTTCAGGGGGAATTTATTTTCTCACTGGACAAATTCTTCAAAAAATATTACTGGTGCTTTGTAAATGTGTCCCTCTCACTGGTAACTAGACAGGTTGAAGTGCGTGTTTGAGTTGACTTATGTCTCCTTGTAAATGTGTCCCTCTCATTTGTCTGTATTAGTTGACGTGCAAGTTTGAAGTTACCAGTCTTTCAAAAATGGTTTTCACTGGTACTTTACTGGAGTGTCCCTCCAGTATACCATCAGTACATGTTCACTGGACTAATCCACCAGTGATACTGGAGTGTCCAGTCAACCTCCAGATGCATAAGAACGTCAGAATCAATACCATCTTCTCCATCACCAAAAAGAAAGGCTACTGAAGATGCTCCAGAAAGGACATCGAAAAGAAGGGCCTGACTCTTATTGTTTACTTATTGTAAATTATTGTCTTATGAAAATTGTATACTATTTATCAGTTGATGAATGTAATAATAGTTGCAATTTTTTATTTTTATAAGTAAATGATCAGATTTAGTCTAAGTTAGAACTTAATTGATGAAACTGAAAACACTCATGATCTATAAAGTGTTTTCCAGTAACTTAGATTTTTTAGGCAAATCGAAACTTGTGTTTTTCAAGCTTACAAAATGTATAGATTCAAGCTTGAAAACACTTGCATTATTTCTAAACAAATAGGGGGAATTTGTTAGGTCCAGATTTACTGGACTCTCTCCAGACGCGACTACTGGAGCCTCACTGAAGATCTGACCAGAATCGTGTTCTACTGGACCTACTCCAGACTTGGAATCTGGAGTCCCTCTGAAGATTTGTCCAGAAATAAAGGAAGACCAGTGAGCAAATACTTGTATAGGAAATCTGGAGTATTCTCCAGATGAGCTCACTGGACTTCACCCCAGTCCAGATCAACTCTACTGAAGACATTCTGACTGAAGTCAAAGACTGAAGTCTGAAGAAAGAAGACTTAACAAATGGCGGAGTCCACTGGAAAGTCTTACCAGATCTGTACACTGGAGGATTGTCAGTGTTCTAGATCCTACAAGTCTGAACACTGATATCAAGGATTGACTTTTCCCTTTACACACTTTCCTAAGAACAATCCACTTGTTCTTTACCAAAGTATACGTGTGTAAAAGGTGGTTGGATAAAAGGATACACTTGCATTTGATGTGACTTTATCCTTATTCCTTATCCAATACATTTAATGTTCTTGTCGGATCATTAAATGTATGCAACCATATTTGTACGGCACAAAATTCACTGGTGAATTTTGTTGCCCATAAATACAAAGTCATTTCCTTGACATAAATACTTTTAAGCATTCATTTTGCATTGAAGTAAATTTGTCCAAATACTCTCGATCTTAAACTGGGATACTTCACAACTTTAAGTATCTCGATCCTAAAGAGTTATTTGACAAATATAGATCATTTGTAACTCATAGGTTGTTAGGATACATACTTAATTGTATTATCTTAATTCCGCAACAACCTTGTGTTTTATTTAACATCATAAATAAAATACCCATGAAAAATACATAATGTTCCACTTTATTTGTTTATTGCTTTAAGTCTTGTATTACTTTATTTATATACTTGCATTTATATTAAAGTAATACTAGTCCATTCTAGTGCTTATTAGACTTGTTGTATTTTGCACTTTCCTGGTTTAACCATCGAACTTAAGGGACTCACATTATATCACACATATCAACATATCTTACATGAATTTCACGTCACATTGTAATCCCACGTCTTAAATCAAGGTACATCTTTCTCACATATTCTTATAGTTATCTTAATCAACTTATTCTCACATCTTACATCTTTAATCAATTTACATATTACGCACTAGCTTTACAACTAGCACGATTTCCCATGTCTTAACTTTTTAGGAAAGGCAATGCCATTTCCATAGTATCCCGTCATGCTTTTAACATTAGTGGTTAGTCACTCCACCCGGAAATACTAGTCCCACGTAACTATGCCGCAAGGAGCCACTCAAGAGACCACGTACGTACTAGCTTTTCAACTAGCACGGGTTAAGCTTAACACTTCCCACATCAATCTCACGTATTTAGCTATAGCATTTCCCACGTATTTAAATCTTTCTTACTTTTACGCACTAACACTAAGGCTAGAACGATTTCCCACATTTCACACTTTACTTTAACATTAGGTATATTCATTACCTAATTAATCCCACATCTACTTTAACGTTTAATCCCACTAACGTGCACACCTCATAACATTTCTTACGTGTATCTAGTGAACTAGACATTTTATACTTAAGTCTCACATATAAGCCCTCACATATCAATATCAAGGCATATCAACGACATTATCAACATCACAACACATATCTTAAGCATATCATAGCAACATCATTTTATTCATCATACTATATAAGCATATAATTACTTCAACTTTGAACGTCATCATAACAACATAGGTCATTTCATCATACATACATTCCCATATAACCACCCGCATAACCCGGAAAACCCAACACATATAAGATAATCCGATTAAGAGGTTAATTATAGAAAACTACATTTTGTTGTGCCTCCAGCGTGAGAAAAGTCATGTATCTTACCTCAATGGAGTACTCAACAATCACAAATGTTTACCGTGCTTGACGAGTGTTCCCGACAACCTATGGTACAAGAAGGAAGGATATATAAGTCAACTAGACACTTAAACGCATTTAAAACCTTTCTGCCGGCTGATCTCGCCGAGCCCAGGGGTGGTCTCGTCGAGTTCAAGCTCCAGAATGCATCAAAAGTGAGACCTGACCACGATCTTGTCGAGCCCACTAGTGGTCTCGTCGAGTTCAGTTTTCAGAATCACACCCTTCACTTGAAGGCAACTTTTCGACCTCTAGACGACCAAATGAGTCAAAACTTAGTTCTTATGAAATGTAGGGAATTCAAAGACCTTTCCAGGAATATAAAGTTTGACTCTTGAAGTTCTATAATGAATGATTTATAACGTTTACAATATTGGCCTGCAGAAATCGTCCGAAATTCGACCACTTTTGGAAATCGACACTTTTCGCCTATCTATGGGCAAAATCACCAGAAACTTTATTCATATCGATTCAAGGGGACACATATACCTTTTCAAAAATATAAGATTCATCTCCTAACTCTTTTAATTAAAAGGGATATGATTTTTTCAATATTACTAGATTTTCAGATCTAATAAACCCTTTGTTTTTTTCAAACTATTTCGACCATCAAATGACCATAGCAACCACCACGACCTATGGATCTCATATGCACCCAAAATATGACTCATTAATGATTTCACAAGATCACATGTCCCAGGGACAAGAGGATACAATAACAATACGTTAGATTACCCGAAAACCCAAGTATTCGATGACGAAACGTAATCAAATCAACCCTAACCCTTAAGATCCGAATTGATTGGGTAAAAAGATTCAAATGACTCAAAAATTGATCAATAAATCATATCATACCTGGAAGGAAGATTAAAGGATCGAAATCTATGCGAAATCACTCCCGAATCGACCCGAAATTGCTCTAAAATTGAAGGAGGCTCTTAGGGTTTTGTGTGTGAAAGTTTCTAGGGTTAATAATCTGATTATATGGCATTAGGGTCGTGATATATCCCCTATATCTGCTGGAACAACTTTCTAAATCTTACATCTAGGCCCTCGCACTTCCTTATAACCCGTTTCGTCACTTAACTGTTCGTTTAACGCATTCGAAAACACTTAACGATGCTTATATCCCATCGGGAACACTAAATGACTTTATTAATCATTATCAACTTTATTTTTCATTACTTTAATCACTTTAACACATATCTCACGTTAATCATTTAATTCACATAAGCACATACAAAACACATAGTAACTAACGGTCTCTAACGACAAGTTAACGGTCAACGTCAAAAAGTTTTGGGATGTTACAGAATTGAATGAAGAAGATAGTAAATGAAGGAATTTGGGAGTAAATACTTTTCGAGATGAGGTGAAAAAGAAACTTATTGTGGGTATTTATAGAAGAGATAGAAAATGGAATTCAAACGGTTTATTTTGAATTTTATTCAATGTAATTTTGATCGGGTTTGAAATCCGCATTTAATTCACATAAGCACATACAAAACACATAGTAACTAACGGTCTCTAACGACAAGTTAACGGTCAACGTCAAAAAGTTTTGGGATGTTACAGAATTGAATGAAGAAGATAGTAAATGAAGGAATTTGGGAGTAAATACTTTTCGAGATGAGGTGAAAAAGAAACTTATTGTGGGTATTTATAGAAGAGAGAGAAAATGGAATTCAAACGGTTTATTTTGAATTTTATTCAATGTAATTTTGATCGGGTTTGAAATCCGCATTTAATTCACCCCATCACACATAAATGCGTGACGGTTGACAGCCCACAAAAAATAATTTGACACCTTTAAAAATATCATCATTTAGTTTGAAAAATGTCATGCCACGTAGGATAAAAAGTTACTATCCTTTCAAATGTTTTGCTTACGTGGCACGCACAACAACCAAGTATTTAAACAATTATGACTGACATACCATGACTCATTTCAGTGCATCTGGAGGTTGACTGGACACTCCAGTATCACTGGTGGATTTTGCCAGTAAAGATATGCACTGATGGTATACTGGAGGACTTCCAGTTTTATACCAGTAATATTTTCAGAAAATTCTTCCAGTGAGAAAATAAATTCCCCTTGAAATTAAAAACTTTTTAAGGACAAAAATATTTTTGAGTCTTCCCCCTGGAATGGTGATCCATAAATCTATATAATGCAAAGATAGTATCACAAAGGCGTTCGATAGCTAAGCTGGCATAGATTTATAAATCTGGAAATCAAGGAACCCTGCCAGTGTCACAAAGGCGTTCATAACAAGGTTCCAGATTTAAGAGTTCAACATTCCCAACTCACCAACAAGATGTTCAAAAGTCTTTACATCCAATGGTTTAGTAAAAATGTCAGCGAGTTGTTTGTCAGTGGGGATAAAATGGAGTTCTATGTCATTTTTCATAATATGATCTCTAATAAAATGATACCTGATGTCGATGTGCGTTGTCTTCGAGTGCATGACTGGATTGTGTGAGATAGCGATGGCACTGGTATTATCACAAAAGATGGGAGTCTTTCAATATTTAATACCATAGTCAAGAAACTGGTTCTTTCATCTAGAGTATCTGAGCACAACAACTGGCTGCAGATACATACTCAGCTTCAGCAGTTGACAAGGAAACTAAAGTTTGCTTCTTACTGGTCGAGCTGACCAGTTTGCCACCAAGGAAATGACATCCACTAGTAGTGGATTTCTTGTCTATCTTACAACCTGCATGATCTGAATCTGAATAACCCATTAGATCCATGCCTGAGCCCTTGGGATACCAAAGGCCCAAACTGGGGACACCCTTAAGGTACTTCAGTATGCGCTTTACAGCAAGCATATGAGATTCTTTTGGATTAGACTGATATCTGGCACATAAGCATGTTGCGAACATTATATCTGGTCTACTGGTTAAATACATCAGTGAACCTACCATGCCTCTATAGACAGTGGTATTTACTGGTTTCCCATTTGGATCAGAATCCAAAGTAAGTGGTGCAGATATTGGGGTAGGTTTTGAAGGTGAATAGTTCATATCAAATTTCTTTAAAAGATCTCTAACATATTTTTCTTGATTAATAAAAATACCATCACTGGTTTGTTTAATCTGAAGACCTAGAAAATATGTTAACTCACCCATTAAACTCGTTCCATATTCAGATGACATGATTTTAGAAAACCTTTTGCACATATTATCATCAGTAGAGCCAAAAATAATATCATCAACATAAATTTGTACCAAAAGAAGATTACCTTTTTCACGAAGAATGAATAAGGTACTGTCAATTGCACCTCTTTTAAAGCCATTTTTCAACAAATGTTTAGTCAAAGTATCATACCAGGCACGTGGGGCTTGTCTGAGACCATAAAGTGCTTTGTCCAGACGATACACTCAGTGGGGATGCTTCTCATCAATGATGTCTGGTGGTTGCTTGACATAAACCTCTTCTTCTAATTTTCCATTTAGAAAAGCACTTTTTACGTCCATCTGGTAGACCTTGAATTGAAGATGAGCAGCAAATGCTAAGAAAATTCTGATCGCTTCAAGTCTAGCCACTGGAGCAAATGATTCATCAAAATCTACACCATCTGCCTGACAGAAACCCTGTGCAACCAATCTGGCCTAGTTTCTGACAACATGGCCATCTACATCAACCTTATTTCTGAAGACCCATCTAGTTCCAATTGGTTCCATCTTACCAACTGGAGAAGGAACCAGATACCATACTTTGTTCCTCTCAAACTGGTGAAGCTCTTCTTGCATTGCAATCACCCAGCTTGGATCTTCCATAGCCTCGTCAATCTTCTTCGGTTCTATCAGTGATAAGAAGCTGACATACAAACATTGTTCACTGGAGGGTCTTCTGGTCTGAACCCCTCTACTGGAGTCTCCTATGATCTGTTCAATAGGATGAGCTTTTGTCCACTTAGAGTAATGACCAGGATTATTACGAACAACAATATCAGTGCAAGAATTCAGTTGAGTTTCCTCTGGTGTTGCTTCAGGTAGAGGATCTTGCCAGACTATTTCAACTTCTTCATCTGAATCATTAAGATCATGATTTGCATCATGAAATTCTTCATTTGAAGGCATTTCTTGAAGTACTGGTTCAGTTTCAACTGGAACTGATACTGATACTGGGGAGTAGTACGACCATCTGATCCAATAACAAGTTCAGAGGGTAGTTTGAAACTTATTGAAGGATAGAAAGGAGTACTACTGGGAGGTTTCACAATCTGAACAGGTTCCAGATCAGGATGACTGGAAACTGTATCTTCTGAATCTTTATTGTAGTTGATAGGATCAGATTCACAGAAGATAATTGGAGTTACTGGGGGTGATTCAAGGGCTGGCTTTTTTTTTATTGCAGCATTTGACTCATCAAATGTGACATGTATTGACTCATGGACCTTCTCCAGTCTCTTGTTATAGACTCTGAAGGCCTTGCGAATGACTGAATAACCCAAGAAGTAACCCTCATCAGCTTTGGCATCAAATTTGCCTAACTGACTGGAATCGTTCAGGATGTATACTGGACATCCAAAGACATGGAAATAACCAATATTTGGTTTTCGATTCCTGAGGACTTCATAGGCTGTCTTTTTGTGCCTCTTGATGTAAACTGACCTGTTCTGGGTGTGGCAAGCAGTAGCAATTGCTTCAGCCCAAAAACTGGTAGGAAGACCAGATTCAGCAAGCATACTCCTAGCAGCTTCTATCAGTGTTCGATTCTTTCTTTCTACAACTCCATTCTGCTTTGGAGTGCATGCTGAAGAGAAGTTCTGGGAGATGCCAGTGTCAGTACAGAATGACTCCAGTGTAGCATTCTAGAACTCTGTTCCATTGTCACTTCTTAACAGACACACCTTTCGCTTGTATTTGAGTTCGATTTGCTTGACAAGAGCAATGATTTCAGCAGCAGCTTCATTCATAGACATGAGAAAGATAACCCAACAATATCTGGAGAATTCATCGATAATCACTAGGGTGTATCTTTTACCAGCATGAGTCTAAACATTTACTGGACCAAAAAGATCCATATGCAGCATATGGAGTGGTTCAGAAATGCTGAAGTTCTGTTTGGTCTTGAAACTGGCATGTTTCTGCTTTACCCATCTCACATCCTGGACATGGCCTTTCCTTTTTGAAGGAAACTGAAGGTATCCCATCTGCCAGTTGTTTTCTTGACAACTTATTAATATTTTTGAAATTTAAATGGGATAACCTTTTATGCCATAACCAGTTTGTGTCTTCATCAGCTTGTGTATAGAAACATTGCTCTGAAGAAGAGCTTTCCATATCCATTACATACACGTTCCCTCTTCTGGGAGAAATCAATACTACCTTCCAGTCCTTGTTAAATACGATGCCCTGAGCAATATTGAACAAAACTTGATAGCCATCATCACACAGTTGACTGACAGTGATCAGGTTATATTTCAAACCATTCACATATGCAACTCATCTGAATTTGACTTGTCCATTATTCAGGACACCATACCCCTCAATTTTTCCACAACCATCATTTCCAAAAGTAATGGAGGGTCCATCAGAAATTATGAACTCCTCCAGCAGGGTCTTACATCCGGTCATTGTCCTGCCAGCTGCACTGTCAAGATACCAAATATATTTCTTTCGATCGCCCTGCACATCCACCAGATTGATTAGTTAGATTTTGGAACCCATCGACTGATGGGTTCACTGGACTCTCCCTTATAAGTCCCTGGGGGTATCTGGTTGAGTTCACTTTCCTGTACAACAGATTTCTCTGAAAACTTTACTGGAATAGACAGTTTTGACACCTTTTTCTTTTTCTTCTCAACTGGAGAAGCAGTTTTGCCTTTCTTAGAAAAAGGTTTTGTATTTTGTTTAGGGCCAGATGAAGTACCCTAAAAATTGTTTAATCTTTCATTGCAACTTTGAACCTGACGAGACAGTAGTTGAAACTGGCTCTCCAACCTTAACAAAATACTTTCTTCAGATGATACATGAGCCTTTCCAGTTGACTGGACTTTAGGCTTAGGTGGTGAAACATTCTTTTTCTTTGGAACTGAAGGTTCCTTGGAATCAGACTGAGTGATGGGTGGTTTTTGTTTAGTGTTTAAATTTATAAAAGTTGTACAAGTAAATATCTCAAAACACACACACCTTAACGGACAGGGGACCCGATCAGATATAGTATAGTTAAGTGATAAGTACAAGATCGTTCGCAGGGACGCGTTGCTTTACCTAATCTAGTAATACGTCTAATTCTAGCGGTTGTGGGGTTGTCACGATTTCCTATTAAACTAGTTAAAATACTGAAAAGTAAATAGAAGCCGCAATCGCTTATTCAGCGAGAGGCTTAGTCTTAAAATAGTTTGAAAAAGCAAATAACAGTAATTAAATTAAAATACTTGTTTGGCATCTCCGATCTCATGGTATGACCAAATATCATTCTACCTACTTGCTAGACTGTTGGAAACTTAATCACGGCTCAGATTCTCGTTAGATTCACTTTGCCTAATTAACAAGTGTGTCCCTAGACTCACACTGTCCTATAAACAAATTCTCGTTAGATTCATTGTTTAAGCATTAATGACCTAAAGTTTGTGTTACTAATTCATCTTTAAGTTACCCGGCTCTTAAGCCATGGCCAGATAATAATTCCCTCCGGTGACCACAGTGCACGTTTCCATGTCACTGGATTGCGTCTGACATTGTTAAGCATCATGTTCTATTCATCCTAATTACTATGGTTCTGGATCCCTCAGTTATAAGTGAATCACCTTTTACATCTAGTTATAGACCGACTAGTGTTTTCCATCCTAACATATTAGTCCTAGTGTATGATCATAGACAACCATCAGAATTAAACTAATTTATTCGGATATAGAACCGATAATAATATGAAGAACTAGTAAAACATGGATCTACAATAAACAGTAAAACACACTCCAACAGATCTAACGAATAAAGTAAGATAGATAAACGTCTACATGATCACATCGATCTAAACAAGTATTCAGCCTACTAGCCTACCATTATTAAGGGAATAACAAAGTCTGAAAAGATGAAAGACATTGTTTACCAACTGAAAGTAAAATAAAAGAGTAGATCTAGGTTGAGGATGAAGATCGGAAGGTGTTAGAGGCTCCAAAACCTCCTTGGAATCTACAAAGTCGACCTAGGGTTGAATGTGGACGGCTAGGGCTGCTGAATCGGTTATCTCTTAGGGTTTTGAGGGCTGCTTCGGCTTCAATAGTGATTTGAGTCGGTTTGCTGAACTGGGCTTCCCAGCGACGCTGGATGGGCTCCAGCGGCACTGGGCTTGGGCCAGCAGCGCTGACAGCTCCTGCTGCTTCTCGTTTCGCTTCGTTCGGCTCCCAAATCACCTCCTTGTGTCTTGTAACTTCATAGGCCTTCATCTTGAGTCACTTGATGCCATTTACCCTCACTCGCATCTTCCGTGAACCTGCATAAACATAGAATCCATTAAGTACCGATAGTTCCGGAATATTAACTCAATTAAGACATTGAAATGAGGCCTTTCGATAGAGGTTTTTATCACAAAATGAACGCTCATCATATACCCCCACACTTAAGTCAATGATGAGCGGACAACTTAAGTGTTCAAGTTATTCTACTTTATTAAACATTTGAAAGATTAGTCATGCAAAATGATTTGAGAAAGCTTTAGACAAAATCAATAAGCTATAGCTAGAGGCAAGATAATCAGTCAATCAAAACTAAAAGTTAACCTTATATTCGTGTTAATACCTCTAAAACCGTTCTATAATTCCACATGTCTTACAGCTCAATCTTACTTCCTTCTGCTGACTAGTTAAGCACTTAATTAAAGTTTGTATAGCAATCAGATCTACTAGCTACTAGCAAGGCATTTACATTCATCATTTGTGTACTTGTGAGTCATTACTTAGACATACTCTCACACTACAGTCATGCTTACTAGCTAAACACTAAAGCAGTTATACGATATTATCATCTATAATAGTTGAGACAGCGGTGACAGGTCGGTGGTTCCCCACGCGCAAAGCGACATAAATCAACTAATGGTTAGAGTTTATACCTTACATCAAGACAGCGGTGACAGGTCGGTGGTTCCCCACGCGCAAAGCGACATAACTTGATGTGTATAAATTTTACTCGTTATTAGTTCTTCGAACTCTTTTTATTAATCTACTTATTGCCTTTCTTGAGATTACTATATTATTCATGCAATAGACATTATCAGAGTCCCCAGACGACTCATACACTTACTCCGTATGCAACTAGTTTACAATCAATAGTGTAAGAATTAAGGGGAACCATACGTCTAAACTAGTTCCTACACAAGCACGTATATAATTAAGTCCAATTAATATACCTATACTAATGACTAGATAGCTCTAATTGCTAGGCATATTAAAGTCCGGTTAAATGTGCTATGGCAAACATAATCGCATACAGTTTCAGTCTAAGCTCTAATCCAGTTGGAAAAATGAACAACCACAAATCTATAGTTAAACTAATAGTCCTAACTAACCGTTCATCTACCAAAGCTAATATTGCTTAGTTATCATCATCTTTTGTCTACTTGCAAAGCTTATATTCTCAAAATGATTTTTAGACACAAGAAAAATTTTAAATTTGCATGAATTAAGTAGTAGAAAACTTATGATATTTCAAACAATTTAACCACGGGTTTTTCCTATTCCATCCCCCCACACTTAAATTGTACAACGTCCTCGTTGTACTAAACATAACATAACAGAAAGGGTAATAGGAAAAACAGGAAAAGATAAAGGATTAATGAAACTTCCCGGGCTTAAATTGCATGAATGTTGTTGAAGATGGCATTTATGGAGCGACTTGAATGAGTTTGAACTTCAAAGGCTTGAATCGACTCCGTTTGATGGCGATCCATTGATGCTTCTCCACCTTCTTTTCTTTTTGGTATTTTCTGATTTTTTGATTTTTTTGGATTTTTGGGTTTTTCTGATTTTTTTGGATTTTTCGCGATCTGGTGTGCAGACTGGACTTGGGAGCGGCGCTGGCTAAGCAGGGAGCGGCGCTGGACTGATGGGGGCGGCGCTGGCATAGCCTGGAGCGGCGCTGGACTTGCACAGGTGCAGGTCCAGCGACGCTGGTCTTCAGGGAGCGGCACTGGTCTTCAGGGAGCGGTGCTGGCATAGCTTGGAGCGACGCTGGACTTGCACAGGTGCAGGTCCAGCGGCGCTGGGAAGCCCAGATGCTTTCCCAGCAGCGTTGGAAGTCTTCTAGCGGCGCTTTGAAGTCCTGTACATGCTTCGACGTCTGATTTTCCTTCATGATTTGCTTCCGGCATTCCCCCACACTTAGCTTTTGACCAAGTGCATGGTTTTCTTCAGAATACAAAGCTAAATACTCCTGCACACTTCAATCAAAATATAAAAATGGAAATAACAAGCTAAAACAAAAAATAAAATAAAAACAAAATACGATTGCAATAAGTTACTTGTTTCCTTGATCCTTGAAAGATTGCATCTGTGATTCTAAAGATATAACTCATATAAAATAGGTCACAAATGATAAAATTCAAAACAATTCACTTAATTGCAATTAGTCACATATTCCTAAAAATAAAATAAAAAAAAAATAAAATAAAAATACGGCTTGGGTTGCCTCCCAAGAAGCGCTAAGTTTAACGAGTCTTCAGCCGGACTCGGCCTAGGAACTAGGTTGAGAAGAATACGGGGTCGGCCGGGGGCCGGTCCCGTTGGGTAACGTTCGAAGTGACTTATGGCTTCTTTGACGTTCGTTCCTTTTCTCTCCTCCAAGTTTTCTGAGTTCCTTTGTGCTTCTGTAGCTTCAACCATTTCCACGTCGATCGTTGTTTGATTTCCAGGGCTGGTTCGTGTGGTAACGGATTTGATTTCGCGAATATCGGGACTGCAGTAGTTGCCAGCGGCACTGGGCATGTGGGAGCGGTGTTGGGCTTGCCCAGCGGCGTTGGGTTGAGTTGCCAGCGGCGCTGGTGGCTCCGTGGCAGTACCTGATTCTCCGACTTTGCATCCATACTCCTCCAGGAACTTCATTATCTTCTCGGGTTCTGTTAGTATGATGTTTTTCACCAACCCTTCGTTGAATGCCTTCCTTGTTCCTATATTCAACCCATTGTAGAATGATTTCATTTGTTCTTTTGTGCTCTTTTTCTCAGCTACCAATGCATTCGTTGCCAAGGTTTTCCCCAGGGCTCATTCTTTTCTTGTTTAAAGTTCTTCACTGCTATCAATGCTTCCTCTTCTGGAGATTTAGCCGATGTCTTATTTCCTCACGGTCTCTTCTTTCCGATCGTTTCCTCCTTCCTACTTGGCAATCGCCTCAACTCATGTCTCCTAACTATGTCCGACCACTTAATTGTTGAACCAATCTTTTCAACACCCCTTTTTAAATGATTTGGGGTCCAAGAATCTCCCTTAGCAGTGCTAGGTGTTTCTTCAAGCGGTGTTTGCTTCTCCGGATTTACGACGGGTTCTTCAAACCTGACTCTTCTGCTTGAGATTCTAGCTTCAATTCTTGCAACCATCTCTGTTCGTTCCACATGCTTCTTCTCTTGGTCCCTGATTTTCTTCATTATGTCCTGTCTTTGTCCTTCCAAGATACCACAAGCCTTCTTTATCCTGTATTCTAGTGGCAAACAATAATTGCTTATTGTTGAGTCCCAATGTTAATTTTAAATTTAATGATGACAAATCTGACCTATAAACACTTAGCAATCTTTGGTTCTTGTAATCTGATCTGGGTCAGACTAAGCTGACACAACTTACGATCTGTCTCTGACCCAGATCACGCTTCATACTTTGTAATTGTAAAATCTTATGGAAGCTAGTGTTATTTAAGCTGCATCAACAATGTGATAGCATTCAATCCAAGTCGAAGAGGAGGATTAAAGATAGAAGACCAAGCTGTTAGTGGAAGACAGCTTGGGATTAGCAGTCGGCATGGAAACACTTAGGCAGATTGGTGCTTTGACAAACGGCCCAATCTGTGTCTGACAATCAAGTGAAGATAACAACCTGGATTGAAGATAAAGACAAATGACGTGACTAGGAAGAATCCTAGGATCCAGGTTGGTGGTTGGTTTTACATATGCGTGTCCATACTCTTATTAGTCGATGAAGAATGTGCGTCAGTACGTGGGGGGCCACAAGTACCATGAAAGGCACGATTGATTATTCCTTCATCATCCACTGAATGAAGAATACGTGGCTGCAATGAACACCAAGTGAAGGAGCGCTTTCGCCTATAAAAGCCTCATTCATGGATTGCATATGGGTGGCATTTCCTGAGAATCATTCTTCACACAAGTTTCTCTGCTCTTATACACAGCTTAGTCTGTACGAGATCAGCTTGGGCTGATTCTCTTGAACTGAAACTTATTATTGTTTGTCATTTCATAGGGTTGTTTAGATATCTATAGGCTATCTTTATTCCGCAACAACCCTGTAATTCTTTGTATAGATTATTTCTTAATAAAGGATTACATTTGAAAACCACAATATGTGTTCAAGAATGTTTTCATTTCTTTACTACTTTACTGTTTTAATGATTCCTGCTCTTTACTTACTTGCTTAATATTTATAAACTGAATCTTAAAACGTTTTGTGTTAAAAGTTTGTAAAGATTAAGGAAAGTTGTATTCACCCCCTCTACAACTGTTCTGTGTACAATATACTTTGGTATATTGATACACCGTGGGACGTATCAATTGGTATCAGAGAAGGGGTTAAGAATTAACTTGACTTGATCCTTGCATTATTTCTTTTATAGTAAAGCATTATGTCATCATATATTGATAATGGTTCTTCAACCCGACCACCCATGTTTGATAAAGATGATTTCAGTGGGTGGAAAGGTAGAATGTCTTTGTTCCTTGAATCCATCGATAACAATATGCCTGACATCCTTGCGGATGGTCCTTATGTTCCTACACAAACCATTGTGGTAGAAGCTGTGGTCAGGGAAGGTCAACCATTCCTGCCACAGTCAAATCTATTGTTAAGGATAAGGCAGATTGGGGGGATGAGGATAGAAGGTTGGAAAACTTGGATGTGAAGGCTAGAAATTTCATTGTCCAAGCTATGCCCAAAGACCTTTACCATTCTATTAAAATGTGTTCTACAGCTAAGAAAATGTGGGGTACATTGACTGTCATGTTTGAGGGTTGCTCTACTTCCATGGAATCCACAATTACTACATTGACCAGGAGGTATGAGAGATTTTTCTCTTTGAGAAATGAATCCTTGACTGACACTCATACCCGCTTTAATGCTTTGGTAAATGATTTAGCTGCTGTTGGAATTGTTAAGAAAAATGAGGTTTTAAAGAGTAAGAAGTCTGGTTCTCTAGGAAATGAGTCACAAGCAAAATCTGAGTCTGTTTCAAGTAACACCAAGTCTAACTCTGACAAGTTGATTTTAAAATATGTTGAGTCCAAAACTGATAAGGTGTTGAGTTAAAACCTGAAGAAAGTCTTGACTTGACCAAGCTGACCATCACCCAATCTGAATCAGATTCAAAGACTAAAACAAACAAGAGTAGTTTAAAGAAAAATAAAAGAAAGGTTAGAGATCATAGTGTTCCTGAAGAGAAAATAAAGCTTTTAAAGAGTAAGAAGTCTGGTTCTCTAGGAAATGAGTCACAAGCAAAATCTGAGTCTGTTTCAAGTAACACCAAGTCTAACTCTGACAAGTTGATTTTAAAATATGTTGAGTCCAAAACTGATAAGGTGTTGAGTTAAAACCTGAAGAAAGTCTTGACTTGTCCAAGCTGACCATCACCCAATCTGAATCAGATTCAAAGACTAAAACAAACAAGAGTAGTTTAAAGAAAAATAAAAGAAAGGTTAGAGATCATAGTGTTCCTGAAGAGAAAATAAAGCTTTTAAAGAGTAAGAAGTCTGGTTCTCTAGGAAATGAGTCACAAGCAAAATCTGAGTCTGTTTCAAGTAACACCAAGTCTAACTCTGACAAGTTGATTTTAAAATATGTTGAGTCCAAAACTGATAAGGTGTTGAGTTAAAACCTGAAGAAAGTCTTGACTTGTCCAAGCTGACCATCACCCAATCTGAATCAGATTCAAAGACTAAAACAAACAAGAGTAGTTTAAAGAAAAATAAAAGAAAGGTTAGAGATCATAGTGTTCCTGAAGAGAAAATAAAGCTTTTAAAGAGTAAGAAGTCTGGTTCTCTAGGAAATGAGTCACAAGCAAAATCTGAGTCTGTTTCAAGTAACACCAAGTCTAACTCTGACAAGTTGATTTTAAAATATGTTGAGTCCAAAACTGATAAGGTGTCAATGGAAACACATTTTCTTAAGAATGTGTCTGATCCAAAAACTGTTGATCAAAGAAAATTGAGAGCTGAATGTAAGAAATCTGGAATAGGCAAAGGTTTTGTTCAAAAAGAAACTCTAAATGTTGCTAGAAAGAACTTTGAATCTGGTAAAGGACAGACCAAGCAACAATGGGTTTCAAAATGTGATAAGAGTCTAACTTCTGTTACCCAATCTGAGTCAGACCAGAAGGTCAGCTCTGGTGAACCCATCTTTGGATGGGTTCCCAAAAAGAACTAATCTCTTATCATAATTGCAGGGCAGTCATGACGATAATACCTGGCACTTGGACAGTGGATGTTCCAAGCATATGACCGGATGTAAGTCCCTGCTATGTAGCTTTAGGATTCGCGCTGGTCCTAATGTTACTTTTGGAGATGACTCTCAAGGAAAGACTGAAGGTTTTGGTATACTTTCAAATGGTCCTCTTACTTTCAGAAGAGTCTCATATGTAAATGGTTTAAAGCACAATCTGATCAGTGGGAGTCAGTTATGTGATGCTGGTTATGAAGTGAGATTTAGGTCTGATAAGGGTATTGTTCTTGATTTAGAAGGCAATGTGGTTCTTATTGCAAAGAGGGACGAGTCTTTGTATTCTTTTGACATGAGAAATCCAACTGTCACAAGAGAAGTCTGTTTCATGTCAAAGACTCAAGATGAGCTGAATTGGTTGTGGCATAAAAGGCTGTCTCATATGAATTTCAAAGACATCAACAAGCTGTGCAAGAAAGAGTTGGTGTCTGGTCTTCCAGTGATCAATTATGAGAAGGACAAGCTGTGTGGTGCTTGTGAGAAAGGCAAGCAACATAAAGCTTCCTTTAAGTCTAAAACATGCTCAACCATTGAAAATTGTTTGGAACTGCTTCATATGGACTTATTTGGACCAATTAGTACTCCATCATTCACTGGAATGAGGTACTCCTTGGTAATTGTTGATGAGTATTCAAGATACACCTGGGTTTTCTTTCTAAAGCACAAGAGTGAAGCTGCTGACAGCATTATTCATTTCATCAAGCAAGCTGAAATTCTCTACAAAAGACCTGTTAGGCAATTAAGGAGTGATAATGGTACTGAATTTAAGAATATCACTCTTAATTCTTTTTGCAATGAAAAAGGGATTTCACAAGTCTACTCAGCTGCCAGAACTCCTCAACAAAATGGTGTTGCAGAAAGAAGAAACAGAACTCTTATTGAAGCTGCCAGATCCATGATGGCTCAAAACAATGTCAAGTCTCATTTCTGGGCTGAAGCAGTACACACAGCTTGCTTTAACCAGAACAGATCCCTCATTGTGAAAAGACACCAGAAGACTGCATATGAACTTCTTAGGGGGAGAAAACCTGAGATTGGTTTCCTAAGAATGTTTGGAAGTCCTTGCTACATTCTGAATCAGAAAGATCATCTTGAAAAGTTTGATGAGAAATCAGATGAAGGTATCCTACTTGGATATGCAACAATGATGAAGGCCTACAGAGTTTACAACAAAAGAACTAAAACAAACAAGAGTAGTTTAAAGAAAAATAAAAGAAAGGTTAGAGATCATAGTGTTCCTGAAGAGAAAATAAAGCTTTTAAAGAGTAAGAAGTCTGGTTCTCTAGGAAATGAGTCACAAGCAAAATCTGAGTCTGTTTCAAGTAACACCAAGTCTAACTCTGACAAGTTGATTTTAAAATATGTTGAGTCCAAAACTGATAAGGTGTCAATGGAAACACATTTTCTTAAGAATGTGTCTGATCCAAAAACTGTTGATCAAAGAAAATTGAGAGCTGAATGTAAGAAATCTGGAATAGGCAAAGGTTTTGTTCAAAAAGAAACTCTAAATGTTGCTAGAAAGAACTTTGAATCTGGTAAAGGACAGACCAAGCAACAATGGGTTTCAAAATGTGATAAGAGTCTAACTTCTGTTACCCAATCTGAGTCAGACCAGAAGGTCAGCTCTGGTGAACCCATCTTTGGATGGGTTCCCAAAAAGAACTAAAACAATTAGAACTCTGTTAATGTAAGCATTGATGAAGGTTGTTCTAAGCCAGATTGCTCTCCTCCTGAAGATGAAGACTTCAATTTTGAAGAACTGGTTGTACCTGAGAATGAGCCTCCAACTAATCCTCCAATTGGAGCTGATAATGCTCAAACTCAGGGGGAGCAACTTTTAGAAGAAGAAGAAAGTGTTCCAATCTTTGAAAATACACAAGCTGATCCTACTCCTACTGAAGAAATTATCCAGAATCCTTTAAATGACTCTCCAACTGGTTCAGATCCCTCCATCCCAGTCCAAGCTGATCAGCCTCTTCCTCAAGCTGATCATGCTGAACCATCTAATCTGAATCAGTCCATTGTCTCAGTTACTAGATGGACAAAGAGTCATCCAATTAACCAAATCATTGGTGATCCACTCTCTGGTGTTAAAACAAGAAGAAAGGCAACAAGCAATTTCTGCATGTTTGTCAATTTTAGAAGAAGAAGAAAGTGTTCCAATCTTTGAAAATACACAAGCTGATCCTACTCCTACTGAAGAAATTATTCAGAATCCATTAAATGACTCTCCAACTGGTTCAGATCCCTCCATTCTAGTCCAAGCTGATCATGCTGAACCATCTAATCTGAATCAGTCCATTGTCTCAGTTACTAGATGGACAAAGAGTCATCCAATTAACCAAATCATTGGTGATCCACTCTCTGGTGTTAAAACAAGAAGAAAGGCAACAAGCAATTTCTGCATGTTTGTCAATTTTGTAAGCAAGGTGGAACCAACTGAGGTTGATGAAGCACTGGCAGATCCTTCTTGGGTAAATGCAATGCAAGATGAGTTAACACAGATTGAAAGAAACAAGGTTTGGGAACTTGTTCCAAGACCTCATCACAAGACTGTGATTAGAACCAAGTGGGTCTACAGAAACAAAATGGATGAAAGGGGAGTTGTGACCAGAAACAAAGCAAGATTGGTAGCTCTTGGTTACAGACAAGAGGATGGAATTGATTATGATGAGACTTTTGCACCAGTGGCAAGATTAGAGGCTATCAGAATGTTCTTGGCCTTCTCTGCTCACAAAGGTTTCAAAGTCTATCAAATGGATGTGAAGAGTGCATTTTCAAATGGGATATTTTGGATTTTGTATATAACATCCATTTAACCTAAATCCCAAATCACTTGTTCATATTTTCTCAAATCAATTTTTCTCTCAAATCTGATTACTGTTTTATTAAATTTAATTTCTTCTAAAAATTGTTTTCAAAATGGCATCATCATCTGTTTCTATTCATTCCAATGATTCTCAATCTAGTTCTTCTTCTGAACCTGAAAGTCAATACCCAGCTCCAATAAGCGCCAACAAGCTTTCACCTTATGTGGTGGGAAGTAATGTAGTAGTGGTCCCGGCTGATCTTGATACTGGTAAAATCAAGATTGGCAGTCTGGTTCATGCCAATATTCATCCTCCTTCATGGGCAAAAGGATATGATGAGATTGTGGCTTTCTTATGGTTTCATCCATTCGGCAAGGTGATGATTGAGAAGCCAGACTGGGTGTTTCAAGATCTCCTTTGTGAATTTTGGGCGAGCTGTTTTGTGGGACAGAACAAGAAAGGAGATGCTGCAATCTATGGCACAATCCTCAATGGTAAGAAAAAGGTATATATTTCTTATGAGAGGATTAGGTCTGCATTTGAGCTGTCTTATATGCCTGATGATGAATATGAAAGTGTTGTGTCTCATACTGAAGCCAAAAATATTTTGCAAGAAGTTGGATATATTGGTCCATTGGCTTCAGTGGTTAAAATGAAATATTTAACTGGTATTTGGAATTATTTATTGAGCACAATTTCTAAAACTTTACAAGTAAAGGCAGTTAGCTTTGATCAACCTAATGTTCTAGAATTGCAGATTTTTCATGCAATGGTCACCATGACCAGAATAGATTTTGCTGGTTTAATTTTTAAGGACTTAGTTGATCGTGTTCATAAGAAGAGTCTTACCATACCTTATGATAGGATTCTTGCTCTTATCATTGAAGCAATACTTGACAATGATTACAGTCTGGCAACTGGTCAGACTGTGGAATGCAAGTCTATCAACAATAACATTTTCAATAGTCCCAAGGTATCTGTGCAGGGTCTGACCCGAGCAATGCAGATCTACCTTGATTTTTGCAGGCAAAGAGAAAGGGAACAAGAAGCACTTGGGGAAGCTGTCCCTTCTTCGACGCGATCTGAGTCTGACACTCAATCTGCTAATCAGGGGGACCCAGGTACACATGCTTCTGAACCCTCAAACTCTTCTCAATCTATTCAATGTTCTTCTCCTTCAAAAGAGGGTGAAGGGTTGGCCAAAACATCAGCCACCCTAGCCACACCCCATCCACTCATTCAAAATACGCTTCTAAAAGACCCATTGTTGAGGACTTAGTGCCTCACAGTGCTAAAAAGAAAAGATCACAAAGGAAATCTGTGCCAGCTTCTGGGGTTGATAATGCAACATCAAATCTTGAGATCCCCCAAGGTGCAGTGGAAGCTAAGGAATGTTCCAAAGCTGTCCCTGCCATCCAAGCTGATAAGCCAAAATTGCCACGCCCATCTGCACTCTCCCAAAAGAGTGTAGACGAGTTAAAGGGAACACCTACTCAACCCTCCAAACAGGGTGAAGGTATTGAAAGAAAGACCTCCTCCCAAGGTCACACTGTGTCTGCACCTATATCGCCATCATCAGCCTCCCAAAAGGTTGATGATATCATTAAAGGGATAACAGAGGATCTAGCCCAGATCCAAAATGAGTCAGAGTCTATGCACATTGATTCTGAGGATGGTCAGCCAAAGGAGAGAAGTATCGAACGCATTGGTGACACTGCTTCTCCTCCCCAAGCTGATCAGACTCCTTCTCTCTTACACTTTGAGTCTGCACAGGCTGTCAATGCCCCTTCTATGTCACAAGGAGGGGTACAGGCCTCAATTCTCCCTAAGGATACTTTGGTGCAACAACACACCTCTGTTGAAGGCGCAGTCAAAGGGTGCCAAGGCCAAAGCTTTCCAGTGATTTAACACTGCGCCGCAGTGGGAGTGCACGTGTCCCACTGCGCCGCAGTCAAGGTCGAGAAAAAAGATATGCTTTTCAGAGATTTAACACTGCGCCGCAGTGGGAGTGCACTAGCCCCACTGCACCGCAGTTACTAGAGAACAAAGTTTCCAGGGGTATTCCACTACGCCGCAGTGAGAGCACACCATGCCCACTGCGGCGCAGTCAGCTGCACGGGGAATCAGGGTTACAGCCTCTTTTGCATCAGATTTGAAGGGGGTATAAATAGAAAACACTACGCCGCAGTGAGAGCACACCATCCACACTACGCCGCAGTGAGAGCACACCATCCACACTACGCCGCAGTGAGAGCACACCATCCACACTACGCCGCAGTGAGAGCACACCATCCACACTACGCCGCAGTGAGAGCACACCATCCACACTACGCCGCAGTGAGAGCACACCATCCACACTACGCCGCAGTGAGAGCACACCATCCACACTACGCCGCAGTGAGAGCACACCATCCACACTACGCCGCAGTGAGAGCACACCATCCACACTACGCCGCAGTGAGAGCACACCATCCACACTACGCCGCAGTGAGAGCACACCATCCACACTGCGCCGCAGTGGGAGTGCACTAGCCCCACTGCGCCGCAGTTACTAGAGAACAAAGTTTCCAGGGGTATTCCACTACGCCGCAGTGAGAGCACACCATCCACACTACGCCGCAGTCAGCTGCACGGGGAATCAGGGTTACAGCCTCTTTTGCATCAGATTTGAAGGGGGTATAAATAGAAAACATAACCCTATTTCCCAACTGATCAAGCTTTCTTTCTAGGAGCTGTTCTAGGCGAATTCTTCGGAGGATCATCTCAAATTTCATCAATTGATTCATTGAAGATTCAAGAACACCCATCTAGAACGTATCTATTTTTCCGTCTTTGCAATTTCTATTCAAACAAATTGGTACAATATATTCTATTTCTATTTCGTTTGTTATTTTCAATTTAGCATGAGTGGCTAGATTTATAATCATCCACTTTGATGAAACTTGATGAATGATATGATTGCAATATTTTAATTCAAGAGTTAATTCAATTATCGTTGTGTCGTGATCTTTATCAATTAATTCCTTGTGATTTATTCTTTTGATGTTGATGGTTTATGTGTTCATCGTTAGTGGTACTAGGTGAATATGTTTATCGTTTCAATTCGATTGTCTATGGTCGTTTGTCACCGGTTCATGGTATGACGGTGAATGTCAAATCTATAATAGGAGTTAATTGGTAAACGTGTTTAGAAACGGTTGGTGGTACCACGTTTTCATTCACATAGGCATAATTGGTAATTGGATAATCAAGCAAACTAATTGTTGGGGAGATTTTCTAGGCATTGGTGGTACCGGCTTGGGTAATTTAACTAGCAACTTAGGTGTTTGGGTTATTTGTGAGCGGTTGGTGGTACCACGCGAGCATTTTATCCTTTCACGATTATCTTGTCAACTCTAAATAATTTGATCTTTATCGTGTGCAATCATAACTGAAGTCAAATGGATTCGAAGTGGATGATCTTTATTCATATTGTTTGAACTGTCTTTACTTTCAATTGTCTTGTCATTTCAATTTCTTTAATTTCATATTGTCAAAGTTAGGTAGCTATTCGGATACGGTTTCACCCTTTCTCTAAAACTACTTTAGCAACAATTATTTCAAAACCAATCCCCGTGAACGAATTCGAACTTACCTTTTAGCTATACTATATACGAACGGGTCCACTGCCCGCTAGTGTGTAGTAGTCAGTTTTAGGGTAATTCTTGTTTATAAATTTTAAACTCGATTTCACACATCAAGTTTTTGGCGCCGCTGCCGGGGATTGTGTGCCGATTTAGTTGTTAATTTAGTGGTTTGATCCTTCCTCACGCGTGAGGAAGTTACTTGTTTTATTAGTTTAGTTTTCTTTTCTTATCACAGTTGCATTTGACGTGCTTGTGTTAGTTGTGTGTTTGCAGGCATATTTCTTTAGTTGATGAACTTGCGTTCTTCGGGTCTCCCTTTGAATAGTCCTTTGTCTACTCTGAGAAGACCAAGGGGGCGTAGGTTTAACTTCACTGAGCCATCAACACCTATACCGACACCATTTTCACCTATAGCTAAACCCACTCCTGATTCGGACGAGGAAGGGTTCTTTTTAGACGAGTTTTTCTATTTAGAAGTTAAGCAAGAGGAAATGGGTGACGAACAACCAAGGGGTCCAAATGACACTCGCTATGGCGAGAGGGTTCGAACTATCCCAACGGGCCGTGGTTCTGCCATTAGACCTCCGGCTATTGATCACACTTTCGCTTTGAAAGGAAACCATCTTAAGAGCATAGAAGAGCATCAATTTGATGGAAAAAGAAAATGGGATCCATACCAACACTTGGATAGGTTTGAAAAGTTGGCTCGGCTATATCAATATGGGCAAAACCAAATGAATGTCGTGAAACTTGAGACATTTCCCATGTCAATCACCGGAGAAGCACTTGATTGGTTCAATGATCTTCCAAAAAATTCTATTACTACTTGGAACCAACTTAAGGAGGCTTTCATTGGTGAGTTTTATTCACTAAGAACTCAAAGAAGGCTGGAAAATTTGATTAGGTCCTTTGAGCAAGATGATGGGGAGGATGTAGTAGATGCATGGATTCGTTTCAAGGAGATGTTAAGAAATTGTCCAGGTCACGATTTGACTAGGGAAAAATATGTGGAGCTTTTCTTTGATGGGTTAGATAAGAAGTCTAAACGAGAATTGGGATATGCTTTCGGGGGTAGTTTCAATAACATTACACCCAATGAAGGTTATCAAATCTTGGAAGACATGGCAAAGGATAGCTCAACTTTGGATGATGAAAGGTTCTTGAAGAATGAAAGAAAGATGAAGAGAGGTATTAACCAAGGGAGAGTTGCTAAGATTGAAGCTAGCAATGACCCAGGGGTTATTGGAGAGATTAGGGCGCTATCTGAGCGCATGGAAAAAGGGTTTGCTACTCAAGAGAATAGGTTTGGAGCAATTGAGAGGGATGTTAAGGTAGTAGCCGATGGGTGTGATCATTGTGGTGATATGCACTATTCTGATGAGTGTCCAAATCGGGCACCCGAAGATGTGAGTTATGTTCAGAATCAACCCCAAGGGAATTTCTACCGCAACACCGGTTTCCAGAACCGGCCTTCAGATAATACTTCTTATAACTCCTCTTTTCAGTCTAATAATTCTCGTTTTTCAGGTAATAGGTGGCAAAGGGATAATTATCAGAATCAGCCACAACAACAGACTCAGCAAGGACAAGGATCAAGTTCTTCTTCTTCTAATGCCGATCCTAATGCCGACTTGAGAGAGATGATGAAGCAGTTGGCTAGTAACCAAGTTGAAACAAATACTAGCATTCAAATGATCAGGGAGGATACCAAGACTTTGAGTGAGAGGTTGGATCAGTTAAGTAGAAAGGTGGAGATCAACATGAAAAACCAGGAGTTAATTTC
Organism: Erigeron breviscapus; assembly: GCA_034093135.1. Classification (NCBI taxonomy): domain Eukaryota; kingdom Viridiplantae; phylum Streptophyta; class Magnoliopsida; order Asterales; family Asteraceae; genus Erigeron; species Erigeron breviscapus. The sequence continues at coordinate 12,597,265 of CM067171.1, read as the reverse complement.
AAGGATCTCAAAAGTAGGATGGCCGCTCTTGCTAGGCCCACGGGGACTCTTCCTAGCAACACGCAGCAGAATCCTAGACCTCAGTTTACTCAAGGACAGAATCAAGGACAGAATCAGGGACAGAAACAAGGACAGAATCAGACCTCAGGTTTACAGAATCAAGGACAGAATCAAGGACAGAATCAAGGACAGAATCAAGGACAGAATCAAGGACAGAATCAAGGACAGAATCAAGGACAGAATCAAGGACAGAATCAAGGACAGAATCAAGGACAGAATCACAGCAGAACAGCAGAGTCTTGGACAGAATCAAGGACAGAATCAAGGACAGAATCAAGGACAGAATCAGGGACAGAAATACACTCCACCTCCAGTCCGCAATGAGCAAGCCAAAGCCATCACCACTCGTACTGGTAGGTCTTATGACTCACCTCCTATGCCTAATGTTGTTGTTTCAGATGTGCAGGATAAAAGGAGTGATGATGATGAGGTTAATGAAGAGATTGAAATGGAGGAAGATTCGACCGTGAAGACTCCGGTCACTCCACCAAAACCGGATGTGGTTCCAGAGGTTAAAGCATACAAGCCAAAGATACTATTTCCACAGAGGTTCAGGAAAGCAAAGCTAAAGGAGCAATATAATAAGTTTGTGGAGATGATTACAAATGTTCACATTAATGTGCCTTTAGTCGATCTTATTCAGGGGATGCCCCATTATACCAAGTTCATTAAGGAGCTTGTGACTGACAAAGGAAAGTTGGAAGAGACAAAGGCTACTTTTCTCAATGCCGAGTGTTCTGCTATCTTGCAGAACCACATACCACCAAAGCTTGAAGACCCAGGGAGTTTTCTTATCACTTGCTCTATTAGAACCATTATTTGTAAGGCCTTAGCTGATTTAGGAGCTAGCATTAATTTGATGCCTTACTCAGTTTATGCCAAGTTGTCCTTGGGAATCCTTCGCCCTACTCGCATGAGTATAAGACTAGCTGACCATTCATTTCAGTATCCCATTGGGATTGCTGAGAATATTAGAGTCAAAGTGGGCCATATTGTTTTTCTTGTTGACTTCGTTATCCTCGAGATGGAGGAAGATACGCAAGTCCCTCTTATTCTTGGGCGCCCATTCCTTAATACCGCGGATGCTATCATCCGTGTGAAGGATAAGGAGATTTCCTTAGGCGTTGGTACTGATAGGATTGTGTTTAATGTTGAGAGGTCTATTAAGCGTTCTTATTCTACTGATGAGTCTTGTTTCAGGATTGATGTTATTGGTGATGCTTTAGACCGAGAGTTTCAGGAACTGATGGAGATAGACACTGGAGATGAGGAGATTGCTAATTTAGGATTGGGAGATATATCTGATGATGATTTGTTTGCAGAGGTTATGGCGCTTAGCTTGGATGAGACACCTCCCGAGGATGAGAGTTTTGAGGAGGTTGTTGCTGATGGAAGTTCGAGGGTACCAAACTCTGTTGAGGTACCACCCACTGACTTGGAGCTTAAGCCGCTTCCAGACCATCTAGAGTATGCATATCTGTCAGGTGAGTCATCTCTTCCAGTGGTTGTCTCGTCCTCACTCTCGAGTGACGAGAAAGACCGTCTCATGTCCGTTCTTAGAGCCCACAAGCGGGCTTTTGCTTGGAAGACCACAGATATTCCAGGTATTAGTCCTAATTTTTGCCAGCATAAGATTGATTTTCTTGATGATGTTAAGCCCGTTGTCCAGAGACAAAGGCGGCTGAACCCTAATATGAAGGAGGTTGTTAAGAAAGAGGTGATTAAGCTTCTTAATGCAGGAATTATTTTTCTTATTGCTGATAGTCCTTGGGTTAGTCCTGTTCATTGTGTGCCCAAAAAGGGGGGCATGACAGTTATTGAGAATGATAATAAGGAGCTTTTGGCCACTGAGGACTATTACAGGTTGGCGGGTTTGTATAGATTACCGTAAGCTTAATGATGTCACCCGTAAGGATCACTTTCCACTTCCTTTCATTGATCAAATGTTGGAACGTCTTGCAGGTAATGAATATTTTTGTTTCTTAGATGGGTTTTCCGGGTACTTTAAAATACCGATCAATAGAAAACCACGTTTACTTGTCCATTTGGCACTTTTGCTTATAGGCGAATGCCGTTTGGTTTGTGTAATGCCCCTGGCACCTTTCAAAGGTGCATGATTGCTATTTTCCAGGACATGTTTGAAACTTCCATGGAAGTTTTCATGGATGATTTTTCTGTTTTTGGGGATTCTTTTCATGCTTGCTTGATTAATTTGGATAGGATGTTGGAACGGTGTGAGAGGGCACACCTTGTTTTAAATTGGGAAAAGTGCCATTTTATGGTGACCGAGGGAATTGTTTTAGGGCATAAAGTGTCTAAGGCCGGGATTGAAGTTGATAGGGCTAAGATAGATGTTATAGCCAAATTACCCCCGCCTTCCAATGTGAAAGGGGTAAGGAGTTTTCTTGGACATGCCGGTTTTTACCGCCGTTTTATTAAGGATTTTTCTAAGATTACTCGTCCTATGACCCACTTGTTGGAGAAGGACGTCCCTTTTGTGTTTGATGATGCTTGTTTGAGTGCATTTCAGGTTTTAAATGAGAAGTTGACTAATTCTCCTATAATGGTTGGTCCGGATTAGGAATTGCCATTTGAATTGATGTGTGATGCAAGTGACTATGCTGTGGGAGCCGTGCTTGGGCAAAGGGTTGATAAGCATTTCAAGCCCATTTACTTTGCTAGTAAAACTTTGAACCCCGCTCAGCAAAACTACACCACTACTGAGAAGGAGTTGCTTGCCGTGGTCTTTGCCTTTGATAAGTTTAGATCTTATTTGGTGTTGAGTAAGACTATAGTTTTCACTGACCATTCAGCCCTTAAGTACCTGTTCTCGAAACAGGATGCTAAACCCAGGCTTATCCGTTGGATTCTTTTGTTGCAAGAATTGACATTGAGATAAAGGATAAGAAAGGGGCTGAAAATTTGGCTGCCGACCATTTGAGTCGTTTGGAAGATCCTCACCGGGAGGAACTTCGTGATGGGGAGATCAATGCTCACTTCCCCGATGAGTCTTTAATGTTTATCTCTAACTCTGATGATGCTCCTTGGTTTGCAGATATAGCTAATTATTTGGTTGCAGGTGAGATACCTAATGATTTCACGTACCAGCAGAAGAAGAAGCTCATATCAGATGTTAAGTATTATTTTTGGGACCATCCATACTTGTTTCGTGTTTGTGCAGATGGTATGATTAGGAGATGTGTTGCTGGAAGTGAGACTAGAGAGATCTTGGATGCTTGTCACTACGGGCCAACTGGAGGTCATTACGGTCCTTCAGTTACTGGTAAGAAAGTGTTTGATGCAGGTTTCTATTGGCTTACAATTTTCAAGGAGGCTCAAACTTTGGTTGAGACTTGTGACATTTGTCAAAGACAAGGGAGCATTACTAAGCGGGATGAGATGCCTCAACAAAGCATTCAGGTATGCGAGGTTTTTGATATTTGGGGTATAGACTTCATGGGACCATTCCCACCGTCTAATAAGTTTCAATATATTCTTGTCGCCGTTGACTACGTGTCTAAATGGGCTGAAGCCAAGGCTTTACCCACGAATGACGCGAGGGTAGTCATTGATTTCTTGAAACAGTTATTCTGTCGATTTGGTTGCCCTAGAGCTTTGATTAGTGACCGAGGAACCCATTTTGCAAATCATCAATTAGCCAAGGTCATGAAGAGGTATGGTGTTGTGCATTATTTTTCTACTTCTTATCATCCACAAACTAGTGGACAAGTAGAAAACACCAATAGGGCTTTGAAAAGGATTTTAGAGAAAACTGTTGGAGATAACCCCAAGGTTTGGTCGAAGAAATTAGATGACGCCTTGTGGGCGTTTAGGACGGCTTATAAGACGCCGATTGGCACCACGCCATACCAGTTGCTCTATGGCAAAACTTGCCATCTTCCTATTGAGATAGAGCATAAAGCGTATTGGGCTTTAAGGAATTTGAATTTGGATTTGATGGAAGCGTATGAACTTAGAATGTTGCAACTACATGAGCTTGATGAGCTTAGGTTAGGTGCTTATGAGAATTCGAGGCTTTATAAGGAGAGGACCAAGATTTGGCATGATAAGAGGATCCATAGGAAGGAGTTTAAGGTTGGGGCTAAAGTGTTGTTGTTTTTATCCAAATTTAAGATTAAGCAACCTAAACTAACTTCTAGGTGGATTGGACCGTTTGAGATTAAGCATGTATACCCGTCGGGTTATGTTGAGTTGTTTAAGCGAAATGGTGAAGGATCGTTCATTGTCAATGGTCATCGACTTAAGCTATATTTGGAAGAAGAGCAGGTTGAAGGGATATTTGATGAGATCCCCGTGTTTGAATTTGAAACTTGAAGGTTGGTCGAGTCAAGCTAAAGACTCGTTAATAACTTAAGCGCTTCTCGGGAGGCAACCCGTGTTCATTTTATCATTTTTACTTTTCTTTGAACTAGTTAGATTTAATCTTGTTTTATTAGTAAGTGCAGGAGTGGTCTCGATTTGATGCGGTTCCGGGTTGTGTGATTTGAGTTTTTGACATATTGTTGAAGAAAAATATATGTTCAGCAATTCCCCACTGCGCCGCAGTGGGGGTAGGATTGCCTGACTGCGCCGCATGCCAAAGCCTCTGTCCACTTGTGATATACATCCCACTGCGCCGCAGTGGGAGTGCATACTCCTCACTGCGCCGCAGTGGGAGTACGGGTAGGTCAAAGAGAGACCAGGTAAGTTTGTTTTCTTTTACTCTTTTACACTTTTACTCTTTCTTCTTCTTTTCTCTCCCCCAAAAAACCAAAATACCCACTCTTTCTTCCATCAAGATCCTCCATTTTCTTCCATCTTTAATCCTTTGTCCAGATTTTCATCTTCATACATTGCATAATGGGAAGAAGTGTAAGTTTTCTCTTTAGTTTCTTTGTATTTTCCTTTTATTTTGAATTTTCAATTTCTAGGGTTTATGCTAGATTAAATCTTTCGAATTAACTTAGGGGTTTTGTTGTTTATGGGCTAATGGGGTGGTTAATCTTTCATTTAAAACACTTGTTCATCCGATTTTGATTTTGATTTTGATTTTGAAATTAGGGTTTTGAGAATTTAGAGATTTGTGATGAACAAGTGTGGGGGAGGTTAATGTTGGATTAGTTGGTGACTATTGCTTCATTATTGCTGAGTTTGAGTATTTAATTAACCCCTATTTGGCTACCCATCGTGATGAACTGTTAAACTTGCCCAGTTTTTCTTCGCCACTGCGCCGCAGTGGGTATGCATGTTGCCACTGCGCCGCAGTGGCCACCACCTGACCTGCACGTGATTACAGTCTCACTGCGCCGCAAGGCAGACTTTCTAACCAGTGATTTTGTTTGTTATTACGTAATGGGTTAAGTCTTGCATTCTTAGTTCTCATGTTTTATTTGCTTTATGTATTTGATTGCAGTCCGCTGCTGACAAGAGGAAACAAGCTGAAGGCCAATCTAGTGAGGCAGCTAACGTGCCTCATAAAGCACCTAGGCGACAAGAGGAAGTGCTGCTTCACTTTGTGGGAGAGCTGAATGAAAGACATGCTTGGTTGCAATTTGATGATATTAGGCAACCTCACAAGAACAACTACTTGAACAAACTGTACAAGCTTCAAAAGCATCCCGTTTGCCCACCTAAGTATTTCACTCATACTCAGGCTCAATACTTTGGGGTGCAAGCAGATATTCGTCAGTGGTATTCTATGGGGATGAGAGTTGGTAATAGGGTGGTCAATTGTGAAATTTGGGATAGAGTGTTTCTTAACAGGGAACCAGTTTACCGGGAATTGTGTTTGGAGTTTTATTCGACCTTGAGATTGACTAAGGAATTACACAAGGTCAAAGACATTTTCGAAGAAAGGATTGTTGTGTTCTACTGTGGGGGAGAGAAGAGGAATTTATCCATAGCGGAGTTTGGTCATTACGTAGGTATGTATTCTAGGCAAGAGTTGGATAACCCGGATTGGAGAAATCTTTTGAGGCAAGGATTTTATGTTAAGGCAGATTTGGGTGATGGTGAGTCCATTCCTCAGTATTGGACTCGGATTTCTGGGGGAGAGGCCTGGCCTACTGTAGGTTATGGTAGTGTCTCTAAAATCAAAAGTGTTAAGTTACGGTTGCTCCACAGGATATTAGTGACGTCTTTTGTTCAAAGGTCGACTCATTGGGATAAGGCCTATCAATTAGATTTGTGGTTGATAAAGCTATTTTCTGAGGGGTCGCCTAGGAAGTTTGCATTGCCTACGATGGTACTCTTGGACCGAATGTGCAACCATTCCGATTCTGAGCTTGTTTTGGGTCATTTTATCACCCGGATTTATAAAAGGATGGGAGTGTTCGAATTGGATGCGTGCCAGACGTATCTTTCTCAGGCCGTTTATCAAGTGGATTTAACTTCTAAGGAGTTGATTAGGGCGAAGATAGTAAGGAAGAAGCAAGGGAATGTGCCGGAGAGACTGTTGGATGATAAGGGGGTTGTTGAGTCACCACCGCCGGATGTGGAGGCGGATGATGTTGATATGGAGGATGCTCCTCAGGAGCCACAGAGGAGGTGTGGCCGTAGCGGTTTTGATTTGACTGAGTTAGGATCCACAGTTCAGAAGATATATGAGGATCAACAGGAGAGCCGCCAGGCATTTGAGGCTTATCAGAGGCGGATGGACCAGGATATGACATGGGCTGGTTCGCAGCGGGCCTACACGAACTATACATTGGACTATTATCAGCCTATGTGGAATGCACAATATCATGGGAAGGAGTTTGTTCCATCAGATCCGGTTCCGGAGTTTAGACCACCACCTATTCATGTCCCCGATTATCGCCAGGGTGGTCAGTCTTTCTTTCCTATGACTGCCCCGGGGGACATGTCACCACCACCTCATGATTTAGGGGGATCTCCTCGAGGTCCAGTGCAGTTTGGTACTTTTCAGGGTGGACATGATGATGGTGGATCCGGAGGTTTTGCTGGTGGACATGATGTCGGTGGTTCATGTTCCTTTGTTCCTGGTTTTGTTGCAGGTTCGAGTTCGGGTTTTGGCGGTAGACAGTCTGGAGGAGATGCTGGAGGCTCAGGTTCAGGTCAAGAAGAGGAGCGCAATTGGATTACTGACCTTTTTTGTCCACCCGGTCTTCCATATGGTTACCACGGGCAGTTGCAGTGAGGAGATAATGATTCCCATCCGGTACCGTGGGATGGAATCATTTGGTGATTGATATTGTTGGTATTCTGATGACTGTATTTTTCTTATCTTTGTCTGGTATCCACCCTACGGGGTGATGAAACATTTGTAATCTCCTTTGTTTTCTTTTATTTTCTGCATGGTACTTTATTTTGTTTGAACTATTTTGGATATTTTGGATGGTTGGTCTTTTGGAATGTTATTGAACAGGTTTGATCCGATTGATGGCAATACCTAGTGGAACCCAAGTGTGGGGGAGGACCCGTTGGATTTGTTTGATTGTGTGATCGTGTTAGTAGCTCACTATGATGTCATGTGCATATGCTGGCAGTAAGTTCAGCGCAACATTTTTGTTTGGCATCTTTATTGACATTGTTTCACACACAGTTCTCACACCTTCCGTTTTGGGACTAGTTTGTTTCTCCCGTTAAGCAAATTGGACTTCCTCTTTAGGAAGAGCAATTTGTGGTGCGGGGTCGACTTACTTGTTTTGAAACGGAATGTATCCATGATCCGGTATGTGTTCTCATTCTTTCTGTCTATTGTGCTTACCCCTATTTACCTTTGTTTTGATCGATTGTTGGACATTGAGGGCATTGTCCATCTTAAGTGTGGGGGGTGGCAAATAGGTTTAAGCAACCGGATATATCTCTTTTGTTGTTTTGCCATTGGGTATTCAACCGGTCTTGTTGATGTGTCCCTCTCATAGGCTTTTGGATTTTATCCAAGGGTAAGGGTTTCTATTTTGAACTCTGAACTACGATGTGCATGTTTGAGATTGGTGGTTTCAATTTGGTAGGATAACGGAAGATGATATGATTTGAAACTTGTGTTGAGCTTGTCCTTATGGTAAATTACTTTTGTCACTTAATCCATAATAATTTCATAAGCAATTTTACTATGAAATTTTTTCCTTGGCAAAATTTTAATCGGCGAAATGTGTTCTGAACGGTTATTGGGCTAATCCTTGTGGATTGATAACATTACTTGCATACTCAAATTTCCCAAACACCTAAAGTTGTGAGATTCATCATTCATTTATAGATGTTCTAGGTGTTTACGGTTTTGGTTTGATTGCCTTGTAATTTGTCCCTCTCTTAGACTCTTGGATTTATTCGGGAGTAAGGGTTCCATTTCGAACTCTGAACTAAGATGTGCGAATTTGAGGTTTATTTATTCCATTTTCGGGTTCATTTCTTTGATATGAGTGTGCTGGTGATGTGTTGAGCTAGAACTTGGCCTGGTGATCATTACGAGACCGTAGTGAGATCACTTTTGTGATATAAGTACATTGGATGACGAATTGGCATATTAGGTTTGACCCGTACTTTCTTTCTTTCTTTTCACCTTTGCTTTTGTATATTTTTACCTTTACTATACATGCACTTTCTTTCCTTCCTTTGTAAACCTTTGTTGCACTCATCCTTAGTGCGAAGTACACTTATACATCCCTTTTAACTTAGCCTTTTCCTTTGTATATATCCACTTATATATGTAAACGTTACCTAATTATACCTTACTATACCGATAGTCTAATCTGGGGGGCCATTGATTGTCATTGGTTTGTTTGGATGGTTTGGGAGAGCTTCAGTGGGTTTGGT
>CM067171.1:12482021-12587430 GCA_034093135.1 Erigeron breviscapus | reverse complement strand
TGCGATTCTGTTTCCTTGATAGATAAGATCTTGACTCGTTCTTTTCTGCTTAGAGCATCAGCTACTACATTCGCCTTTCCAGGATGGTACTTGATCTCACAATCGTAATCACTTAGTAATTCCACCCAACGCCTCTGTCTCATGTTCAGTTCCTTCTGGTTGTACACATGCTGCAAGCTCTTATGATCGGTGAAGATAGTACATTTAGTTCCGTACAAGTAGTGCCTCCAAATCTTAGGGCAAAAACAACTGCTCCAAGTTCTAGATCATGGGTGGTGTAATTCTTCTCATGCACTTTGAGTTGTCTGGATGCGTAGGCGATCACTTTGCCTATTTGCATCAGTACGCAGCCTAGTCCTTGATGTGAAGCGTCACAGTACACGACGAAGTCTTCGGTGCCTTCGGGTAAAGCTAGAACAGGTGCTTCACACAGTCTGTCTTTTAGGGTTTGGAACGCTCGTTCTTGTTGTTCACCCCAAATAAAGTCTTTAGTCTTTTGAGTCAGTTGAGTCAAGGTAGTGCGATCTTAGAAAAGTTCTCAATAAAACGACGATAATAACCAGCTAGTCCAAGAAAACTACGAACTTCAGTAGGAGCTTTCGGAGCCTCCCACTTTTTGATGGCTTTAACTTTGGCCGGGTCGACATGAATGCCTTGTTCGTTTACGACGTGGCCGAGGAACTGTACTTGGCGAAGCCAGAACTCGCACTTAGATAACTTAGCGTACAACTCTTCTTCTCGAAGAAGTTGAAGAATAGAACGTAAATGTTGTTCATGATCAGTCTTGTTCCGAGAGTACACGAGTATGTCGTCAATGAACACGATAACAAATTTGTCTAAGAACGGACGACAGACACGATTCATTAAGTCCATAAAGATCGCTGGAGCATTAGTCAGACCAAATGGCATAACGAGAAATTCGTAATAACGAGTACGAAAAGCTGTCTTTGGAACGTCACCATCCTGAACACGGATCTGGTGATAACCTGAACGTAGATCGATTTTAGAGAAGTACGATGCACCTTGCAATTGATCAAACAGATCGTCTATGCGAGGTAGGGGATACCGGTTCTTAACGGTTAATTTGTTCAGTTCACGATAGTCTATGCACATTCTCATGGAGCCATCTTTCTTCTTGACGAATAAGATTGGTGCTCCCCAAGGAGATGAACTAGGACGGATAAAGCCTTTGCTCAAAAGTTCTTGTAATTGGTTGGACAGTTCTTGCATTTCAGGAGGAGCTAAGCGATACGGTGCTTTAGCGACTGGTGCTGCACCGGGAACTAGATCAATATTGAACTCGACTTGTCTAACAGGTGGAATGCCTGGTAAGTCGTCAGGAAAGACATCTGGATAGTCCCGAACAATGGGGATGTCTTGAACTTTCTGTTCTTTAGCACTTTTATCAATGACATGAGCTAGGTACACAAGATGATCTTTCTTGTCCAAGTACTTACGGAACTTCATGGCTGAGACGATTTTAAGTTCGTTCGTGGACTTATCGCCTTGTACGATCAAGATCTCGCCGTTCGGTAGCGGTATATGAACTGATTTCTCGTGGCAACAAATAGTCGCGTGGTGTTTGGATAGCCAATCCATTCCCACGATAATGTCAAAGCTACTAATCTTGACAGGGATTAGATCAATTGTAAAGTTCTTGTCTACTAAGGTCATAGGACAATCTAGAGCAATTTCGTTAGTACCGTACTTTTGGCCATTTGCGTACTCTACCACATATTTATCATTTAGTTTGCCAGTTATCATGTTAGTCTTAGCTTTAAAGTCTAATGCAACAAAGCTACGTTCAGCACCGGAGTCAAATAGTACGGAAGCATAATGATCGTTCAAAAGAAAAGTACCTGTCACAACCCGAGGGTTCTGACGAGCTTCCTCAGCGTTCAGAGCAAAAACACGGGCGTTAGCAGGGCCTTGTTGGTTTTGCTGTTGCTGATTGTTCTGCTGGTTCTGGTTCCTTGGCCCGCGTGGATAAGCAACACGCTGCACTTTGGCGTTCTGGTTCTGATTTCTTTGAACTGGTACAACAGGTGGTAGTGGAGGTCTAACATTCCTCATTGGAGGGTTTCTGTTCACTGGTGGAGGATTAGTTCTGATCAAGTTTGCTGAAACAGCATTGCAGTACTTAGCCATGTGCCCAATTCCTTGGCACTTATAGCAGACAGGACAAGCACCAGTGTGATGAAGGTTACAACGGGTACACTTTGGATAAGCTCCAGAATATCTTGTTGGTTCAGGCACTGCGGTCACCGCATAGTTCTTCAAGATCTTCCCCTTCTTACTTGGGGGTTCAATTTTCCTTTCCACCACTTCTTCAGCCTTCCTCTTCCCCTTATCAGCATTCTCAGTCAAACCTCCTGACCTGATAATATCTTTGGTCAAGGTCTTAGCCAGTACAGTGGCTCTTGACATGGTCTTGGGGCCTTTACTGGTGAGGTCACGGCGGATCTCAGGAATCAAGCCCCAGATAAAGCGATCAATTTTCTTCTCCTCAGAAGAAGCTAAGTGTGGCACAAGTCTAGCAAGCTCATTAAACCTCAAAATGTACTTCTCGATCTCCAAACCTTCCATCTTCAAATCCCAAAACTCTTGTTCTAACTCTTGCAAGGCATCTTTGGTACAGAATTCAGTTCTCATCATCTTCTGAAGTTCTTCCCAAGTGTAAGCATAAGCGGACTTCCTGCCAATAGTGGTGACGATGCCAGTCCACCAAGACCTAGCAGCTCCGTCAAACTGGCTGGTCGCATGCTCCACCATCTTGTCTTCAGTAGTCTCAGTGTGGTACAGGGCTTCTTCCATGTTTTCAAACCACATTAATAGTTCTGCAGCACCTTTCTCCCCTGTGTAGACTGGGGGTTTGCACTGAGTGAAAGTCTTGAATTGGCACCCTCTGCTTCGGGTGACTCTGCCTTCAGTGGTAGCTCGGGTGTTAATCTGGCTAGCTCCATCCGAATCACCATTCACTTCCTGGTTCTGTTCAGGTTCTTCTTGAGTCCTCCTATTCTGAGTGACTCTAGTAGTTCTAGTACCTTCAGTTAGTGGAACGTCCAGAAGTTGAGCAACTTGAGTAGCAAGATTTGGCATCATCGCATTCATGCGGTCAGTGATGAGGTTTGCTACATCTTCCAAGGTAAAGTTGACATTAGCATTAACACCAGGTTCAGTAGGTTCAGCAGCTGGTGTAGCCTTAGCTTTTTGTCCACGTTTAGGCGGCATTCTTCCTTATGCCCCTAATAAGATAGAAATATGAACTCGATTACGTTTCGCACAAGTCTATAGCTCCAAGCACGTAGTACGTTAATAAATGATCGTCGTTAGCACAATATATGAACAAGAACAGTCGTCGGTCGTACGATAAGGACCTATAGTCGTATAAGCTCTAAGGCCTATAATCGAAGTACCAGAACGTATGACTTAAGAGAACGAGTGAACTAGAACTGATATGATCGAAGAACGAGATTGCACGAAGTTCTTAGTAGAGCTCTAAGAAATGGATGACGCCTTTAATGACACACTTTGAGTACTAGATACTTTATCCGTAATTAGATGTAGTTGATCAGGTTACATCTAATTAGGGCAAAAAGTGCCTATTACTCAAACCGGTCATACAAAGGATCACCTCAGAGTGGATTCCAGTTATAGCTCGAGTTTTCCTTAGGAAAAAGCTCGGTGTTCACTATAACCATGGCTCTGATACCAACTGTAACACCCCGCTAAAGCGGAATATACGGGATGTACAGACATAAGCACAAAAGCACACAGTACAAGTTCCAACACAGCCAATAACATTAACAAAGAACAGAAGTACGATAGTTATTACAGAACAAGGGTTGATACCCAAAATAGTTAATAATCAAAAGACAGAACAATTGTCCTAAAGTACTGAAATCTGAACTGGATAAGCAAGGGAAGTCTTCACAGCTCCAGGTCTTGAATGCTCGAACAGTTGCCAAATGAAGTGAGCTTAGAAGCGGAAGATTCCTATGCTAAGAGATCTATTGGCCTAGCCTGAAAAGCATGTAAGTTCAAAGGTCAACTACGAAAGTAGTTGGTGAGATTCACATAAAGTACGTTTAGTTTACATATACGTATATATGTATAATAAGAACAAGATCGTAAGTTTTGTACGTTGAACCAAAGTACTTTATGATAATATGAACAGGACAAGAGCATATAATGAACTTTAGATATAAGTTGTCACTGCTAAACCGATTGGCCAGAACTGAACTGTAATGTGATAACCTGCTCATATAACTCAAGTACGTCAAATAAGATCTATGTCAGAACAATGACAAGAACAAGAACAAGTAATATGCATCCTCCTGAACTGTGGAGAATGAGGGTGGGCCTACCCTAAACAGCGTTGTCCATAATTACCTACGGTTCAATCCCTGAACTGTGGGATATGAATTGATAGCAGTGAATAAGAACTGAACAAGTACAAGTAGGAACTAGAACATGTTAAAGATCAAGTACAGTAGTATGGAGGTATTTAAGATCCTGCCCATTCAAGACTTAAATACTCCCTTAAACAGTATAAATGTATTTAAGATCCTGCCCATTCAAGACTTAAATACTCTTTTAAATAGTTAGGAATCATATCATAAGTACCTCGTAAGATCATAAAATAGTACGTGAAATAGTTCAAGATCATAATATAGTACGTAAAGTAGTTCAAGAACATATGTACAAGTACAAAGTAGTTTTCATGCTTTTCAGTCCCCGATAAAGAACTTGAACAAAATGTACGAAAGGGGGATTAGTGAACTCACAGTGATCTGGTACAAGCACAGTAATATAGCACAGAGATAGATAGGTTATATCTATCAGTTTCCAAGAACGTCTTGATGGAAGCCTAAGTACATATCATTGATCATAAATAAGTACGCATATTAGTTCACATGATTGATTAATCATTGAAATGTCCTTGATGAACTGATGATTTGGTCCCTTTGAAGATCTTTGAACGTTTTGACTCAAAAGAGTTTGAATGAACTTTAAGTACATGAACTGGACTCGAACTGAACGTCTTAGAACTCACACATACGTGTTTATTGTGTTAATGAGTTGAATGTGTTTTTAGTGATGAACTTCAGCCTTTAGAACTGATTTAATTGTTCGTAGAACTCGTACTTTGATAATCAAGATAGAACATGTCTTAAATGTACTTAATTAGGGTTTGCACTTTGTACGTTGTCTTAGATTGAATCATGAACTAGTTTTGGTGTTAGTACGTAGCCTTTGATGTGTTTAATCGAATGATAAAGATGTTATGAACTGGATTGATGATTAAGGATCAAGTATGATATGTTAAAGAACAAATACATGATGTTTTGTGGTTGAACAAGGTCGTCCTAGGGTTCCTAGCACAAGATCGTCCCATGGTTTAGTATTCAGGTCGTCCCATAGTTTAACATTTAGATCGTCTTAGCACAAGATCGTTTCATGGTTTAACATTTAGATCGTCTTAGGTTCAAAGTCAAGATCGTCTTAGTACTTCAAGTTTAAGATCGTCTTAGTCATTTCAAGTACAAGATCGTTTTAAGTTCCAAGCACAAGATCGTTTCATATGTTTCTAGTACAAGGTCGTCTCAAGTGTAAGTTCAGGATCGTTAGTTTGAGCAAAACCGATCCTAAAGGATCAGTTACCCAATAAGTACACCACATCACCACACCACACAAAGTCACGAACAAGCTCATAGAACATGAACTGCCCTAGGACGGTCTTGGTGATCAAGATCGTCCTAGTGCTTAAGAATGAGACCGTCCCAAGCTCTAAAACGAGCTGAACAAGAACGGGTTCAAACGAATGACTAGATCGATTTCAGAAATCATTTGGACATAGAACTAGCACATGAATGCATAACAACAACATTTTATAACACTTTTACTGATTTCAAGATCAAATATCACATGAACAAGTTGTGACTTCAAGAACAAGTTGTACCTTCATTTTCAAAAATGGGTTTTGTAGATTAAAGCATGTTATGACCCAAATTTGTTCACACAAATGTTGTTAAACACATTTAGACACAAACCCATTAACATTGAACATGATTTTCGTTCAAGAACTGGACCAAATCATCAAGAACATAAACTTGAAAAAGTACACTTTTAATTTGATCAAAAACTCATAATTCGTTGTTGTTACCTGAGATTTGATTCCAGAAATATGTTTTGATTATCACAAGGATGCTAAAAGTACAAACGATTTTGATTTAACAATCCAAAATCAAAAGATGATTTGTGTGTGTTTTATGGCTGCCAGTGTGTTTTTAGTGAGAGAAGTGAAAGATGAAAGAGATGATGAATAGGGTTTTCTCTCTCTAAACTTCATCTATTTATAGTCTTCCCATAATAATGAACTTAATAAATGCAAGGACCATTTGCGAACATCTTGAACTAGAACTTTTATGAACACGAACGTTTACGAACCGAACTTTAATATTTCATCGTACTTAATCAGGAACTCGTCAAATAAATCAAGATTTAAGATCAAATTGACCTTCATATAAGCACATAATTTAGGTCTAAAGTACGTCAAGAACCTAAATAAATTGAACTGTCTAGCCGTTCTAATGGCGAAAGTACGATTCGAGGAACTTATTTAGAACATTTCTAAGACGGTTGTCAACGCACCTGCTACTTTTCAGCGTTGTATGATGAGCATTTTTTCTGACATGGTGGGGGATTCTTTAGAAATTTTTATGGATGATTTTTCTATATTTGGTCAATCTTTTGAAACCTGTCTCGGTCAATTGGAAAAAGTTTTGAAAAGGTGTACCGAGACAAACCTTGTTTTAAGTTGGGAGAAAAGCCATTTTATGGTTAGGGAAGGAGTTGTATTGGGGCATGTTGTTTCTGAACGTGGCTTTGAGGTAGACCGAGCCAAGGTACAACTTATTTCCACCCTCCCACCACCGACCAATGTCAAGGGTGTCCGTTCATTTTTAGGACACGCGGGTTTTTATAGACGGTTCATTAAGGACTTTAGTGCAATTTCTAAACCATTATGTAATTTGCTGTTAAAAGATGCACCATTTGTTTTTGATGAATCTTGTCTTAAAGCCTATAATTTGTTAAAGCAAAAGTTGACTGAGGCCCCAATTTTGCAATCACCAGACTGGTCTAAGCCTTTTGAAATTATGTGTGATGCAAGTGACTATGCAGCGGGGGCGGTTTTGGGACAACGGGTTGACAAAAAGCCCGTTGTGATTTATTATGCAAGTAAAACCTTTTCTGATGCCCAATTAAATTACACAACAACTGAAAAGGAATTACTTGCTGTTGTTTTTGCTTTGGATAAATTTCGGTCTTACATTTGGGGGTCCAAGGTTATTGTCTTTTCTGACCATAGTGCTTTAAAACATTTACTAGAAAAGAAAGATGCAAAACCTAGACTTATACGGTGGATTCTCTTGTTGCAAGAATTTAACCTAGAGATCCGTGACAAGAAAGGATGTGAAAATGTTGTTGCGGATCATCTATCTAGGATTCCTCCACCACCGTTTGACCCCACCGAATTAATCCAAGAAAACTTTCCTGATGAAAGTTTATTTCATGTTTCTAGTATTCCTTGGTATGCTCATATTGTTAATTTTTTGGCTACACAGAAATTGCCGGAGCATTGGACCAAACAGAAGAAGGATTACTTCTTCTCTCAATTGAAGTACTACATTTGGGAGGATCCGCAGCTTTACAAGATGTGTCCGGATCAGGTAATTCGAAGATGTGTGCCCGAACAGGAACATAATGATATTCTTGCACATTGCCACTCTTATGCATGTGGTGGCCATTTTAGTGCAAGAAAAACTGGGCATAAGGTACTGTAACACATGATTTTTACCCGTTTGACCGTGTATGTATTTTGATTAATAATTTCAATAAACGAAAACTTTGGACATAATTGTGTACATTTATCTGTAAATTGGGCCAATTATAATGTCATATTTGGACTCCTAAAATTAGACCCATGTTACAAGACTGTGATATTGGCCCATACGTGTTATAGAAATTATATTATAGAAGATGATTGAGTAACTGTAGTAACAGGGAAAACGTATATACAAAACCTTAAGTATAATGTACGGTTTGAACAGTTTCGGTGAAAACAGTGTCGGTGGTGGAACAGTGTCGGTGGTTATCTAATAATTCCATTAATGACAAACGCACCTGCTACTTTTCAGCGTTGTATGATGAGCATTTTTTCTGACATGGTGGGGGATTCTTTAGAAATTTTTATGGATGATTTTTCTATATTTGGTCAATCTTTTGAAACCTGTCTCGGTCAATTGGAAAAAGTTTTGAAAAGGTGTACCGAGACAAACCTTGTTTTAAGTTGGGAGAAAAGCCATTTTATGGTTAGGGAAGGAGTTGTATTGGGGCATGTTGTTTCTGAACGTGGCTTTGAGGTAGACCGAGCCAAGGTACAACTTATTTCCACCCTCCCACCACCGACCAATGTCAAGGGTGTCCGTTCATTTTTAGGACACGCGGGTTTTTATAGACGGTTCATTAAGGACTTTAGTGCAATTTCTAAACCATTATGTAATTTGCTGTTAAAAGATGCACCATTTGTTTTTGATGAATCTTGTCTTAAAGCCTATAATTTGTTAAAGCAAAAGTTGACTGAGGCCCCAATTTTGCAATCACCAGACTGGTCTAAGCCTTTTGAAATTATGTGTGATGCAAGTGACTATGCAGCGGGGGCGGTTTTGGGACAACGGGTTGACAAAAAGCCCGTTGTGATTTATTATGCAAGTAAAACCTTTTCTGATGCCCAATTAAATTACACAACAACTGAAAAGGAATTACTTGCTGTTGTTTTTGCTTTGGATAAATTTCGGTCTTACATTTGGGGGTCCAAGGTTATTGTGTTTTCTGACCATAGTGCTTTAAAACATTTACTAGAAAAGAAAGATGCAAAACCTAGACTTATACGGTGGATTCTCTTGTTGCAAGAATTTAACCTAGAGATCCGTGACAAGAAAGGATGTGAAAATGTTGTTGCGGATCATCTATCTAGGATTCCTCCACCACCGTTTGACCCCACCGAATTAATCCAAGAAAACTTTCCTGATGAAAGTTTATTTCATGTTTCTAGTATTCCTTGGTATGCTCATATTGTTAATTTTTTGGCTACACAGAAATTGCCGGAGCATTGGACCAAACAGAAGAAGGATTACTTCTTCTCTCAATTGAAGTACTACATTTGGGAGGATCCGCAGCTTTACAAGATGTGTCCGGATCAGGTAATTCGAAGATGTGTGCCCGAACAGGAACATAATGATATTCTTGCACATTGCCACTCTTATGCATGTGGTGGCCATTTTAGTGCAAGAAAAACTGGGCATAAGGTACTGTAACATCCATGATTTTTACCCGTTTGACCGTGTATGTATTTTGATTAATAATTTCAATAAACGAAAACTTTGGACATAATTGTGTACATTTATCTGTAAATTGGGCCAATTATAATGTCATATTTGGACTCCTAAAATTAAGCCCATGTTACAAGACTGTGATATTGGCCCATACGTGTTATAGAAATTATATTATAGAAGATGATTGAGTAACTGTAGTAACAGGGAAAACGTATATACAAAACCTTAAGTATAATGTACGGTTTCAATAGTGTCGGTGGAACAGTGTCGGTGGCACAGTGTCGGTGGTTATCTAATAATTCCATTAATGGGACAAAGACCGACATAACTTTATGTAAAGAAGAATACTTGTGAAATCTCCGTTGTTTGTTATTGATCATGAACCTAATCCCTTAACTGGATAAATACCCCATCTATCTATCTATCTTAATATATCACTCAATTGTCAGGAACACAACACTTTCTGACTCTCTAATTCTCTCCCAAGAACACACACTCAACTCATCCTCTCTCTAGATTTCTATTTCATTGATCGTTATTCAAGCTGAATTAGTGTAAGAAACATCATCCTTCCAATCATATCTTCATCATACAAAAATTTGAAGTTAATAGTGCAAGAAACTATCAAGACATTTACGGAGTTGACTTTTTGGGAGTAATTTTGGTAAGCTAAACTCATTCCATAATCATCATTTAATGTTCATAAACTTGTTTCTAGTAAGAGTTATGCATTTTGGGTCATAAATTGAGTCCAAAAACACTCCTAGGTCAAGAATTAAGGTTATGTGTTCATGGGTTGGTTTTGATATGATTTGGAAGTGATTTTGAAGTTTTGGATTGAATTCATGAAGTGGGTTGGGTTTGATTATATGTATATATGTATATTTAGGTCCAAAAATGAGTTGGAAAGGTTCCTTGGTCGATTTTGGGTGTCAAAAATGAGTTATGGGTTAGTTTTGGGGTGTTTGGGTCGTGTTAGCTTCAATGATCTTGTGCAGGAAGTTTTGGTGCAGACCTGGCGTAAGGTACGCCCCCAGGGCCGTAACTTACGCCCCCTCCCTTGAGTCACTTTTCAGATTTTCGTCTGTTTTGCGCATCAGTTTTCAAACGTCAATAACTTTTGAACCGTAAGTCCGTTTTAGACGTATGACCTATCGTTGGAATCGTGAGAGAGTCTACTTTCTTATAGTAACATTCATTTCGTATGAAATTTCCATTTCTAAAAATGTCTTGTCAAAGTGTCTTGTTCTTACTCAGAAAAGTTGTTTAAGCGTTTGTGGGTTTGTGACTCGATTTAAACTTACTAAACCAACTTGTTTAGGGTTATAGAGTTGAATTTGATGATATTATGATATACATTGATAGGTGGTGGACACATAGCGGTTGTTGAGCGTTTATAACTCTTTGTTAACTCGTTATTGTTGCTTGGAAACCAAGGTGAGTTTCGTAGCTCCCTACTCAATTGAGATTCGGGCTGAAAAGTGTACCCCTTATGTGATTTACTTGTTTATTTGTTTGATTGAATGATTGATGGATTGATTGACATGTTTGATTGGCTTTGCACATGATTGTGTTTGACGTGGACATTTATGCATTGTTACATTTGAGTATTATGATAATACATACTGTAATTGATACACTATCGCCCTTTAGGGGAGCCAAGTACTTTTAAGTACTTGATGCCAAGTATTTGCCATACTTGATGAGTTGATATGATTTACACCACGATGTGGACCAAGTATTGTGATACTTGATGATTATGACGATGTGGTTGACACACATATGACATCCATTATGACATTTCATACACATCACATATTTGGTATTGACATCACTTGTGCTCATTCTTACTTTATGCATTTCTTTTATGTCGTGAACCCTTGTTGTGATTATTGACGATGGTTCCTTGTGAACCATCACTACGAACTCACCAACCTCGTGTTGACTTGTTTAGTACACTTTTCAGGTAATTAGGTGAACAAGGACGTGATGCATGATTACTTGTTTGACTCGGGCTGGACTTGGACTGATATGGATCAAGGATTCATTTGGCCAACTATGTCATCCTGTTTGAGGATTTATCACTATCTTTTGAGTTGCTATGTGAACGTGTGATGTTAAATACTCTTTATGTAATGTGTGCTTGTACATGACTTCATCTGCTGGATTCACTGAGTCCACTATGTTCATATAGTTTATGTTCTACGATAATTCCACTGTGTGCTATATAATTTCCGTAATACTTCGGGCCCAGCTCGGGGTGTTACAAAGTATTCATGTGGCTGGCAAGCCATTTATGGTGAATGGTCAACGGCTAAAGTTGTGTTACGAGTTGGAGAAAGGTGCAGCCATGACTGTAGAGACGGTACATTTTGTACCATCATCCATTTCTAATTAAACTCCAACCAGGTATCGTCTGGCTGATGACGTTAAACTAAGCGCTGAATGGGAGGCAACCCATTAATTTAGTTAATTCTTGAGTCTTTTTAATTTTGGTTGTTTTCTTTTAGTCATGTTAGCAATAATATAATTGTTCATCGTGTGGCAACCAACTTTGATCATTTCTTTGAAAGGCTCAAAGTTGGGGAGGGGAGTCAAACGTCTTGCTTTGATGTTAGTTCACTTGTTTGTTAGTTCAAGTATGTTAGAGCAGGCTTAGAAAGAAAAGAGGATGGTGCACTAGAGGAATAATGAAGAAGTTTGATACGTTTTTCAAAGATCTTACATTCCACCAAGCATCCGAAGGCACCATCTAAACCCGGCAAGTTTCGATATTCTAATACTTTATATTTGTTTTCCCTATTTTCCCATAGCTTTTACTTAGTTCT
Organism: Erigeron breviscapus; assembly: GCA_034093135.1. Lineage (NCBI taxonomy): Eukaryota > Viridiplantae > Streptophyta > Magnoliopsida > Asterales > Asteraceae > Erigeron > Erigeron breviscapus. The sequence goes on along the minus strand of CM067171.1, from coordinate 12,575,204 downwards.
TAGTACAATGAGGGCATTGTACAACTTAAGTGTGGGGGGGAGGTAAATAAGAAAAACCGGGTTATTTTGAACTTTTGCAATATTTGTCCTCATAGTTTAATTACTTTTTACAACATAGGTTTAATAATATCTAGTAAGTAATTAAACTAATTCCTTTTGGTACAAACTTTTAATCGGGAAATGTAATCTCAAATGAGTTGATAGGGCGATCCCTTCTGGATTGATTACATGACTAGCACACTTATAGTCCCAAAACACCAAATATGTGAGATTCTTGATCATTTATAGATATGCTAGGTGTTTACGGATTTGGTTTGATTGGCCTTGTAAATTTGTCCCTCTCATAGGCTTTTGAATTTATTCAAGAGTAAGGGTTCAACTTAGAACTTTGAACTATGATGTGCAAGTTTGAGGTTAGTTTTTCCATTTCCGGGTTACTTTCATTTGCTATGAGTGTGCCGGTGATTGCGTTGATTCTAGAACTTGTCCTAGTTGATCATTTCGAGACCGCAGTGAGATCACTTCGGTGATATAGGTATGACTAGAAGACGAAGAGGCAAATTAGGATTAACCCTTTTTCTTTGAATTTCACCCCTTGTTTCGTTTTGTTAATTATGTGTTCATGTTCATTGTTATGTGCATGTTTTTAGTAGCTAACTACACTGGTTAGTGAACCACCCTTGTGAAACCCTTGTTGCACTCATTTTTAGTGCAAGAAACAATAGAAAACATGTTGTCATTAGCATGTTCTTTGTTTTTAAATCCACCCTAAATATATACCTTTCCTAGCCATACCGATAGTCGAAGTCCTGGTGGGTCATTGGTTGCCTATGCTAGTGGATGGTTTAGGGTTGTCCTATTGTGTCGGGTTGGGATATTCTCGGTTACTGAGAATAGATTGAGTTCGTCACGATTTTTGGATCAAGTCTGGATTGTTCATATTAGCACATTACTACATGATTTGTCACTGTTTTGATTTTCATTAGAGAATACCAATTAGTCAGAGTAAAAGTAGCTCACAAAAAAAAAAAATTGAAAAAAAATAGAAAAATGAAAAAAGAGCTTGGGCTGTCAGTTGGTATTTCTCACTTTTGGTCAAATCATTTTTATGAGTTGGTTCATCTATTACACCAACATATGCTTCATTGTTTCTACAATTTATCAAGTTGAAGTTGGTACATCTTTATAAACCAACAAAAGGATCTCATATTGTTTATACTACTTTCATATCATATTTAGTTGGCATGTTTGTTAAAAGCCAACATGGTTAGTCATGGTTGATTGAGTTGTTTGAATGTCATACACCACAATGGTGTCGGTTTTTAATCGTTCTATTGGGGGTATTGTCGGGACAACTTCTCGGGTTTTGGACCGTTGGCAACTAATGACATGGGTTCTATGGATTAGACTATTTTGTGAAAACTTTGTTAATTGTTGTGTTATTTTCTTTTAACACCCTTTGTTATCCAAATTTCCATACCCTTTGTTAATGACCCTTAAGCCTTCACAACATTACAACCCTTTAAAAGTCCTCTTCTGATGGTTGTACCTGGTGCTTACGCCACGTCGGTGAAGATTTGATTCTAGAACAAGCCTATGGTAAAATAGTATGCATCGACGATTAGGTTGAGTGATTATTCATTATACAACCCAATAGTTTGTTAGTTGGAGTGTGATAGTGAAATATGCTTCGTTTCAATTGTGCGGTGCTTAGTCGTGTTCTATCAGAGCTTGAGAATCATTTGAGTATTGTCAAACATTTCAGTTTTCATTTAAGATTAAAACTGCTTAACCATTCTAAATTGTTTTCTAACTCAATGGTTTAGCTTCTTTTTGTTAATTGTCATGTTTTTCATACTTTTGTACCAAAGGAATAAAAGATTTTGAAAGATGGATTTACTTGAGGACAAGTAAAGCTTAAGTTGGGGAGGTTTGATAAGTGATGATTGATATATCTTTAAATGGTCTAATAATGATAAGTTGTATTCATTTTCTATAAGAATAGGCCTACTTTGATATGTATTGTGTGTATTTCAGGTTTAGACAAAAACGGTGTAAAAGCGTGAAGAAAGGTGATAAAAATGCTTGAAAATAGTGAAGGCCGTAAAATTATGGTCCTTGACCGTAATTTTATGGTTACAGCCGTAAAAACTAGACCTGATGACTTTTGTTTGGATTTGGAGCCGTAAATTTATGCTCAGAAAAATACAACTGGCCGTAAATTTATGCTCCAGGGCCGTAAATTTACGGTCAGTACAATTTTGGACGAATTTCATCCAGAGAGGAAAAAAAGCTAGGCGCGAATTACGGTGAATTTTTACGGTCGACCGTAAATTTACGGTGGTATAGCCGTAATTTTACGGCCCAGTCGGGATTTTGAGTTTTAGCTCAATTTGAAGGGTGTCGAATGTAAATACTTAAGAGGGTTATGTAATGTCGAAAATCTGCAGTTTTACACATCTTTTTGGCTGCAATTGAAGTGAAGAACCCTAGAAAAACACATACACACCATTGAATCATTCACAATCATTCCTCCCATCATTCGATCATGCAACAAGGATTTTCTTCATCAACAATTGAGAAGATGCTAATGGAGATGTCCGGCTAAGTTTTAGGTTATCTCTCCCGATGAACAATTGTTGGTTATTTCATTTGATAGACTTTATTTTCAATCGTTTAAACATTAATCTTTCAAGATTGTGATTCATATGATTGATTGAGTATTTATTCAACATTATTTTGATTTGGATTTTTATAAGACAATCTATTGTGAGTTAACGATTTGTACCGAGTCCATTTAGTTTAAGGATTAAGACAGGTCGTCTGATTAACATAGGTTGTGCCTAAAATTGTTCATTTCACTTATTACAAATTATGTCTATGTGATTTAGGATAAATACTCGGTAAAGTTTATTAGGTGATTTAATCCGACTATTGGGATTCGGGAGGGATGCTTTTTCCAATTATTGTTTATAATCTTTAATTTACTTCCTGTTTGTTGATTTGCATTTGCATTTAGTTAATATTTCTTAGCTACTTAAAATTAGATTTAAAATTATTTACAAAAACCAATCGAAATCGTTACAACTTGGCTATAACCACCTACACTCCTCGTGGATACGATACCCGCTTACCCTATCTGTAACACCCCAAGCCGGAGCTCGAAATGTCACGGAAATCATATAGCACCCGGTGGAATTACAATAGAACAACTAAATGCAATTAATGATTCGGTGAATCCAAAACATAGCAATACAAGTAACAAAATACAACAGGAGCAAATAGCCATCAACGTAACATAACACATCCAAAGATGGCAAACGATCCTAAGTATAATGCAAAAGGAGGGTCATGAATCCTTGATCCATGAGTCCAAGTCCGGGTTAGACAGCAAGCAAGCAACTAAACACCACGTCCGGGGAGTACCTGATTACCTGAAAAGTGTACTAAGCATAGTCAACACAAGGTTGGTGAGTTCATAGTAATGGTTCATAACGAACCAGCATCAATAATCACAATATAAGAATAGAGGCTAGACATGACTTACAGCGAGCCTCTAAGCAACACAATATCGTCCAACAACAAGATTACACAAAAGAAATGAGAGTGTAATGAGGATGCACAAATGATGCATGTATCAATGCAAATGCCGAATGAATGAATAAGCAATATGCCTATCCCAAGCGTGACCTTCAATCACGTATGCAACGATACCCCTCTGCCATCGCCATGGTCAGGGCTGTATCTCAAAATCATCGAGATATATATGTCTATATACTCGGGGTCAGGAACTACATCCAAAATGGGTGCATACATCTATGCACCAGGATGTCGGCAATCCCCTGCCGAGGGCTCATCAATAATGTATGCAATGCTTACAATCAAATGTAAATGCATGCTCATGAACCAACAATCAATGTACAATGAACCTGTGCCACCCAACCAATATTCCTCAAACATGCTCAGCAATCAAAATACGACAACCATAAGTCAACAATCGATAATCGTAACGGGGCACACTTGTCAACAGAGGGACATATGCACAACATATGCATCAATCAAAATTAATCCTTAATCACAATATAAACCAACTATACGTACATATACTTCAGAGGATTTTACTTTCTTCGAGTCCCAGATGCTTATGTATAGGGTCACCCGCAGCCTTCCCACCACATCTAAAACCCAATGAAGGCATAACCGACTTCCATGTATGTACGTCTATCCTAATGTATAAGTAATACTTAACGAAAACACAATCCAAGTCAAACAAACGAAAAGGCCCGTCACATCAATCCAACAATCATGTCAAACAATCAATAGATACAAGTAAACACGCCAGGTTTACACTTTTCAGCCCGAATCCCAAGCGGGTAGGGAGATACGAAACTCACCTTGATTGGCAAAGAAGCTAGTAAAGGATTACAAACGAGTAACGGGTTCCACACGTCCACAACCTATAATTATTCATCGCAATACCGCCACGTCAACTATACAATCTCAAACAAGTTGAAAAGCGACACACATAAAACACAGTGACTATCCACTGCGCCGCAGTGGACCAGAACTATGTCCACTGCGCCGCAGTGGCCAGACTGAACCAGGACCCGAGACAAAGCACTGCGCCGCAGTGAGCAAAGACTATGCCCACTGCGCCGCAGTGGGCTAAGAGGCAAAAATGGCCGAGGAAATCCACTGCGCCGCAGTGAGCCAAGACCATGCCCACTGCGCCGCAGTGGCCTAAGAAGCAAGGAAGGCCGAGAGAATCCACTGCGCCGCAGTGGAGACTATGCTCTTCCACTGCGCCGCAGTGGGACAACCTGCACACCAGGTCCAGCAGCTGCAAGTGCAGCAAACGAACCCAAACACCCCAATTTCAACCCAAACCACACCAAAACGATTTGTAACCCATTTTGAAGCATAACTAAACATCAATGACCATAAATACACATAACCCAACCCACAAATTCGACCAAAACACCAAAATCATTCACAAATTCATCAAACCCTAACCCTAACCCTAATTTAACCCAAAACTCCATTTTACAATTTTAAGGACTCGAAATCATATCAAATCAACTAGAAACACATGAACAAACATAAATAGAAGTAAATGGGTTGATTTAGACTTACCAAAACCCTTCCTAGTGCTCAATTCCGAATTTAGGTCAAAAATGGGTAAAATGGTAAGAACTTGGCCTTTGATTCTTCAAAGATGGCGACAATAAGAAGATGATGATTACGATTTTTGTATTAAAATCGATCCACTACTAGTTGATGCAAGAATGGTGAAGAGATTGAAATGGTTCCTTTGCTTTTGAGAGAAAGAGAGTAAGAGATAATAATGAGAAATGAGAGGGAGGAAAAGGATAAGGGGGGGGAAAGATGGGTCTTGGGGCTTGGTGGGTCATGGACTACCCACGGGCCGACCCGTTTCTCCCACAAGCCATATAAACAATCACTTACACTACTAAACGCCAAACGACATATTTACGACTCGACTAACATACCACTTAGTCATAAAATCATAAATGGGCCCAAATTACTTCATTCAATAAGTTTGTTAGTCAAATTACACCAGAGTCAACGGGTCAAAATTCACGGGTGTTACATTATTCCCCCGTTAAAAGAATTTCGTCCCGAAATTCAACAAAACCCTAATTTACAAATAAATGCGGATACTTGGACTTCATATGGTCTTCTCTCTCCCAAGTGAACTCGGCTCCACGTCTAGCATTCCATCTTACTTTCACAATGGTGTAGCGCTTCTTCTTGAGCTTCTTTTCTTGGCGGTCCATGATCTCTACCGGTTCTTCAACAAAGTTTAGGCTCGAATCAACCCTAATTTCGTCCATAGGCACATGATGTGTAGGATCCGCCAACACTTGCGCAAATTACAAATATGAAACACATCATGCACGCCGCTAAGCTCTTGAGGCAATTCTAGCCGATAAGCAACTTTCCCAACCCGTTCAAGAATCTTGAAAGGACCAACATACCTTGGTGCAAGTTTTCCCCGCTTCACAAATCGTACGACTCCTTTCCACGGTGACACTTTCAAAAGTACAAATTCACCAACTTCAAACTCCAACGGTCTTCGTCTCACATCGGCATACTTCTTTTGACGTTCACGGGCCAATTGCAACTTCTCCTTAATTTGAGATATTACTTTGGTAGTTTCAATCACAATTTCCGGCCCGATAAGTTGACTCTCTCCAATTTCCGCCCAAGCTAAAGGAGAACGGCACACCCTACCATACAAGGCCTTAAAGGGTGCCATTTGAATAGTAGCGTGGTAGCTATTGTTGTATGAAAACTCCACTAACGGCAAATGGTCTTCCCAACTTCCACCAAAATCACCCCCACGGACCTGGTCTTCATCTTTATATTACATTTCAACCACACTAAAAACCACCTACAACCAACACGTGCCCACCCGTACCACCATTGTACCCACCTGCATAAAGCTCATCCCTAGACAACCGCAGAGGATGCAGATAAGGGGTATGCCACCACACAAGCCCTCAACATATCTTCAAGTGTTTGAATGGTCCTCTCGGTTTGCCCATCCGTTTGAGGGTGAAACGCCGTGCTCATGTCAAGTCGAGTTCCCATGGCTTTTTGAAAGGCTTCCCAAAATTTCGATTTGAAACGGGCATCTCTATCGGAAATGATAGAAACCGGCACTCCATGCTTAGATATTATTTCCTTGATGTACAACCGAGCTAAAGTGTCGAATTTATCGGTTTCACGAATGGCTAAGAAGTGAGCCGATTTCGTTAACCGATCTACTATCACCCAAATCGTGTCACGGCCGCTTCTTGTCTTCGGTAGTTTAGTGATGAAGTCCATTGAGATATGTTCCCACTTCCATTCGGGCATCACCGGTTGCACCAACAATCCCGGTGGCTTCTTGTGATCGGCTTTGACTTGTAAGCAAGTAAGACACTCACTCACATACCTTGCCACATCCCGCTTCATGCCCGGCCACCAATACAATTCCTTCAAGTCAAAGTACATCTTATCCGACCCGGGATGGACCGAATAAGGTGATAGGTGGGCTTCATTCATAATAAGCGTTCTTAAATCGCCGAATATAGGAATCCAAAGCCTTTCCACCATGTAAAGCCCATTATCATTCTTTCGGTCAAATAGTTGTTCCATGCCATCTAGGTTTTCGTTTCCAAAGTTTTCCGGTAGTGTGGCTTGAATTTGGGCTTCAATAATCCGATCACGAATACTTGGCCCTACCGTGAGACTCATAGCTCGAGCCCGTCTTGGTTTCACTCTCTCCTTTCGGCTTAAGGCATCGGCTACTACATTTGCCTTGCCCGGGTGATAACGGATGTCACAATCGTAATCACTAAATAGTTCAAGCCAACGCCTTTGCCTCATATTTAATTCACTTTGGTTGAAGATGTGTTGGAGACTTTTGTGATCGGTATAAATCACACATTTGGTGCCATAGAGGTAATGCCTCCAACACTTCAAAGCAAACACAACCGCTCCCAATTCCAAATCATGTGTCGGGTAGTTCTTCTCATGCACCTTCAATTGACAAGAGGCATAAGCAATGACTTTACCCCTTTGCATAAGAACGCAACCCAACCCTTGCCCCGAAGCATCACAATAGACCACAAAATCTTCTATCCCATCCGGTAGCGTCAAAATAGGAGCATCACATAACATATCCTTAAGGGTTTGGAAGGCGTTCTCTTGTCTTTCGCCCCATTCAAAACTTTTATCTTTTTGAGTCAAAAGGGTGAGTGGTTGTGCAATACGGGAGAAGTTTTCAATAAATCTTCTATAGTAACCCGCCAATCCAAGGAATTGACGGATCTCGGATGGCGTTTCGGGTCTTCTCCAATTCTTAACCGCTTCAATCTTGCTTGGGTCCACATGAATACCATCCTTGCTCACTACGTGACCAAGGAAGTGGACCTCTTCCAACCAAAACTCACACTTGGAAAATTTTGCGTACAACTTCTCCTTCCTTAGTAATTCAAGCACTTCGCGCAAGTGCTTAACATGCTCCTCTTTTGTCTTCGAGTATACAAGTATGTCATCAATGAACACAATAACGGACTTGTCTAAATATGGTTGACACACCCGGTTCATCAAGTCCATGAACACCGCCGGTGCATTAGTCAACCCAAAAGGCATTACGGTGAATTCAAAATGGCCATACCGTGTGCGAAAAGCCGTCTTGGGAATGTCATCTTCATGTACCCGGAGTTGATGATAACCCGAGCGAAGATCGATCTTTGAGAAGTGCTTAGCTCCTTGAAGTTGATCAAACAAGTCATCAATTCTAGGGAGAGGATATCGGTTCTTCACGGTGAGCTTGTTCAATTCCGATAATCAATACACATTCGGAAGGATCCGTCTTTCTTTTTGACGAAGAGAACAGGAGCACCCCAAGGAGATTGACTAGGGCAAATGAAACCCTTCTCTTGGAGTTCCTTGAGTTGAGTTTGTAGCTCTTGCATTTCGGTTAGAGCTAGTCTATAAGGAGCTTTTGCTATGGGCGCGGCTTCGGGAATAAGATTGATACGAAAATCAAGTTCACGGGGCGGGGGTAACCCCGGTAAGTCGTCCGGAAAAACATCGGGGAAATCACAAACAATAGGAACGGTCTTCAATTCTACCTTTGTGGTGGTAGCACTAAAGACTTTAGAATTTGGGGAATCGGAGATTTCGCCTTGAACCCTAAGAATTTTGCCGTTGGCCAAAGGTATCTTAACAACTCTCTCCCCACAATCAATCGTCGCATTAACCGCCGCTAACCAATCCATACCCACTATAATATCAAAACTACCAATGTCTAAAGGCATAAGATCGATGAAGAAGTCGACGTCCTCTAAAGTCAAGACACAATCACGGAGTATTTGGCTAATTCTAGTTAGTGACCCGTTTACCATTTCAATGTCAAGCACATAGTTTAGAGCACAAGGATGCACATCAATCAAAGGAACAAAATTAGTAGACACGAGGCTATAATCGGCCCCGGAATCAAATAAGACGGTTGCATAGAGACCATTTAAGAGGAAAGTACCTGCTACTACATTGGGATCGTTGCGGGCTTCATTTACATTGGCCGCGAAGGCTCGGCCGCGTGGTGGCACTTGGTGGCCTTGTTGCCCCCGGTTTTGATTAGGCCCAACCATTTGGAGTTGATTGGGGTGGACGGCTACTTGGACTTGTTGTCCCACCCATCGAGGACAATTATTACGGTAGTGGTCACGACTACCACATTCAAAACACTCACCCCGTCTTTGGTTACCTTGAGGAGGAACGGCCCGAATAGGAGCCGCATTCATTGGGCCCGTTCTTGGAGCCCTACAACTTCTAGCTTCGTGCCCGACTTGATTGCAATTAAAGCATGCCCCACATGGAGTGGTGGCGGGATGGTGCCTGTTGCACCTTCCACAGAAAGGATGAGGCCCGTTATAAGCCCTCCTAGTCGGTTCCACCGCTGCCATTATCCTACCCCTATTAGCATTCTTGGGGTCAAACCTTCCCGCTTTCTTTACTCCGCTAGACTCACCCACTTCCTTCCTCTTGTTTGATGAGGACTTGCTCAAAACACCACTCCTCAACAAATCTTCCGTCACACTCCCGGCTTGGTTAACCGCATTAGCCAAAGAAGTAGGCATGTTTGAGTTAACATAAGATCGGACTTGAGGATTCAAGCCCAATACAAACTTCTGGATGGCCTGTGTCTCGGTGCCCACCAAGTGAGGAATGAGGGTAGACAACTCTTGGAATCGTCTCACATAGCCCTTGTAATCGGCTCCTTCCATATTGAGGTTTGCAAACTCAATGGTCAAATTTTGTAGTTCGTAGGGAGGACAAAACTTTGCTTTTACTTTATTTACGAAGTCAACCCACTCCAAATTTTGAGTCCGCCCCAATGTTACTTCTTGGTTCCACCAACTTAAGGCATCATGCCTAAACATGCCGGATGCATAGGAAATCCGGTCATCATAGGTGCAATGACTCCTTTCAATCACCGCCTCTATCGCCTCAAACCATCGTATACATTCCGTGGGACCACCTTTCCCATCAAACTCCGGTGCCCCACAACTTTTAAAATCTTTGAATATACAACCTTGACGGTACCCACCATATGATTATTCATAGGCATACCGATACCAACTCCCACGGGTTCCTCTTCTTCATTATCTTCGGCATAATGTTGAGCATCTTCGTTATTTTCATTTTCTGGGGCTTCATTGTTTTGAGGCCCAATATTTTGCCCAAGACTCGCCGTGACTTGAGCAATGATGGTTGGCATGATACCGGCAACCGTTTGAGCGATTACCTCAGCCAAGTTCGGCTCAGGAGCTCTACCACGACCCCTACCACGGCCCCTACCACGGCCTCTACCACGGCCTCTACCTCCCTGTACTTCCGGTTGAGCTTCCGGTTGAGGCTCTTCTTCTTCAGTCCTATAGTTTGTTCGTACTCTCCTTGGTCTTTCCATTTCTATAAAACAAGTGACACGTTGACCCGAGAGTTAGTCTCAAATGCTCACATGTTAGTCACACAAGTAGTCATGCCCTCATACCGATACCACATACTCAATTCATAACATTATGCTAAGGCAATAGTGTTAGGATCATAAGGGGTTTTCACATATCATAACATCACGTTGCATTTATTACCATATTTTATCATTAAATTAAGTACTCATGTTCATTTCATCATGTCATTAAACAACTAACACGAATGATTCAAGGTATAATCCGAATTCGATATGCTCTCTAGTTATTGACCGGGTATGTATACAAGGTGTACCAACGGCTAACCTTCCACCCAAATCAACTTCCATTAAGCATATCGGTTCCTTATTATATTTTAAGCCACACGTGCGCAATCCACGATGTCATGAACTTGCTATAGTATCGGGTAACCATAAAAGAGTTGATCGGGTTCTTTTAGGGTTGCCACAATATTATACTAAGTTAATGGCATCCCTTCATTTTTCCCTAAATCATCACATTAGTTCCAACAATTAGCAACAACAAATCATAGAACCATATTCATCACATTGAAATCAAGCTATCACACAAATGGTCTTAACTACGAACTCACACGGGGATTCACAAAATTCATATTGCACACGAATTTCCTAACCATGCATGCTATATGAAGAGTTTTAACTTAAGCCGTAGTCTAGGTCAAACCACCTAATTCTCTACGACCACGCATGGGCCACCATTCTGTAACACCCCAAGCCGGAGCTCGAAATGTCACGGAAATCATATAGCACCCGGTGGAATTACAATAGAACAACTAAATGCAATTAATGATTCGGTGAATCCAAAACATAGCAATACAAGTAACAAAATACAATAGGAGCAAATAGCCATCAACGTTAACATAACACATCCAAAGATGGCAAACGATCCTAAGTATAATGCAAAAGGAGGGTCTATGAATCCTTGATCCATGAGTCCAAGTCCGGGTTAGACAGCAAGCAAGCAACTAAACACCACGTCCGGGGAGTACCTGATTACCTGAAAAGTGTACTAAGCATAGTCAACACAAGGTTGGTGAGTTCATAGTAATGGTTCATAACGAACCAGCATCAATAATCACAATATAAGAATAGAGGCTAGACATGACTTACAGCGAGCCTCTAAGCAACACAATATCGTCCAACAACAAGATTACACAAAAGAAATGAGAGTGTAATGAGGATGCACAAATGATGCATGTATCAATGCAAATGCCGAATGAATGAATAAGCAAATATGCCTATCCCAAGCGTGACCTTCAATCACGTATGCAACGATACCCCTCTGCCATCGCCATGGTCAGGGCTGTATCTCAAAATCATCGAGATATATATGTCTATATACTCGGGGTCAGGAACTACATCCAAAATGGGTGCATACATCTATGCACCAGGATGTCGGCAATCCCCTGCCGAGGGCTCATCAATAATGTATGCAATGCTTACAATCAAATGTAAATGCATGCTCATGAACCAACAATCAATGTACAATGAACCTGTGCCACCCAACCAATATTCCTCAAACATGCTCAGCAATCAAAATACGACAACCATAAGTCAACAATCGATAATCGTAACGGGGCACACTTGTCAACAGAGGGACATATGCACAACATATGCATCAATCAAAATTAATCCTTAATCACAATATAAACCAACTATACGTACATATACTTCAGAGGATTTTACTTTCTTCGAGTCCCAGATGCTTATGTATAGGGTCACCCGCAGCCTTCCCACCACATCTAAAACCCAATGAAGGCATAACCGACTTCCATGTATGTACGTCTATCCTAATGTATAAGTAATACTTAACGAAAACACAATCCAAGTCAAACAAACGAAAAGGCCCGTCACATCAATCCAACAATCATGTCAAACAATCAATAGATACAAGTAAACACGCCAGGTTTACACTTTTCAGCCCGAATCCCAAGCGGGTAGGGAGATACGAAACTCACCTTGATTGGCAAAGAAGCTAGTAAAGGATTACAAACGAGTAACGGGTTCCACACGTCCACAACCTATAATTATTCATCGCAATACCGCCACGTCAACTATACAATCTCAAACAAGTTGAAAAGCGACACACATAAAACACAGTGACTATCCACTGCGCCGCAGTGGACCAGAACTATGTCCACTGCGCCGCAGTGGCCAGACTGAACCAGGACCCGAGACAAAGCACTGCGCCGCAGTGAGCAAAGACTATGCCCACTGCGCCGCAGTGGGCTAAGAGGCAAAAATGGCCGAGGAAATCCACTGCGCCGCAGTGAGCCAAGACCATGCCCACTGCGCCGCAGTGGCCATGCCCACTGCGCCGCAGTGGCCTAAGAAGCAAGGAAGGCCGAGAGAATCCACTGCGCCGCAGTGGAGACTATGCTCTTCCACTGCGCCGCAGTGGGACAACCTGCACACCAGGACCAGCAGCTGCAAGTGCAGCAAACGAACCCAAACACCCCAATTTCAACCCAAACCACACCAAAACGATTTGTAACCCATTTTGAAGCATAACTAAACATCAATGACCATAAATACACATAACCCAACCCACAAATTCGACCAAAACACCAAAATCATTCACAAATTCATCAAACCCTAACCCTAACCCTAACCCTAACCCTAATTTAACCCAAAACTCCATTTTACAATTTTAAGGACTCGAAATCATATCAAATCAACTAGAAACACATGAACAAACATAAATAGAAGTAAATGGGTTGATTTAGACTTACCAAAACCCTTCCTAGTGCTCAATTCCGAATTTAGGTCAAAAATGGGTAAAATGGTAAGAACTTGGCCTTTGATTCTTCAAAGATGGCGACAATAAGAAGATGATGATTACGATTTTTGTATTAAAATCGATCCACTACTAGTTGATGCAAGAATGGTGAAGAGATTGAAATGGTTCCTTTGCTTTTGAGAGAAAGAGAGTAAGAGATAATAATGAGAAATGAGAGGGAGGAAAAGGATAAGGGGGGGGGAAAGATGGGTCTTGGGGCTTGGTGGGTCATGGACTACCCACGGGCCGACCCGTTTCTCCCACAAGCCATATAAACAATCACTTACACTACTAAACGCCAAACGACATATTTACGACTCGACTAACATACCACTTAGTCATAAAATCATAAATGGGCCCAAATTACTTCATTCAATAAGTTTGTTAGTCAAATTACACCAGAGTCAACGGGTCAAAATTCACGGGTGTTACAATCTAGCATAAGGTATAGTAGGTTTATTTTTGATCGATACTTCGACGTCGATCATCATTAAATAAAAAGCACAGCAGGACATGGAAATTAAATAGAGACGATTCTACATATTCTCATCCTTCATAGATATATGAGGTTAGGGTTTATGTGGCTGTTAGACACCAAGCTTGGGTGTAGAACCCCTCACATCTTGTTTTTTTAATCCATAAAAAGCATGGGGGCCAAGCATTTATATATATATATTAAAAAATTAGTATGTGAGGGGTTCTATACCCAAGCTTGGGTGTAAACAGCCACATACTCCATTTTCTATATATATATATATATAATATATATATATATATATATATATATATATATATATATATATATAGAGAGAGAGAGAGAGAGAGAGAGAGAGAGAGAGAGTTGAGTTATTGTGAGAACCAGTTAATTGTCGAGAACTACGAGAACTAATTATGTCCATTAGATTAAATAGATCAATGGTTAATAAGAATCAATGGCATTTTTGTAAATTAATTAACTATTTAAACAATAAAACCTATTGAAAGGGTATAATGGGTATTTAAAATTATATAATAACAAACCGATTTATTAAAACGAAAGCCACGAAATTCATGGATCTAGTTTTCTATATCCGTCAACTTTCTTCCCATTCTCAATTAATGTACATATACTTTATTTGACTATTATGATGATAAAATTTGTGAGACATCCTAAGCTAACTGAAATTTTATTTCGATATGTCAACGACCACACAACCGAGCACAATAAATACGTGATACCACCAATCAAATATAATACATAAAGATATATTTGTTTTATATGTATACAAGTGTATATTTAATTTTAAAGGTGTACATAAGTGTATATTTAATTTTCGAGGTGTACATAAGTGTATATTTACCTTTCGAGGTGTACACAAATGTTTATTTAATTTTCGAGGTGTACACAGGTGTATAATTAGTTTTCGAGGTGTACACATGTGTAAGAAAAAAATCATGATCTTATCAAGTTTATATGTAACGACTTTATTATATTTCCGAAATGTATACAGGTGTACAAAATTCACAAGTGTAAAAAAAAAATCATGATTTCATCATATTCACATGTGACCGACTTTATTATATTTTGAGGTGTACACAAGTGTATCTTTAATTTAAACATGTAAACATATCATTTTTCCTAAAGATATTTTCCATATATAATGTAACATTTTTTTTGTAAGTATAATTTCTATAAGGATTATGGTCTATTTTAATAATAAAAAAATAACGTATTAAAAGTTTGTAACATAGTGATACTAATATAATAAGATACTAATATAATAAAAAAATAACGTATTAAAAGTTTGTAACATAGTGATACTAATATAATAAGATACTAATATAATAAAAAAAAAAGTTAACGATAAAAAAGCCATTTAAAAAACATAATACTAATTGCTGATTACAAATAGAATTTGGTAAGCAAAAAATAATGTGATTTATAGTGCGCATTTAGAAACCACCAAAAATGGGTGGTTACGAAATACGATATTCACGGTGCCTTTATGTTTATTTGATAATTAATTTAATTGTATTTATAAAATTACCATATTATCCTTAATCATTTTAATTAAATATAGTTCTCAGTTCTCGACAATTTATGGTTCTCATTTTATCTTTTGACTATATATATATATATATAAAAATCATATTTAATATTTATACAATACCCGCACGATGTGCAGATGTTGAATTGCTTTTTAAATATATATATGATTTTATTTAATATTTTAATAGATAAATATTGTTAAAAAATGTGAGATGCCATGTAGGATAAAATCCTACGTGGCAACTTTTTAGTATAGGTTTGGTTTTGAAGATGTCTTTAAAAGGTTTGGATTACTACTCTTTTAATAAGTCTATATATGATTATAACAATATATATATATATATATATAGGACAATCAAATAAGAACAGTCTTAAAATAAGAACACGGTGAGAACACTTAAAAACTACATTTTGATGCATTAAAAGTCCATAAAACTAACATAGTGCATAACTAATTATCATTATTTAAGTGTTTAACAACACATTGATCCGTCAAAATCGAAAAAATCACGTTTTTTGTTGGATGCATCATTTTAACCATGATCTAAGGGTCAAGATCTTGTCCTATTTGTTTTACTTTAAAACTTGTTTTACAATACCCAATATATATATATATATATAATATATATATATAAAATATGATAATAACAATATATAATATATATATAAATCACATACAATATATATATATATATGGGGGAAGGGAATATGAGGCTGTTAGGCACCCAAGTTGGGTGAAAAACCCCTCACATTTTTTTAAAGGAAAAATCATGGGGGCCATATTTATTGAAAATATTAAAATATTGGTATGTGAGGGGTTTTTCACCCAAGTTGGGTGCATAACAGCCCCATATTCACTTTTCTCTATATATATATATATAGGAAAGTTAATTTGAGTACACATGGAAAAAAAAGTACAAAAGTACACTCCACAGCCGTTGGATCAAAGCTTTGGACGGATCAGATCAAGCCTTCTTCCTCCTTCTCCGGCCAGCAGCCTGCTTCTTCTCCGGCGAGACTGCCGCCGCCAGCCACCACCTCATTCTTCTCCGGCGAGACAACCACCACCAGCCACCATCATCTCCGACCACCCCAACCACGGCGCCGGC
The DNA here is from genome assembly GCA_034093135.1 of Erigeron breviscapus. NCBI lineage: Eukaryota > Viridiplantae > Streptophyta > Magnoliopsida > Asterales > Asteraceae > Erigeron > Erigeron breviscapus. Next base: position 12,558,762 of record CM067171.1, on the reverse strand, counting down.
AGCAAGGGCTTCGCCCGTACCGTAGCAAACCGTCACCATCTCTTGGATCGCCGCCCATCAAATCCATACGATTCCCATATGCGTCCCTTGACGGTCAGTTTAGAACGGATGAGGGCAACGCCCGTACCGTATCCACCCGAAAACGAACCTGATTCTCGCCGGAAAGTCGCCGGAGATGTCGCCGGAGATGTCGCCGGAGGTGGTGGCGGTGGTTGTTCGCCGGAGAAGAAGGAAGAAGGAGGAGGTGTGGCGGTCGCCGGAGAAGAAGGAGGTGGCCGGAGAAGAAGGAAGAAGGTTGTACTTTTTGTACTTTTTTTCCCCTTGTACTCAAAATAACCCACCCCTATATATATCTATACTTAAGTAAAAAATCTTTTACATATTAGTATATATATAATGGATTGTGGACACCCTTCAGCGTTTATGTTTTGATTGCTTTTAGAGTGTCAATACTTTGTTTAAAGTACCTAAAATACCCTTATGAATTCACTACTTATATAACACTTGTTTTCTTTATCTATTTACCAAATTTCCCTACTTATATATTCATTTTTTTAATTACCAATTTAATTTATTATAACTTTATTTTATAATTGACCATCATAAACATATATTAGAACTAAATGAACTTTTTACGATAATTAGAGAAATGATAAAACCCAGATAACTAGATTATTATAATTTGAATTTATATTAATATCTATACTATATTATAAAGCAAAAAGCCTCCGTCTAAATTTTAAGTTTTAACATTTACTTTCCTAAAATGCCCCCTATCAATTCTATATTTACCTAAAATAACTATATTACTCTTTCTCTCTCCTCAAATCTCAACCAATCATTTTTTTTCTCTCTCCTCCATAAATCATTTATTCCTCCAATTTATCTCAAAAACCGTACATCGATAAATCATAAAAATTATATGGGTGTTCTTAAAATTTCATGCTCTTTCATTAGAGATGTCATTCGATATACTTTCGACGAATTTTTAAATCCAAGGGCGGAGCCCGTACGGCTAAGGCATTTGGCTATCACACTCTATGACCTATCACCTCCTATGACCTATCACACTCTATCACCCCACCATCTCTCGCCGCAACGTGCGGGTACTTCTCTCGTATTTATTAATAACTCTTTATATATATATATTTATTTTTAAAAAGTCACATGTATCGCTTTATCTTCACTACAAACTCAAAGATGTATGATAAAGGCGCATTAATTCGCAGACTCGCGCAAAATCTGTTATACATGAAAACATAGTTAAGTACTCTTATTATACAAGAGAAACTGCAAACTCAAGCATTTGTTCATGTTTCTGGGGACTTGTATATGATACATTGAGCTGAATGTAGATGGCTGTGAAACTCCAGAGGAGAATGTAGCTTGATTTGAATTTTGTTTGGTTGAAATTAAGTTTGGTTATTAATATACTCACTTTTCACCTTTTGAGGTGAAAAAAATCTATTTATATTCACTAATTTCGAGTAGTAACGTTGGCAATACTACTTTCAAACCAAAAATGAAATTTAATCATTTTGACACAAAAAAAAAGGAAAAAAACCTTTTCTAACTTTAGAAAAGGCAATTCTGTTTAGTTTACTATAACAATGAACAAATTAATGTATAAACTAGCATTTTACCCGCACAATGCGGCGGTGGTGGTAGCGGCGGTGTGGTGTTGGCGTGGTTGGTAGTGGTGGTATAGGTATTTTAAGTGAAGATGTTTAAATTAATAAATAAAAGAGAAAGAATTAATTAATTCATTAAGGGTAGAATGGTCATTTCGTATGGAGATATTTTTATGAGAGAGAGTGTTGAAAAGTTTTAGGAGAGAGAGTGTGATAATTTTTATAACAATGAACAAATGTAATGTATGGATAGACATTGGACCAAGTTGGTTTATATCCAAAGAACCCATTGTAAGCCATGAGCCCATTCCCATGATCATTGCCTTTTCAAGAATTCAAAGTATAAACGCTGAATTCAAAGTAAACAACGTTTGAAGGTTTTGGACAACCATCAAGAATCGTTTTCAAAAAAGTTTTGGTTCGCTTATAATTGACTTTATGTTTCCATTTGATCTATAATTAATTATATTCATCTTTGCAACTTTTTGTATGTAATAATATTTAATTTTTGTTTTGTGAACCCATATGAAGATCTATAGATAATTTTCATGCTAAGTTCTACAGTTCTTTATGTTGTTTAATATTTTCGAGTAGTCATTGAGAAATAGTCGTATAACCTAGTTTAAAATACTTATTGAGTGTGACATTTCAAGATTTGCAAGTATCTATAGTTTAATCTTATATAAATCCATACTTCAACTTTTTATGTTTCATGCATGATCATGATCGATGATCAAAATGACCAATAGAGATGATGCCTTCTAGTTTTTCATGAACTTAGTTTAGTAAGATTATCTATCTAAAGTATTTTATAATACTTTATTTATAAATCTCATTATATATATATAATAGGGGTGGGTTAGATTAGGGACTCCTTAAATTAGGGACCATTAGGGACATGTAACTTACACATGTGTAAGTTGTAACTTACACATGTGTAAGTCGTGGTGGCGGTGGTCGCCGTCGCCGGAGATCATGGTGGTGGTCGGAGATGATGGTGGTGGTGGTGGTGATGGTGGTTGTATAACTTACACATGTGTAAGTTGTAACTTACACATGTGTAAGTCGTGGTGGCGGTGGTCACCGTCGCCGGAGGATCATGGTGGTGGTCGGAGATGATGTGGTGGTGGTGATGGTGGTGGTGGTGGTGGTGGTGGTCGGAGATGGTGAAAAATGAATGATTGAGAAGTGTCCCTAATGGTCCCTAAAATAAGGAGTCCCTAATTTAACTTTTCCCTATTACTATCAATAATAATAATAATATATCTACCAATAAACTAAAACAGGATTGTAATTCTTGAAACGACACGTGTCATAATCCTTGATCGACACGTGTTTTTTTATTAAAAATACTTATATTTAGATAAAGTATCCTAATCAAACTAGGTCTCTAATTGTTTTTATGTGAATCTTATATTTTTTTAAAGTTCGACCTAAGTCGATATCATTAAAAATAATACTAATATTTGGATAAAGAATACTAATCAAACTAGGTCTCTAAATTTTATTTATTTATTTATATTATTTAAAATGTCTAATTTATTCTAAAATTATATATGTATTTGAATTCAAAAAAAAAAAAAACTATGTATTGTATGTCGTCATAATTATAAGTTTGACAATATACTTAACAAATTATTAGCCAATGGGGTTGGTGGCCCATTGGTAAGGTCTTTGACCTTGGGGGGATCCATCTGGGTTCGAGTCTCACTTCTCCACATTTGTTCTAAATACAATTATAACTAAATATAATTACAGTTTTATTGATTAATCTATAAACATATTGCATTCAATCGCATATACATCAAATAAATATATAATGTTTGTATAATAAAAATGTCAGACAACTGGAAAATGCTATGATACTTCAGTTCAACAATAGTAATATGAAGAGTGTTTTACTAATTCAATGATTAATTAACTCAAATTCTCAGAGGAGTAACATCATATCGATCACTGCCTCAATAAATATCCCAAAATAATTCATGCATGGCGTGTTTAGTTGTAAAAAACATCCTTTATTTATTATGAAAATTTTTCAAAAAGTAATCAAAAACATAAAACATGATAGAATTAAAAACTAAAATTAGAAAACAACAATTTCTTTGTCTTCTATATTTTCCATTTTCTAGTTTTAATACTTTCCATTTTCTAGATTTAATACTACTTTGAGTTTAGGAAGTAGATGCCTCAATGTTAGGTTTTTTTTTTTTTTTTTTTTTTTTTTTTTTTGGTGACAAATGTGATATAATGCTGATGTGGTAGTGACTAGTGAGGTAAGGGTGATAATTTAACTAATAATCTAAGCAACACATAAGATCAAGATCAAAAGGAAATGGATGAATGCATAAAGTGTAAAGAAAAAATGAAGAGCAATGCGGCTGGAATTAGATATAGGGTAGAAATGTGGTAAAAAGGTTAAAGGCCTAACCAAATTACAAAGAAGGATGGGTTTATATACCCACACATTGAAAATACGATTAGCACCCCTAGACTATTGTTACATCACAATATCTATTCCTAACATTCTCCCCCTATGTAACGATAGTCTAGGTCTGAATATCGTCTTGTGAATTTGACTCTTAAGCTTTGGATGTTGAGGTTTTGAGCTCTTTTGACAACACCTTGAAGACAACTCTTTCTTGCTTTTGCGTTATGAAGAGGCTTGGGTTTTTGACAAATTTCGAGGTTTGAAAATTTTGGGTTTTGACAACTTAATTACTTGTGACTTGGGAATCTTTGAATTCGGTTTTCATAGGTTAATGCATTGGTATTTTGGAATCCGGCAAATCGAGGGAATTTGTGTAATGTAGCAATATCTTTGTTTTTGGGTACCGTTAATTGTCTTTGGTTTAGAGTATTGGCAAATGACAATTGTCTTTGGTTTTGAAAAAGCAGTAAAGCAGCCTGGAAATCTTTTGTTAAGGTGTTGGTAATAAAATAGTGATACACTTAAAGGGTAAGACCATATCCGGTCTTACTTATTAAACAAGTCGCGTTTGTTTTCCGGCTTTAGTGCTTGACGACATGCTTTCTCATTGAATAATTTGTTGCAAGTTTGAGTTTATGTCTTAATATTAATGGAGTATCAAAAATCTGTACTAGTCAAGGTATCAGCAATCCAATACAGATACTACTTGATCGCTAATTGCAAAGCAGAAGCTAATGAAACATGTTTTCAAGTACCAATTTTTTACTATGAAGATCTAAAAGTATCATGCAGAATTTAAGCTCGATAATATGCATTAGAACCATTTTGAACACAAATCGTTGCTGCATAAACATGACATTGAGTAAATAAATACAGGATAAAACACTAAATGAACGTAGTATGCAGAGTTGCGAGCACAAAGTTTATTCAGGTGGTACATAGTTTAGAGCTGTAGATTCGTCTCATGAATCTAAAGGTTCCCTCTTCGATCAGAAGGTAGAACAGTCCTTTGTCAGAACACCACACAGACGGCAACATAGCAGAAGTATGCCTCCGGCTGTTTTCTGGCCAGCAAAATAGAAAAAAGTAAGAGGCATAATAGTACAGAATCTGATATAGATGAGGTTTTACATGTATTGCTCAGAGTATACTACAACAAGAGTGCAAGTATTTCAGACCAAATAAATTAAATGTTGTCTCTGAGTTTTTCAGTCCTTTTTACCACTCCATAACGTTTAACTCTAAATAGTTCTTTAATAAACACAATTAAATTCAATTGTTATAGCTAACAAACTGATGACGTCTCAGCAATATGCCAATCATCCTGCAGGCAACTGGAGCGAACACCAATGTATGGAAACTCTCTTATCAAATAACGCTTATATAAGTTATTTTTTTGAACTTGATTCGTTATTAGAAGCTAAATTGGATAGAAGATACATGTAAAGTCAGTTATGGCATTACAGAAAATCAGTAGCTTCACTGTAAAAGGTTGTGGTAAATATTGTACAAACATGTATAACTATTACTATATCAGGCATAAATGCACAAAAGCTCGTAGAAAGGAAGAGAACCTACGAACTAGGAGCACCACTTCAGCAACAGGTAGCCTTTGCCTTTCGGTCTCTCAATCGCAAACTTGTGGCAGCTGCAAAATGAATGTTTTGTAGAGCAGTAAAAAGCAGTAACAATTGTCAGTGTATGATAATCACAATCATATACACTCATGAATGCAAAGAGATGAATACTGAAAGATCTATTAACGGTGTACAACTGTACAATAATCACAATCAAATATACTCGTGACTAAAAATCATGCGCTGTTAAAGGAATGTGTTTTTAGTTTGTTGCTGTGTGTGCTTTATTTCTTGTGTAGCAGCTTATGCTGTTTATATGTAGATATTTTATGGTGGATCAGCCGTCTATTTTTATTGCTTTGATTATTCAGCTAAGATTCAAATGATGTCTGATCCTGTAAAGATTAGTACTAATGTTGAATCTCAGCTGTTGGTTCACTTTTCCAACAACATTTTGGGATGAGGTGACAGAAAACGATTACGCTATGAGACAGAGTGGGATAAGGATTCTTACTTGAGTCTGAAAAAGCTAGTGAAGGTAAATTTAACACCTTTCAAGATGACCCCAAAGTCATCCAAAGAATAGCCAATGATTTTTGCGTACTTCTTGACTTCCCATGGAAGCAAAGTCACACCAGTGTAAATCCCATCCATGAACACCATCAGGAAGATATGGTTATCAAACCACTGAGTTGATAGCCCAGTGGCCAGCCGCACCCTTAGAAGCCGGGCCCACACACCCTTTCCTTGACACATGTGATAGGCGCAGGTTCGATCCTGCAATGGGTGTTGTGGATTCCTTGGTGGAGGGGATTTTCTGGGATATATGAGCTGGTGGCCGGTATATATGGTACCAATGCGGTACATGGGATTAAGGTGTTCCCGCCCAATTACACTTTTTCATTGAATCAAAGATATGGTTATCATGTTTGTCAGTGAAATACTCTTCACAATTGCATAACCTTTTAGTCAATACATTCCTGACCTCGCCTGGTTTGACTCTAACGATCATCCGATATCTGTCCGGCCGATCAGGTGGAACAAAAACCCGAATTTCCATTTCCACATTGGACCTGTTTTCAAAAGCTGTGAGCCTGGTTCCCATTTCTTCAACAATGATAAACTGTCTTAACTTAGTGTTGAAGACGAGTAATTAATATTGCTTCACGGGTCACAATCCATAAATAAATAGTTTATCATTCATTGATCGTTACATTTACCAGCCAAACAAAGATGACTCTTTTTAACCAATATCGTTTCACGGGTCACAGTCATTGCATTATTATTTTATCGCAGATTGATGCTGCCATTTTGTTTTCTTTGTTTGTACAAATTGTAAGTTTATATAAGGAATCATCCAACAGCATCAAGGCTAATACTACTCTTGTTTGTCATGTGTAACTAAAAGTTATAATGCATTCTATAATATTATCTGTAACTATCGGGCTTCCAGGAACTTTCATCAGAGAAGACATACCTAGGCTAATATTCTAGAATTAACTTCCATTTTTGGCTGTAAAAATTTTTATTATCATAGAACACAAAGGTAATCATGAATTCAATTCAATACACAATGCAAGTTTGTATGCAATAACTGTAACACCCCAAAACTCGAAGTAATAGGTTAGCCTAATTACACTCTGGGTATCAACTTACACATTAGTAACCAAAAACAATAAGTAATTTTACTTTTTAAACACTAAAAACATACATCAAGTTTTTTAAACAATGCTTTCATCTTTGATTCTGATTCCTTGCAATTGCAAACTCAAATAATGGGTTGCATAATTACATGCCCACTGCATACATAACACATTAAACAAATTATGAAGTACATTATAATGGGTTGCTAGGTTCGGTCACTGCAATCAGGTCTGCTTTGGGTTGCTGGATTCGGGTTCAACCTTAACCTGACCCACGACCTAGCTACTCCCCCGAACCTGACTCTTATGACTTGATTAAACATGGGTCAAACAAGTTTGTAGGTGGGCGTGTTGATTTTGGGTCAAAAGGGTTAGTTTCGGGTCAGATGAGTTTAACATCAACCTATTGTAAAAAAATTTCACATAACAAAACAACATACTTAGCTATAAAAATTATAAAACTAAGAGTACATGATAACCAACACATCATAAGTTTAAATTGTACCAAAGTATGTTTGACCAAAGTTCAACACATTTTAGAGCGTGGAAAAAAATCATGTTTGCAGGTGGACCCGTTGACCCAAAACCACACCTAACCCGACTTGAAAACAACAAACTAGATGGGTTGGTGGATCATAAAAACATAACCTTAATCCGGTTTTCTTCAAGTCGATTTCACATTGGGAGTTGTACATAAATTTTTGTTTTACAGAATACAGATGAAAAGATAACATATGAAATAAAGCTGAGGGAGTCAATCCAAGTCAAACCCAGAAAACTCATCTAATCTTGGCTCCCATATCTTCTGATAGCCAACCATTTTTGCGTAAACTTTATATAAAGATTGTGCAATCAAAATTATATTATATGTATATGTATATGCATTAATGTAAATAGAATTTGAAAATTAAGTTTTTAGGCTCATAGCAACTAATATAAGATTACGCAAAAATCCTTGGCTACAGCAGTAAAGTATGAAAGAGACGAAGATCGGAAGACCTGGGTATGACGTGGATTAACGCCGACAGATTTCTCCGGTGGCTTCCTCGCGGTTGTTTTTCATCAGCTTCTGATCAATGGTGGATATATGATGGGGTTAAAACTTAAAAAGCATGTGATTTATTGCATAAACAAAATAAAAACGTTGGCCTGTATTATAAGTGGTATTTATATTTGTAGTACTTTGATTACTTTTTATCGGACACTTTGGTCCTCATAAGATCAAAACCTGTAATATCATCAAACACCTTAAATATGTGTCATGGCGCATATTGAATGATGTATATCTATATCTAGAGAGAAAGTACACGCGTGTTGCGGCGGTAAGATGGTGAGGGTGATAGGTCATAGAGTGTGATAGGTAATAGGAGGTGATATGTCATAGAGTGTGATAGCCAAATGCCTTAGCCGTACGGGCTCCGCCCTCGGATTTAAAAATTCGTCGAAAGTATATCGAATGACATCTCTAATGAAAGAGCATTAAATTTTAAGAACACCCATATAATTTTTATAATTTATCGATGTACGGTTTTTGAGATAAAAGATTTTGAATGAATTAGAGGAATAAAATGATTTATGGAGGGAGAGAAAAAAATGAGTGGTTGAGATTTGAGGGGAGGAAAAAGGTTATATTATTTTAGGTAAATATATATATATAGAGAGAAAAATGAGTGGTTGAGATGTATATAGATGTATTGTACATTATGCATTAGTAGGTGTACATTGTTGAAAAGTTGAAAAAATTTGGAGGAACAAATGCTTTATAATGTAGTAGAGAAATTATTTGGGATATGATTAATCCTCCTAATATAATAAGATATTAATTCTTGACAAAATGACAAAAGAACCATGGAATCTTACAACGACACTCTAATGCGAGTAACTAAAAGAATAATGCCGATTTTATTTATTATAGCAACAATTTCGTAAAAATTTAAGTCTTTTTTCATACTAAAAAGATATATTTCCATTTATCTGACGCATGATCATACCAAAAGGGGGTAAAAGGGCCCCAAACTTTTGGGATTTGGTAAAAAAAAAAGTTTTTTTTTATGGGTAGTATGTAGTAAGTTGGTAACTATCTGGATTTTTATTGCACCTTTCAATATCTATCTATATGTATATCATAATTTATCAAACAAACTGGTCTCCTATTTTGGAAATAATTTAGCACTTTTATCAATATCCTCAAATTACCCCTAAATCACCCTAACAAATTTATTTAAAATGGTTAATTTTTGCATCTTATTATTTTTTGCATCTAATCCTCGACTTATATTTAGAATGATAACCACGATTGCGTCGCATCTCATGAAAGTAACATAAACAGCTTGTATTACGGTTATGGCATCTTACGCGTTATAAACCGTTGCCGCTGCAACGCGCGGTTTCCTTCTAGTTCTATATCCCTTATAAAACAAACTGATCTATTGCACTTAAGTTCGTGAATTTTTTTCTGGTACAAAAGGAATGATCGATAGTTTTGAATATGACTCTGCAACCCTTTTGGAGAACTAAGGGTGCGTTTAGTTGAGAAAAACACCTCACGTTTGTGGAGATTGACTTTAGAATTCTCCAACAACCGATATTTATCTCCTATGATAAGATCTAGTCAAAGTAGTGATCTCAGAGATTATATATTGAACACTTATATTTTGAATTAGAATGGTTTCTTAGTTTAGTGAAAAGTAAAAAACTAAGAATGAAGAAGAAAATAAAAAACGAAATTTTGCTATATACTCGTATTTGTTTTCACATTTGGCAAATTCCAAGCCCACGTATAATAAGGCCAGACAGAGTTCCTTCAGAAGTTACTGGTTCAAATTCACAGGAAAATTATACAATCATTTCTAAACTGAAAACTTTAAAAGTTAAGTTGAGCTTCCATTCATACAAAGTTACACTACTCCATCACTCCAATCTTTAGAACCCAATTAGTATCATGTAAATTTTATGACAACATTTGACTTTAGTTTAATATATACTGTTTCTTTTTAGCACGTGTTCGGAACCAACACACTTTTTTGTGTTCAAAAATGAACCTGGTAAATCTTTTCCAGGTTAAGACTAAAGGGGGGTGTTGAAATAATAGTCTAAACCTGTAAATATTATAAGTTCAGGGACTTATTCTGTGTATTTGAGAAGTTGTCTTGCAGGATAGAAATTTTGGACTGAAAGTGTCAAGAGGAGAAAGATGAAGCTGTTTATGTTATATGAGAGAAGATGCTCGGTATATAAAGAAGATTATGGCAGATTAGGGTTAATTACGAAACCCTTTCAACACACACACATATATTCATATTTCGATATACTCTTCATGTATTCTATCATCATTCGGTTCTGTAATAATCTCTAGGTATTTGATTATGTAATAGAACTATTATCATTTAGATAATAGAATCACAACAGAGTAGCTGTGGTGATTTGGTTGTTTGTTGATTAAGATCTGAAGTATTTTGTGGTTGATTATTGAATTGAGATTCAATAAGTGAAATATAAGTTGTGATTATAGTTTTATCATGGTATCAGAGACAGGTTACGAAACGTAATCTTACTTAATCAAATTAAAATTGATTCAATAATAATTTTCTCCGATTTAGGGTTTCTTCGAATTTGGGGATTTTTTGTTTAGATCTGTGTTTTGAGAACGGCGTATGATCATATGATCACCGTTTGATTCATTGGATCTAATTGTTTAAGAAAACCCTAATTTTTTGAGAAAAATTAGGGTTAGGGTTTCAGATCGAGTTTCTTTCTTGTGAAGATTATTTTAGGTTTATTTGAGAATAAACCTAATCTCCTGGTTATTTCCGCTGCAGATTTTCAGTATTGTTCTGATCCTGCTAATTATTGACTAAGTGAATCAATAATTTAGTAGGGTTTCATCTCTGCTCATCCTATAGCACTGTTTGCATCTTCTTTCTCTTTCTCTTTTATTCTTTGTTGTTTAAAATCGTTTTTTATCTTATTCTCGTTCAAAACAATTGTGTTAAACTTGACCTACCTCCGTGAGAGGCAAGGAATCCTGTCCCTGACACTTTTGGGAGATAAGATTTATTTTCAAATATATATATATATATACTTTTATTGTTGTGGTTAATTGAGGTTAATTACTTCTGTGAAGGTGTTAATTGAGATTAACTTGTTTGTTTATTGTTCTTGTGGATATTGATTAATTGAGATAAATTGTTAAATTGTTTGCTAAAATGGATGATGATAATCTTAGAGGTTATGATTCTGGTTATGAATCTGATGATACTGTTTTAAGTAATAATGTGACTAGGATAAGTAAGCTTGATGTGAGTCATCCTTTGCATTTACATCCTAATGATTCTGCTTCTTGACTGTTGTTATTAAGCTTAAAGGTACTGAAAATTATAATGTGTGGTCTTGTGCTATGGTTCTTGCTTGAAGGTAAAAATAAGACTGGGTTTATTGATGGAACTTGTAGAAGATCAAATACTGATGATGTCTTAGGTAGACAATGGGACAGGGTAAATGCAGTTGTATTGGGATGGATTCTTAATTCTATTTCTGAAGAGTTGTTTCTTGGTCAAATTTTTTCAAAAAGGGCTTCACATGTTTGGAAAGAGTTAAAAGAAACTTATGATAAAGTTGATGGGTCTGTAACATTTAATTTGCATCATAGGATTAATTCTTTGTCTCAAAATGGTGCTACTCTTGCTGAATATTATCATAAATTGAATGCTCTGTGGAAACAATTTGATGCTCTTGTTAAACTGCCAAGGTGTACTTGTCATGCTGCTGAGGATTTTAAAAAACATAATCAACTTATAAAATTAATGCAGTTTTTGATGGGATTAGATGATTCTTATATGCAAATTAGAAGTAATATTCTGACAAAAGAACCTCTGCCTGATGTTAGGAGTGCTTATGCTATTATTTCTAGTGAAGAGTCACATAGGATTGTTGCTTTTAATAATGTTGCTAGTTCTTCTCAAAAAAGTCAGAATTCTGTGTTTGCTTCTAATGTGCCTGCTAAGAATAACTTTCAGAAATTTGGTAATGTTGCTAGACCTGCTAATATACCAAGATCAAATGATAATAATAGGAAACCTGGAAATTCTACTGTTGTGTGTGATCATTGTGGTTTTAATGGACATACTATTGATAAGTGCTTTAAAATCATTGGTTATCCTGCTGATTTTGGAAAAAAGAGATTTAATCAAAATTTTAAAGGAAAAAATGTGTCTAATAATTCTGTGAGGAAAGATCCTTCTTCTTCTACTACTGCCTCTACTGCTTCTGTTTCTTCTTCTACTCTGTTTTCTGAAGAACAGATTGCCACTTTGGTTTCTCTCATCAAAAGTAACACTGTTTCTGATAAAGGAGTACATGCCAATATGGCAGGTACAATTTTAAATAACAGTAAAGTCTTTAATGAGAATTTTGAAAGATTTTTTTGTTCCAACAGTTTTATGCACAAAAAATTGGTTACTAAAGGAAAAATTGTTGATTCAGGGGCTAATCAACATATGACATATTCTGAAAAACTTTTAACCAATGTGATTGATATTTCACATTTAAGAATCAAAGTTTCACATCCTAATGGTACAGAAACATATATTACTAAAATTGGGAATATGATTTTAACCAGTTACTTAACCTTGTTTGATGTGTTTGTTGTGCCAGAATATTGTGTAACTTTAATTTCTGTGCATAAAGTTGCTAGGGATAGTAAGCTAATGATTGCTTTTGATGAGATGAATTGTTATATCCTTAACCAGGCTTTGAGGGCAGGGAAAATTCTGGGGATTGGTAGACAATCTGGTGGTTTGTACTACTTTAATGAGAAAGAAGGTAATTGTCTTAATAACTGTATGTCTGTTGCTTCTTGTTGTTTGTCAAAATTTACTTGGCATTGTAGGTTAGGACATCCTGCTGAACAAGTTTTGCATGTTTTAAAAGATAAACTAAATTTTGATAAATCAAATGATTTTACTGTTTGTGATGTTTGTCAAAGAGCTAAACAAATTAGAGAACCTTTTCCATTAAGTGATCATAAAAGTAAAGAACTTGGTGATCTTGTTCATTTAGATGTATGGGGTCCATATAAGGTCACTAGTAGAGAAGGGTTTAGATATTTTCTAACTATTGTTGATGATTTTACAAGAGCAACTTGGGTATATTTGCTTAAACATAAGTCTGAAGTGTTTGATTCTATGTTTGTTTTCTATAATCTGTTAAGTAATCAGTTTCAAAAGAGTGTGAAAGTTTTTAGAAGTGACAATGGTAAAGAATTTGTTAATCAAAAGTTTAATGAATTTTGTGAAAAACAAGGAATCTTACATCAAACTTCTATGTATTACACACCTCAACAGAATGGTATAGTTGAAAGAAAACATAGGCATTTACTTAATGTTGCTAGATCCCTTCTTTTTCAAGGGGGGATTCCTTTAAATATGTGGACTGATTGTGTTCTAACTGCTACTTATTTGATTAACAGATTACCATCCTCTGTGCTAAATGGAATGTCTCCTTATGATTTAGTTTATAATAAAAGTCCTTCTCTTGAACACTTAAGGTCTTTTGGTTGTCTTGCCTATGCTACTATTTTGAACAATTTAGATAAGTTTAATAAGAGATCTGAAAAGTGTGTTTTAATTGGTTATTCTAATATAAAAAAAGGTTATAAGTTGTTTAGTCTAGATAGTAAACAAGTCATTTATTCTAGGGATGTCAAGTTCTTTGAAAATGTGTTTCCTTTTAAAGAGAATAAAGATTTTAACATTGGTGAAACTGATTCAAATTCTGGTCTTAATCATGAAAATTTCTTTAATAGTAGTGAACTTGATTTACCAATTGACCTACCCAATGATGAAGAGAGGAGGATTGAAAGTCCAATTAGGCATGGCAGCCTCTCTTCACATTCTGGTGGTACTTTAGAAACACAGAATGGAGTTAATGACCATTCTGAAGCTTCTAATGAATCTGCTAATGTTGAAGAGAACATTGCAGCCTTTGAGGAGAATGAAAACATGTCTGAGGGTGATGATATACCTCAATTTAATGAGGATAATCATACTATAGGTCTTAACAATGATTTTAATCTTAGAAGGTCAGAAAGAACCTCTGTTTTTCCTAAAAAGTATCATGATTATATTGTTGGAAACACTGTTTCAAATAAAAATGTGAAGTATGGTATTGAGAATTATATGAGTTATTCAAAGTTGTCTCATGATTACAAATGTTTTGCTGCTCAATTAAGTAAAAATGTGGAACCTAAGTCTTTTTATGAAGCATCCAAACAACAGTGTTGGAATGATGCTATGAATTCTGAAATGCAAGCTTTGTATAGAAATGACACTTGGACTTTAGTTGACTTACCACCAAATAGAAAACCTATAGGTTGTAAGTGGGTGTATAAAATTAAATATAAGTCAAGTGGTGAAATAGAAAGATACAAAGCTAGGTTGGTGGCTAAAGGTTATAATCAAAAGGCTGGTGTAGATTATGAGGAGACTTTCTCTCCTGTTGTTAAAATTGTTACTGTTAGGTGTTTAATTACACTTGCAGTTCAAAACAATTGGCCTCTTTTTCAGTTAGACATTAATAATGCCTTTCTATATGGTGATCTCATTGAGGATGTTTATATGTCTCTTCCACCTGGTTATTTCTCTCCTTCTGACAAAAGAGTTTGTAAGCTCAACAAATCTCTTTATGGTTTAAAACAGGCTCCTAGGCAATGGAATGCCAAGTTAACTAGTGCTTTGTTAGAAAATAACTTTGTTCAAAGTATTAGTGACTACTCTCTTTATACTAAGTCTGTTGATGGTATTTTTATTGCCATTTTGGTTTATGTGGATGATATTATCATCACTGGAAATAATTTAGAAGAAATTAAGAAGTTTAAAGATTTCTTAAAAACTAAGTTTTTAATCAAAGACTTAGGAAATTTGAAGTACTTTTTAGGAATTGAGATTCTTGAAACTTCAAATGGTGTTGTTCTTACTCAAAGGAAATACTGTATGGATCTTATATCTGATTTTGGTCTTCTTGCTAGTAAACCAATCAGTACTCCTATGCAACCTAATGTTGCTTTAACTGGTTCACCTTCTGAAAATGATCCTTTGTTAACTAATATCACTGAGTATCAGAAACTTGTTGGTAAACTGATTTACTTGACTACAACAAGACCAGATATATCATATACTGTGCATTGTTTGAGTCAATTTATGCACTCTCCTCTTAGATCACATCTGCAGACTGCTTTGAAGCTTTTAAGGTATCTTAAAAGCTCTCCAGGTAAAGGTGTTTTGATTTCAAAGTCCTCCTCTTTTAATGTGGAAGCTTATACTGATGCAGATTGGGCAAGATGTGTTGTAAGTAGAAAGTGTGTTTCTGGTTATTGTGTATTCTTTTGTGGATCCTTGGTTTCTTGGAAAAGCAAGAAACAAAATACTATTTCTAAATCTTCTGCAGAAGCAAAGTATAGAGCTCTTGCTTCTGCTACTTCTGAGGTCATTTGGATTCAAAAGGTTTTAAAGGATTTAGGTTGTCATATACCTGGTCCAGTAAAGGTTTTTTGTGATAGTGATGCTGCACTTAAAATTGCAGCTAATCCAGTGTTTCATGAAAGAACAAAACATTTGGAAATTGATTTGCATTTTGTTAGAGAGAAAATTTTAAAGGGAGTGATATGCACTCAAAAGATAGGGTCTGCAAATCAAATTGCAGATATCCTAACTAAAGCACTGGATACAAAACAACACAATTTTTTGTGTTCAAAAATGAACCTGGTAAATCTTTTCCAGGTTAAGACTAAAGGGGGGTGTTGAAATAATAGTCTAAACCTGTAAATATTATAAGTTCAGGGACTTATTCTGTGTATTTGAGAAGTTGTCTTGCAGGATAGAAATTTTGGACTGAAAGTGTCAAGAGGAGAAAGATGAAGCTGTTTATGTTATATGAGAGAAGATGCTCGGTATATAAAGAAGATTATGGCAGATTAGGGTTAATTACGAAACCCTTTCAACACACACACATATATTCATATTTCGATATACTCTTCATGTATTCTATCATCATTCGGTTCTGTAATAATCTCTAGGTATTTGATTATGTAATAGAACTATTATCATTTAGATAATAGAATCACAACAGAGTAGCTGTGGTGATTTGGTTGTTTGTTGATTAAGATCTGAAGTATTTTGTGGTTGATTATTGAATTGAGATTCAATAAGTGAAATATAAGTTGTGATTATAGTTTTATCATGGTATCAGAGACAGGTTACGAAACGTAATCTTACTTAATCAAATTAAAATTGATTCAATAATAATTTTCTCCGATTTAGGGTTTCTTCGAATTTGGGGATTTTTTGTTTAGATCTGTGTTTTGAGAACGGCGTATGATCATATGATCACCGTTTGATTCATTGGATCTAATTGTTTAAGAAAACCCTAATTTTTTGAGAAAAATTAGGGTTAGGGTTTCAGATCGAGTTTCTTTCTTGTGAAGATTATTTTAGGTTTATTTGAGAATAAACCTAATCTCCTGGTTTTCCGTTGCAGATCTTCAGTGTTGTTCTAATCCTGCTAATTATTGACTAAGTGAATCAATAATTTAGTAGGGTTTCATCTCTGCTCATCCTATAGCACTGTTTGCATCTTCTTTCTCTTTCTCTTTTATTCTTTGTTGTTTAAAATCGTTTTTTATCTTATTCTCGTTCAAAACAATTGTGTTAAACTTGACCTACCTCCGTGAGAGGCAAGGAATCCTGTCCCTGACACTTTTGGGAGATAAGATTTATTTTCAAAATATATATATATATATACTTTTATTGTTGTGGTTAATTGAGGTTAATTACTTCTGTGAAGGTGTTAATTGAGATTAACTTGTTTGTTTATTGTTCTTGTGGATATTGATTAATTGAGATAAATTGTTAAATTGTTTGCTAAAATGGATGATGATAATCTTAGAGGTTATGATTCTGGTTATGAATCTGATGATACTGTTTTAAGTGATAATGTGACTAGAATAAGTAAACTTGATGTGAGTCATCCTTTGCATTTACATCCTAATGATTCTGCTTCCTTGACTGTTGTTTCTATTAAGCTTAAAGGTACTGAAAATTATTCTGTGTGGTCTTGTGCTATGTTACTTGCTCTTGAAGGTAAAAATAAGACTGGGTTTATTGATGGAACTTGTAGAAGATCAAATACTGATGATGTCTTAGGTAGACAATGGGACAGGGTAAATGCAGTTGTATTGGGATGGATTCTTAATTCTATTTCTGAAGAGTTGTTTCTTGGTCAAATTTTTTCAAAAAGGGCTTCACATGTTTGGAAAGAGTTAAAAGAAACTTATGATAAAGTTGATGGGTCTGTAACATTTAATTTGCATCATAGGATTAATTCTTTGTCTCAAAATGGTGCTACTCTTGCTGAATATTATCATAAATTGAATGCTCTGTGGAAACAATTTGATGCTCTTGTTAAACTGCCAAGGTGTACTTGTCATGCTGCTGAGGATTTTAAAAAACATAATCAACTTATAAAATTAATGCAGTTTTTGATGGGATTAGATGATTCTTATATGCAAATTAGAAGTAATATTCTGACAAAAGAACCTCTGCCTGATGTTAGGAGTGCTTATGCTATTATTTCTAGTGAAGAGTCACATAGGATTGTTGCTTTTAATAATGTTGCTAGTTCTTCTCAAAAAAGTCAGAATTCTGTGTTTGCTTCTAATGTGCCTGCTAAGAATAACTTTCAGAAATTTGGTAATGTTGCTAGACCTGCTAATATACCAAGATCAAATGATAATAATAGGAAACCTGGAAATTCTACTGTTGTGTGTGATCATTGTGGTTTTAATGGACATACTATTGATAAGTGCTTTAAAATCATTGGTTATCCTGCTGATTTTGGAAAAAAGAGATTTAATCAAAATTTTAAAGGAAAAAATGTGTCTAATAATTCTGTGAGGAAAGATCCTTCTTCTTCTACTACTGCCTCTACTGCTTCTGGTTCTTCTTCTACTCTGTTTTCTGAAGAACAGATTGCCACTTTGGTTTCTCTCATCAAAAGTAACACTGTTTCTGATAAAGGAGTACATGCCAATATGGCAGGTACAATTTTAAATAACAGTAAAGTCTTTAATGAGAATTTTGAAAGATTTTTTTGTTCCAACAGTTTTATGCACAAAAAATTGGTTACTAAAGGAAAAATTGTTGATTCAGGGGCTAATCAACATATGACATATTCTGAAAAACTTTTAACCAATGTGATTGATATTTCACATTTAAGAATCAAAGTTTCACATCCTAATGGTACAGAAACATATATTACTAAAATTGGGAATATGATTTTAACCAGTTACTTAACCTTGTTTGATGTGTTTGTTGTGCCAGAATATTGTGTAACTTTAATTTCTGTGCATAAAGTTGCTAGGGATAGTAAGCTAATGATTGCTTTTGATGAGATGAATTGTTATATCCTTAACCAGGCTTTGAGGGCAGGGAAAATTCTGGGGATTGGTAGACAATCTGGTGGTTTGTACTACTTTAATGAGAAAGAAGGTAATTGTCTTAATAACTGTATGTCTGTTGCTTCTTGTTGTTTGTCAAAATTTACTTGGCATTGTAGGTTAGGACATCCTGCTGAACAAGTTTTGCATGTTTTAAAAGATAAACTAAATTTTGATAAATCAAATGATTTTACTGTTTGTGATGTTTGTCAAAGAGCTAAACAAATTAGAGAACCTTTTCCATTAAGTGATCATAAAAGTAAAGAACTTGGTGATCTTGTTCATTTAGATGTATGGGGTCCATATAAGGTCACTAGTAGAGAAGGGTTTAGATATTTTCTAACTATTGTTGATGATTTTACAAGAGCAACTTGGGTATATTTGCTTAAACATAAGTCTGAAGTGTTTGATTCTATGTTTGTTTTCTATAATCTGTTAAGTAATCAGTTTCAAAAGAGTGTGAAAGTTTTTAGAAGTGACAATGGTAAAGAATTTGTTAATCAAAAGTTTAATGAATTTTGTGAAAAACAAGGAATCTTACATCAAACTTCTATGTATTACACACCTCAACAGAATGGTATAGTTGAAAGAAAACATAGGCATTTACTTAATGTTGCTAGATCCCTTCTTTTTCAAGGGGGGATTCCTTTAAATATGTGGACTGATTGTGTTCTAACTGCTACTTATTTGATTAACAGATTACCATCCTCTGTGCTAAATGGAATGTCTCCTTATGATTTAGTTTATGATAAAAGTCCTTCTCTTGAACACTTAAGGTCTTTTGGTTGTCTTGCCTATGCTACTATTTTGAACAATTTAGATAAGTTTAATAAGAGATCTGAAAAGTGTGTTTTAATTGGTTATTCTAATATAAAAAAAGGTTATAAGTTGTTTAGTCTAGATAGTAAACAAGTCATTTATTCTAGGGATGTCAAGTTCTTTGAAAATGTGTTTCCTTTTAAAGAGAATAAAGATTTTAACATTGGTGAAACTGATTCAAATTCTGGTCTTAATCATGAAAATTTCTTTAATAGTAGTGAACTTGATTTACCAATTGACCTACCCAATGATGAAGAGAGGAGGATTGAAAGTCCAATTAGGCATGGCAGCCTCTCTTCACATTCTGGTGGTACTTTAGAAACACAGAATGGAGTTAATGACCATTCTGAAGCTTCTAATGAATCTGCTAATGTTGAAGAGAACATTGCAGCCTTTGAGGAGAATGAAAACATGTCTGAGGGTGATGATATACCTCAATTTAATGAGGATAATCATACTATAGGTCTTAACAATGATTTTAATCTTAGAAGGTCAGAAAGAACCTCTGTTTTTCCTAAAAAGTATCATGATTATATTGTTGGAAACACTGTTTCAAATAAAAATGTGAAGTATGGTATTGAGAATTATATGAGTTATTCAAATTTGTCTCATTATTACAAATGTTTTGCTGCTCAATTAAGTAAAAATGTGGAACCTAAGTCTTTTTATGAAGCATCCAAACAACAGTGTTGGAATGATGCTATGAATTCTGAAATGCAAGCTTTGTATAGAAATGACACTTGGACTTTAGTTGACTTACCACCAAATAGAAAACCTATAGGTTGTAAGTGGGTGTATAAAATTAAATATAAGTCAAGTGGTGAAATAGAAAGATACAAAGCTAGGTTGGTGGCTAAAGGTTATAATCAAAAGGCTGGTGTAGATTATGAGGAGACTTTCTCTCCTGTTGTTAAAATTGTTACTGTTAGGTGTTTAATTACACTTGCAGTTCAAAACAATTGGCCTCTTTTTCAGTTAGACATTAATAATGCCTTTCTATATGGTGATCTCATTGAGGATGTTTATATGTCTCTTCCACCTGGTTATTTCTCTCCTTCTGACAAAAGAGTTTGTAAGCTCAACAAATCTCTTTATGGTTTAAAACAGGCTCCTAGGCAATGGAATGCCAAGTTAACTAGTGCTTTGTTAGAAAATAACTTTGTTCAAAGTATTAGTGACTACTCTCTTTATACTAAGTCTGTTGATGGTATTTTTATTGCCATTTTGGTTTATGTGGATGATATTATCATCACTGGAAATAATTTAGAAGAAATTAAGAAGTTTAAAGATTTCTTAAAAACTAAGTTTTTAATCAAAGACTTAGGAAATTTGAAATATTTTTTAGGAATTGAGATTCTTGAAACTTCAAATGGTGTTGTTCTTACTCAAAGGAAATACTGTATGGATCTTATATCTGATTTTGGTCTTCTTGCTAGTAAACCAATCAGTACTCCTATGCAACCTAATGTTGCTTTAACTGGTTCACCTTCTGAAAATGATCCTTTGTTAACTAATATCACTGAGTATCAGAAACTTGTTGGTAAACTGATTTACTTGACTACAACAAGACCAGATATATCATATACTGTGCATTGTTTGAGTCAATTTATGCACTCTCCTCTTAGATCACATCTGCAGACTGCTTTGAAGCTTTTAAGGTATCTTAAAAGCTCTCCAGGTAAAGGTGTTTTGATTTCAAAGTCCTCCTCTTTTAATATGGAAGCTTATACTGATGCAGATTGGGCAAGATGTGTTGTAAGTAGAAAGTGTGTTTCTGGTTATTGTGTATTCTTTTGTGGATCCTTGGTTTCTTGGAAAAGCAAGAAACAAAATACAATTTCTAAATCTTCTGCAGAAGCAGAGTATAGGGCTCTTGCTTCTGCTACTTCTGAGGTCATTTGGATTCAAAAGGTTTTAAAGGATTTAGGTTGTCATATACCTGGTCCAGTAAAGGTTTTTTGTGATAGTGATGCTGCACTTAAAATTGCAGCTAATCCAGTGTTTCATGAAAGAACAAAACATTTGGAAATTGATTTGCATTTTGTTAGAGAGAAAATTTTAAAGGGAGTGATATGCACTCAAAAGATAGGGTCTGCAAATCAAATTGCAGATATCCTAACTAAAGCACTGGATACAAAACAACACAATTTTTTGTGTTCAAAAATGAACCTGGTAAATCTTTTCCAGGTTAAGACTAAAGGGGGGTGTTGAAATAATAGTCTAAACCTGTAAATATTATAAGTTCAGGGACTTATTCTGTGTATTTGAGAAGTTGTCTTGCAGGATAGAAAGTTTTGGACTGAAAGTGTCAAGAGGAGAAAGATGAAGCTGTTTATGTTATATGAGAGAAGATGCTCGGTATATAAAGAAGATTATGGCAGATTAGGGTTAATTACGAAACCCTTTCAACACACACACATATATTCATATTTCGATATACTCTTCATGTATTCTATCATCATTCGGTTCTGTAATAATCTCTAGGTATTTGATTATGTAATAGAACTATTATCATTTAGATAATAGAATCACAACAGAGTAGCTGTGGTGATTTGGTTGTTTGTTGATTAAGATCTGAAGTATTTTGTGGTTGATTATTGAATTGAGATTCAATAAGTGAAATATAAGTTGTGATTATAGTTTTATCAAAATTCTATCAGTTTACCAACTTCATCCAAGATTATAAGATACTTCTCAAATCTTACTCTTTTTGTATCACTAATTCACTAGCTGTTGCACTAACCATTTGGAAATCGATGGAAGAATAATTATGGTAACAAGTAGTACAAGGTGTTCGATACAGTATAAATAAGCTAGATAGAACAAATTGAAAAGAAACAGTCATTGCTCTTTGGTAGTATTACATGAGTATTGCCGATTTTGAACTCACACAGAATACAATCATTTCTAAGCTCAAATGTTGAGTTGAACTTCCATACAATGAGCAGCTACCTCAATTGATCCAGAAATCTGCAATACAATAATTGATCGTGTGATAATTAATTATATGCTATATTGAACATCAGGAAATTTGCCCATTCATCTACGGATGATATCTTTTTGTACCTAAATATATAGGTTATTTTATTTCTTGATATCTTTTGATTTACTGTTTCTTTAAAGAATACATAATACTGGTTTGCAGAACTACATATAAAAGATATGAAAGGAAGTCAGCTTTTGCAGAACCATATATGAGAATTTACTTGAAATTCCCGAGCCTCCTTAAGTTGTTTAGAACTTCTTTTGCGTTGGTCGTTTTTCTCTATCATCATGTAAGCATGGTAGGCAATCGTCTTAAATGCAGTCAATGCTTTTGGCACAATCTGTTCTTTTAGAGCATCAAATACCAAGTCATCATGTTTTCCTTTTTCAAAACTCTCTTTGATGAAACCTGGTAGATACTGACCTTCATGTTTACGGGTCTCAAACGTTGATCTGCCACACATGATCTCAAACAAAACCACCCCAAATGAATAAATATCAGATTCTTTGGTTAAGAAACCTGATTTTAAGTAAAGGGGGTCCAAGTAGCCTCGTGTGCCACACGCATGATCAATGACATAGTCTGTTTCCTGATTTATTGGACTTATCAAGGAAAGCCCAAAATCAGCAAGTTTTGCATCCCACTCATCATTTAATAGAATGTTTGGAGTTTTGATGTCCCTATGTATCACTATTGCTTGTCTTCCGGCTCCTCCATGAAGGAAAGCCAGCGCAGTTGCAACATCAATACATATATTAAGCCGTTTCACCCATGTAAGATGAGCATCCTTCAGATACCTGTCAAGACTTCCTTGAGACGCATACTCATAAACAATGATTTGTTGCGTCTTTTCATCACAATATCCCACAAGAGGGATGATATTCTCATGTTTATACTCAAACAGAATTTGGAGCTCGGTCCTAAATTGTAGTTTCCCTTGACCAAGCCTTGTATCCAATCGCTTTGCAACAATGGTATTGAACCCATCACCTTTTGGAACTTTTCCTTTATAAACTTTCCCAAATCCTCCTCCACCAATGCAATTGTCCATCATGAAAGTTCTGTGGCCAGTTCAATGTCGTGAAGTGACATTATGAGGGCGTCCTTGTTTTCCTGTCAGTCACGAGACACCAAAATATATACATACATTAACAATAATGTCAAGTTTGAAGATTATATTATCGTAATCACTATGTGCTCCAAATGTCAATATTTTAATGAAAATGAATACCATATATATTATATTTAAAATATTGACTTACCTGAAAGAATAAGGCATCTTGAAGCTCCTGGATGACCACTTTCATTGTTGGACGTTGGTCTTGAGTTTTGCTATGCACGGTGTGCAATTTTTACAAATTTCTCCAAAGAATCTTTGTTTGGTCCTCTATTTAGAATAAGCGTTTTCACCCCTTTGTTCCTTTAATAGGATCTATCATTTCCGTTAGTGTTCCCTCTCGGAAGCATCGTCGTGCCACAAACGCCAAGCCCTTGGTCATCTTCCCTTTCAGGTATTGGTCATAGGCTAACCTGCCACATAGAACTTCAAACAGAACTACTCCAAAACCATATACATCTGATTCTCTTTTCAGCTTACCAGTCCCCCTATATTCTGGATCGATATACTCTCGAGTGCCATATAACGTGATAGAGAGCGTCGTCATCTTGATTCGGAGGCAGGAATACCGAGATCCCAAAGCCAATAATTTTTGCCCCCCAATTCTCGTCCAATGAAATGTTGGAGCTCTTGATATACGGTGTATTATCGTCTTTTGGTCCTCTATCTCAGTATGAAGGTAATTCAATGCATTTGCAACATCGAGACAGATTTTCAAACGTTTTTCCCAAGTAAGAGTATGCCTCGCCAATGTTTTCATCTAACCAATAACCAAAAAGGTATCCATTAGAAAGATGCTCAACGACAAGGATCATCTCAGAACCTTCATCACAGAATCCAAGTAGTTTGACTATGCTTGGATGCTTGCAAGTGTTGAGCATTTTAATTCCCGTATAGAACATGTGTTGTCCTATGTTTCGTCTTCTCTCGGGAGGTACCGTTTTATAACTACTGTGTTGCATGTCGCACATATCACTTTTATTCTTTCTTTGATGAGAATTTTCTTATCAAAATGCTTGAGTTCTGCTTGTAGTATATATAGTATCCGGTATCCAAAATATGGTATGCGCTGGAAAAGTTATCGGTGGCCAACTTTATATCAATCAGGGGAATTTTCAAGTGTTCCAATTTCTTTCTCTGTAACAATATTTGTATATAGGGTTAAATGCGCCGGAATGTAACTAACTATGCCTGAAAAGTTATAGTGTGCACGAACTCAAATAAACCTTTATTGTATGCACAAACTTAGTAAAAATGTTCAAATAATGTAACATGGTATACGTGCATATATCTTCCATGTTGATACATGGGACGAGAGGAAAAAGATTTATACAAGTTTTAAAATATAAAAAAAACAAACTGACAATTTAAATGTAAAGTTCTTGTTAATAAACATTTCGTGTTTTTAAAATTCTTGCTCTATAAATTCGTATCTTTTTTTATACTAATACACAGTTGCTCTAATAGCTTATTAACCAATCACAGTTCTTGATTTCTTTAAATTTTTAATTTTGACTTTTCTTGACTTTGAATTATGTAACATTTGTGATTTTGACTCGTTGACTATTTGTACAATTTAACTAACGATTTTTAGTTAGTAATATATTTGGGGTCATTTTATGGTTCAATGGTGTGCAATGTGCAAGTCGAGGTCAATTGATCGTTTTATTTGGTCATACGGTGCTAGACGGTTGTTAAATGAACTAGAAATGTAAACGGGTTATCCGTGGATCTGACCCGCGACCCGTGACCCCATCCTTTCCCCCACCCTTCCATTTCCTTCCATCCCATTCATTCATTATTCTTATCCCCTCTCTCTATATATTGCAAGAACACACACATACACTCATATCTCACTCTCTCTCTAGAATTCTTGCATACATATTGTGGTTCAAGTAAGAGTTGTGTTAGAATCATCATCATTATCATCATCTTTATCACATATCAAAAGTTTGGGTTCTCAAGTGCAAGAAATCTTCCATTTAAGTTCAAATTCGGGTTTGACATCTTGGAGGAAGTTTTGGTAAGTAAATTCTAACTCAAATTCATCATTTTATGTTGTTAATCATGTTTCTTAGTCCAATCTAAGTATTCTTGGTCAAATTTGGGTTCAAAATGGATTTGGGTCAAAATTAGGGTTTTGTCGGGTTGAAACCGCGAATCGGGTAAAAATTGGATCGGGTACCAAAGCACCATGGACCAATCAATTTGATCATGGACCAAATTAGATTGGCCCATGGATACCTTAGGGGCGGTCACGAACAAGGAAGGAGGGAGGAAAAGGATTTTTGGAAACTCCTTTTTCTATCCCATATAGGAAACCTAGAGAAAACCCCAAGGGTTTTAACTCTTATAAATAGAGGAGATTTCTTAGGTTTCTCATTTATTCCATTCGTCCCTCTCTCTCTTGCTTGGGTCGAAATCTCCTAACACTTTAGTTAGGGTTTTTGGCTTTTGCATTCTAGTTATATTTTATATATTTAATATATAGATATATTTATATATATTAATATACAAGTTAAGGCTAGCAACTAGCTAGTCTTGGTTATTTGTTCGTGTGTGTGCACCTCTTGAGGAGTTCTACACTTGGGCTCTTAGTTCGTGGCAAGGAGGTGTTCGAGTTCGTGGCTCGTGGGTGTCGACTTCTAGCTAGTCGAAATTTAGGGTTTTGCGCGCTAAAAGGTTAGTGTTCTTTCTATTCTATTTAATTATGTTTATCTATTTTAGTTTGCTATATTTGCATGCATGTTAGGTCTTGGCTTTGATTATGTTTAGGGAATTAAACTAGGTTTAATTGTTTTGTTAATCATTCCGCTTATAGCTAATAGAGTTAGTCTTGGATGATTAAATTAGATTAATAAACGAATTAATTATATTAATTCGTTTACAAGATTAACGAGAATTACCTAGGAACGTTCACGGTTTTAAAACATGCTTTTAATAAATATAAAATTGTTTTAAACTTAAATAATTAACCGTTTTAATTATTTACAAAAGATACCACTCATGTTTTAATAAATGACTCTGATAACCTTGCGGAAATAGAACGTTCATTGTAGACACAATAGTTGTGCGGTTAACGAAACCCAACAGCTTGGTTTGAAATAGCGTGTGGCGACCCGTGGCGATAAGGTCCCTGAGGCAACAAGCGTGGCGTTGCGAGCGCGGCGAGCGCAACACGTATTCGCGGCGACAGTTTCTACAAATATACTAATACTCTACATGTAACAATTGTTTACCAAAAGATAACATTCATATCATAAGAAAAGACAATAGTTTGTGATTTCAAATCACCAAATCATAATAGGTTGCGATTCTATGACACCAAATGTATAATAAGTAGAAAACAAACCATAAAAGTAGACTAATAGACTTGAAATTGAAAGTTGAAATCAAAACAGTGGGCCCAAAAAAGTGAAAACATAACTTTGTACATGTTGCGACGCAACGGCTCGCAACGGGCATGTAGCGCTCGCAACATGTAACCTGGTCGCCACACCCTTGGCGTTGCGCCCTAGGGTCGCAACACGCAACGCAACGCCTGTTGCACGCTATTTTAAACCAAGCAAGATTGTTGTTATAAATCGAGTTTGTGATGTGGGTTATGTTCATTTATGCTTGAAAATGAGTTTGGAAGCAGATCCTAGTCGAATTTGAGGTCAAAAGAGGTTTGGGTGATTTGGGTGTGTTTGGTTACAGGGTTTTGCTGCTGATGCTCGGCCTGATGTTCATCCGGCGTAAGAGACGTCATTGTTAAGGTAATATAACGCCTCCTTTCATTCATCATTTTGAGCCTTACGTCATTCATCCTGTCTAACGCCATTCGAAACATCGAAAAGACCATTTGCAGGCCAACGTATCATACGCCAAGGTTGGCGTATGAGACGCCAAGCCACACCCTACCCAGCGTATGAGACGCCATGGATCAGCGTACTTTACGTCAAGCCAAATTTTGCTAGCGAATGAGACGTCCTTTATTCATTTTTCAGATTTTCCTAGCCTTGTTTCCCGAGTTCTTGGATCGAGTCAAGCTTTCATCTAGACCCTTCATTAACATCTCTAGTGCCTTATTCGAGCCTCGGTAGTCATCCAAAGTTGTATGTCACTTCTTGAACTCAAAGTTAAGTGTTGGCTTGTATTGTGTTATATATTGATAGGTTGTGGACGTGTGACGATCGTTGGACATACATAGCTTGATCTTAACTCATTGTTGCTTGATCAAGGTGAGTTCCGTAGTCCCTTACTCGATTGAGATTCGGGCTGGAAAGTGTACAAGTGCTTGTTGTTTGATTGATTGGTTTTGATTGGTTGATTATATGATTAGGATAGTAGTGCATACATGGAAGACGGTAATGCCTTCGAAGGGTTATAAATGTGGTGGGAAGGCTGCGGGTGACCCTATATATAAGCATCTATGACTCCTCAAAAGTAGAATCATTCCGAAGTGTATGTTCATGTTGAATGGTTGTTGTTAGACATTGTTGGACAATGAGATCAGTATTGTTTACTTGATGTGTTGGTGCCATATATCATCCAAGTACTTGATTGTACTTGATGCTTCAAGTATTGCTATACTTGACGAATTTGGTACAATGAACATCCAAGTATTTATATACTTGATGATTTTGAGATGTCATGATGGTCATTGTGATGACATCATGAGTATCGTTGCATTGGTAACATTATGGGACTGGTACGGTACTTTTCTTGATATCCTTATGATTGGTGCTTGATTATTACGCGTATTCTAACTATCTCGTTATTCATATAATCTTATCATTCGCGTCGTAATCTGACAGTTTTTTATATTATGATAAACTACGAATAATATTGTAACTATCAATTACTTATTATTTATGTTCTCAGTCAGCCGTCATACATACGAGTTTAATCTAATGAGATACATATGTATAGCCAAATTAAAATAATATATTTTATTAATTAATTAGTCGTACTTTTTGGTTTTATAAGATAAATATATTATAATCTATATATCTCTATTATATTCTAATTCTAATTAATGCATGTTGTTATATTTGACTAAGATTGAGTACAATTTAATGTGTTATTTAATAAAAACTAGACGGATGCCCGCGCGATGCAGCGGTGATGGTGGTAGCGACGAAGGTGTGTGACGGCGACAGTGGTGGCGGCGATGTGCGGCGGTGACGGTGGTGGTGGCGTGGGGGTGAATGTAAATTAATTGATGTAAGAGGAGTTAATATGGTTATTTAAGGGTTGGAGGTTCTATGTTGTAATTTATTTCATTAAGGGTATTATAGGTAGATAGGTGAAGATGTTTAAATTAGTGAATAAAGAAGGGGTAATATGGTCATTTCAAAATCTTAATTACTTAAAGGGGGAGGGGTAGTTTGCTTTATAAAGTAGTATAGATATAAATGCATTTTATAATTAAAATGACTACATATAATACTTGCTTTATATTAACTATATATATATATAGGGGTGGGTTATTTTAGGACCACCCCTTATTTTAGGACCAATTAGGACCACATCATAATCATCATCACTGACCACCACCACCACCACCATGATCATCTCCGACCAAAAACATGGTCCTCCGGCTCCGGCGACCACCGCCGTCGCCGGAAAATCATGTTTCAGTTAACTTACACATGTGTAAGTTGTATATAACTTACACATGTGTAAGTTAACTTAAAAATGATTTTCCGGTGGTCCCCGTCGCCGGAAAATCATGGTGGTGGTCGGAGATGATCATGGTGGTGTGTAAGTTACAAAAAACACATGTCCTAATTGGTCCTAAAATAAGGAGTGGTCCTAAAATAACTTTCACCTATAATTTACATATATCATATTGTAGAATTTATATCTCTAAATATATATAAAAGAGAAACCTTAATTCCAAAATAAAGAAGTTTGACCTTAGATAAGACTCAACTTTTAATTAAAGCCATTAGATCAAAATGCTGATGTCATATACCTTTTATAACTTTTTTAGATTTAATTTTAATTTAATAAATTCAAATATGGTCATTAATTATGGAAAGTAATTGTCTACATTTTATAATTATAGAAAGTAATTAATTTAATGATATAATTATGGAAAATAATTCTTAAAGTTTATATTATCTTTTTTAAAATCACTTTTTTAATTTTTTTTTGTTATTTAATATATTTAACTCATTTAATTATATGTAAACAAATATAACATTATTGTTTTTCAATATATTTTATTTATAATTTGTCAATATACAATATCATGAAATATTAGTATTTTATTAGTTATATATGTCTATCCGCGTATTACGCGGCATATAATCTAGTTTATTTATGTAAATATATTATTTAATATTGAATAATTTACTATCGTAAAAGGATATCTGTTTATCTTGTTCTCATGATGGGTAAGACATATTCTTATTTATTCCATTTTAAAGTAATTCAAAAAGGATTTTTCTAACTTGTGCCCTAAGGGCACACATAAGGGTGTCTCGGGAATTGAAAAAGGTAAGAATATTCTTCTCGGGAATTGAAAAAGGTAATAATATTCTTCTCGGGATTTGAAAAATGCATTTTTCAAGAAGAATATTCTTACCTTTTTTCAATTCCCGAGACACCCTTATGTGTGCCCTTAGGGCACAAGTTAGAAAAACCCTTAATTAAAATTATAGTTTATCAACAGTTATGATGTAATCTATTATTGAAGCGACACCTTCCTAATAAAAAGCCTTAAGGGTTTTTGTTACAAAATTTGTACACTTATCATAAAATTCAAGGGTGAACTTTTGATATAAAAAGTAACAATTTTTATGCATGTTGAAACATTTAAGGGATTCATTTATCATTTTCCTTAAAAAAATTACTTAATGCATAACTACATAGCTAGGAGTTTTATAATAATAACATAAACATAATTTAAATATGGATGAAAATCCTTCCAGTTGTGTTTCAAACTTGAGAGTAAAGATAAAGGCATCATGATCCTGACATTTGATTTTAATTTAAATATCGAGATCACCTAATTTTATCACTCAAGTTAAAAAACTCCATGGAATTTTCATCCTTTAAATATAAAAAAGAAGAGAATCTTACTGTTGGATTTATCCACTTGAGTGCCAAATTTAACATAACTTTCATGAGTTCATCGAAATCTTGAACCATATTCAGACGTTGAATCTAATAATATGGTGGGGAAAAAATTATTATTGTGTGAAAAAACACAAAATAATAATAATTATACAATAAAAGGACTTACAGAATAACTTTCCATCGATTCCTCAACTGCATCAGCAACATGCACCATATCTAAGTGCGTTTCCTTTATGAAATAACAAATATGGTGAAATAAGTAAGAAAATTTAAGATATGAACAAATTAATGTTTATATAAAAAAGTTGAAGTTGTGAAGATAAACTATCTTTTAAAATTAAATGAGAAATGTTTTGCTTTAAAATATTGACTTACCTGAAAGAATAAGGCATCTTGAAGCTCCTGGGTGACCACTTTCATTGTTGGGCGTTTATCTTGAGTTGTTGCTATGCACTTGTGAGCAACGTTTACGAATTTCTCCAAAGAATCTTTGTTTGGTCCTCTATAGAATAAAGTTTTCACCACTTTCACCCTTTAATCTAGGATCTATCATTTCCTTTAGTGTTCCCTCGAGGAAGCATCGTCGTGCCACATATGCCAAGTCTTGGTCACTCTCCTTAAGGTAAATTTTGTCATAGGCTAACCTCCCACATAACTTCAAAACTACTCCAAAACTATATACATCTGATTCTCTTTTCAGCTTACCAGTCTTCCTGTATATTGGGTCCATATACTCGGGAGTGCCAATAAAAAAACTGTGACGGAGAGCGTCGTCCTCTTGATTCGGAGGCAGGAATACGGAGCGCCGAAAGTCATAAATTTTTGCCCCCCAATTCTCGTCCAATGCAATGTTGACGCTCTTAATATCACGGTGTATTATCCTCTTTTGGTCCTCCATCTCAGTATGAAGATAATTTAATGCATTTGCAACATCGAGGCAGATTTTTAAACGTTTTTCCCAAGTAAGAATATGCCTGTAGGTTTTTCCAATAATCTTCAAGGTATCCATTAGGAAGATGCTCAATGACAAGGATCATCTCAGAATCATCAACACAAAATCCAAGTAGTTTGACTATGCTTGGATGCTTGCAAATGCCAAGCATTTTAATTTCCGTAATGAATGTTTCTTCTCCTATGTTGTCTTTTCTTGGGGGGTAACGTTTTATAACTACTGTGTTGCGTGTCCCATGTGGATCACTTTGTTTTTAATGGAAGGATTTTTAGTATCACATACTCGATATCTGTGTATAAGTAATAGTACTCGTCACCTCCTGTTATGTATCTCTTGGAAAATTATTGGCCAACAGTTATATCATCAAGGGGAATCTTCAAGTGCCCCAATTTTTTAATCTGTAAACATTGTTGAAAAGAGGGGTGAAAAAGTGTTGCTAAAAGGCTAATGAAATTGTGTCATGTATCGTTGATCCAGTTATCTAGACAACATAAACATACATGTCTCGTTGATTACAATATTCCAAGACCTTAGACCATTTCTTCTTTAACATAACAAACCCACCCATTTTGAACTCTACATCAACTTCATAAGCATTCGTGTATACTTCATTACATTCCGAGACCCTAACCTTTTCATCTATTACATAACAGACGCGAATTAAGTAGCCCAATATTTTGACCTCTATATCAACTCCATTTCTCAGGATATCTCCAATGGTAAGGTTAATGGATGACTTTTTTTATACAAAAAAGCTATTGAAAAGCTTTTTATCATTGGGAGAAATGACTTTTTTCTTCAAAAGGTTGACATTCTTCAACCTATTGAAGCAAAAGCTTTTTTTCTTACACACTCGTATCTAAATAAGAAAGTGGAAGAGAAATTTTTTTTTTTTTTTTTTTGAATAACATATATACTGTAATTTTTGAATAATGATATTTGAAAAAAAACACTATTCATAATTAAATAGCATTGGAGAGGCTGTTAACATGCATCAGTTAGGCAAATGGAAAGTAAATTAATATTAATCTATTTGAAAAAAAGATAGAGGAGGTCTTACCAATTTTCAAGTTCCAATGCTTTCTCAAGCTCAATGACAATATCGTTCATTTTTGGACGTTGTGCCCTGTTCTCCTGTAAGCAAGAATATGCTGTTGTGGAGAGCCTGGAGAGTGATTGCCGGCTCATTTGAAGCCGCAAATCCGGATGGATTATATCATTCAGTGATCTGTTTTCATAGTGATATAT
This sequence comes from Erigeron breviscapus, assembly GCA_034093135.1. Taxonomy (NCBI): domain Eukaryota; kingdom Viridiplantae; phylum Streptophyta; class Magnoliopsida; order Asterales; family Asteraceae; genus Erigeron; species Erigeron breviscapus. Next base: position 12,525,799 of record CM067171.1, on the reverse strand, counting down.
GAACAATGGAGCTAAAAAACTATTATCTACATGATTTGGAATAAAAGCTTTCCTCCCGCATAATATTTCACATAAAACCACTCCAAATGAGTAGATATCTGACTTGTGACTTACACCTCTGGTCTTTAAAATGATGGGTCCATATACCCTTTTGTGCCAATAGCTTCACAGCGAAAAACATGGTTCCTTTCGATTTACTGATTGTTTGATGGAAAATTCAAAACCAGATAACTTGGCATCCCAGTTATCATCTAATAAAACGGTGGAGCTGTTAATGTTACGGTGTATGACACTATCATCTCGCCCCTCACCGTTATGTATGTATCTCAATGCACGCGCAACGCCAACACATATATTCAATCTTTGAATCCATGTAAGGGTTGGCTTGCTAAGATGCATGGAGAGACTTCCCTTGGTGGCCTCACGCTTGTTTATGATGATCTTCTCACCATTCTCGTCACAAAACCCAATCAGAGATACTATGTTTTCATGCTTGAGGCTAGAAAGCATAGTAATCTCGGTCCAAAACTCAACATCGCTGTCGATGCTTTGGATCTATCTCCGAGCAGCAATATTCACCATCTCCCCGGACACCAAGAGTTGTCCTCTATAAACCTTTCCGAAACCACCACCTCCGATGACATATTCCTCATCAAAGTTGTTGGTGGCCTTTACAACCTCTTCTAATGGGATTTGTAAGTGTTTAAGCGTCGTAATTGTGGATGCCATATTTCTGTTTATCAATACGTAGTAATAAGAAATCAAAAGGCTAACAAGCAATGGGATGATGACCAAACACACACATATATAGACCCTTTCTTTTGAAAAAAACAATTTAGTGCTAAACTATACAACTATTTAAACAATATTTTAATTTTCTACGATATTTCAGGTTCTTGTGGTAGATATAAAGGTTGGTATTAATTAAGCGCTGCTTTCAATTCGTGATAAAGAAAAATAAAATAAAACAAACTATATATAATAATTGACTTCATTTTTTATATGCTTGGCCAATACTTATCTGCAATGTCAGGAGTTTGTTTTATTTTATTTAACTAAGAGTAGATCGAGAAGACTAAAAGAGAGAGACAAAATAATCACTTTGGAAGTTGAAAGCTCAGACACTATTGACAATGCCAAAGCAAAATTTCAAGATAAGTGATGCAGTTTCTTATGCAATCAAATGGCTCAAACACTAAAAGATTAAATCAAAGACCATAATTGAACCAAAGGGTTCTAAGAACACAAGTTCTTTAATAAAAATAATCAAAAACTACAAATCGTAGAAAAAAACCCCATATATATACTAATTCTAAGCCTACAAATAAGGATAAAATATCTTCTAAAACAAATACTAAAAGATAATGACAAATAAAAGCTAACAATAATAAAAGTCACTAATTAAATACTATTCCATTGACCCTGGATTGACTTTATTGTACCAGCCCACAATGTCAGCCTAGTCTTAGCCCATTGCATCAGTATGCAATACATGTTTCGAAAATATTAAACTAGTTTTTTGCGAACTTGGAACAACGAATTGAACCACAGCCACCTGGTTCGTAGGGTACATCACCTTGAATCATTTTCAGGCGGGATAATGACTTGCTTAACAATTCTATTTCGCGGGCTAATCATGTTTGACTCCGAATCTCTATCGCCTTGTTCAAAATGAGCATAGGCGTCGCATGACTTTGGATACTTTCTGCTCTTTTTAATACTACAAAGCAGAGCACTAAAATTCATAAGGAAGGAGCCAATAGCATTTGTTTGTCAGCGGTATTTTGACCATCAGTTTCTTTTCCGGAAACCATCTACCCGTTTGTGACCCATCAACTAGATTATTCAGATTCTTAGGTCCAACACGATTCTGTGCATTCACGCACCCTTCTTTACTCTGAACCTCCACATTGCTCTTTTTGTTTTTCTATAGGTCTATCAGGAATTAATTGATATAACCATAATGCCCACATCCCCAAATGTAAGCAAATATGTTACTAACATATTGTTCCTTTCTTTGTTTTATTAAAATCCAAGAAATATCATCTTCATTGTGATTGTTTTTCTTCTCTGGCTTGTTGTCGAAATGTTCATCTTTATTGACTGAACCGATAGTGTCACTATTGGTAGGATACTCCTCGTCCTTGTACTCTTTAAAAACAGGTAGTGAACCACAAAAAATATCACACCTACCATAAGGATTCTCCTCTTCCCAAAGTTCTCGTCCCGGACGTATACCTCTGGTTCGGTTTCCTTGAGCAGACGTGTTTGCAGATCCAGGACTCGTCGCTTGAGTCTTTCGATCTCAAAATCCAGTGCTTCAGCATAGACTCCATCACTACCTCGTTCGGCGAATCTGTGAGCAGAAAATCTATCTTCACCACGAGCACGTGAATCACGATCATCTCTGTTGTTGCCTCGTTCGGCGATTCTACATACACGAGGGTAATCGCTATCACGTAGAGCCATTTGATAAACCATAGCTCTGATACCACCTGATGCAGTTTCTTATGCAATCAAATGGCTCAAACACTAATGATGAAATCAAAGACCATAATTGAACCAAAAGGTTCTAAGAACACAAGTTCTTTAATAAAAATAATCAAAACTAAAATCTCGAAAACAAACCCAATATAAATACTAATCATAAGCCTACAAATAAGGAAACAAATATCTTCTAAAACAACTAAAGGATAATGACAAATAAAAGCTAACAATAATAAAAGTCACTAATTAAATACTATTCCATTGACCCTGGATTGACTTTATTGTACCAGCCCACAATGTCAGCCTAGTCTTGACCCATTGATACATTATTACATAATTTTTTTTTTCAACATTCAGTCGGTATGCGACATCAGAGAAACCTCACCGTATAATGGTGAAGCCTTGCACGTACCCTAGACAACGAGATGTTGACCATGGGCCGTTACAAGTATTCGGAGGAAAAAACCCCAAGACTTGCCATCCCTAAGGATCGAACTCAAGACCTTGGGTAAAACCTGGGATGCTTCTGACCAGTTGGACTAGTCATCATTGGATCTAGTCTCCGAGCAGCAATATCCACCATCTCCCCGGACACCAAGAGTTTTCCTCTATAAACCTTTCCGAAACCTCCACCTCCGATGACATATTCTCATCAAAGTTGTTGGTGGCCTTCACAACCTCTTCAAGTGGGATTTGTAAGTGAGCAAGTCGTAATTGTGGATGCCATATTTCTGTTTGTCAGGTAAAAAGGAAATCAACAATGGCTAACAATAATATATAAATCTGACGCCTGACGATATTATAAATGACCAACCCTCACCACACACATATACATGCAAGACCTTTTCGTACTTTACTTAACAAGCTTGGCGTTGTTAACTTACACGCTCCAGCTTGAGGGGGAGTAAAGGAATAGGCCATTGGGCCTGCTTGTTAATTTTGGACGGAAACTTTTATTATTTTAGTTTCATGGCAACTTGGTTACTTAGCCTCCAAGTTTAGCTCTATTATTTAAGCTGATGTAAGGATCATTATTGTTAAGCAATAATAATATTTTTTTATCCCAAATTTCTCATGGCATCAGAGCAGAGATCTTAACCCTAAACAAAAATAAAACCCCTAACCCTAATTGTCCTCTATGACGAATGAGGCAGAAGCATCAGGAAAAGATGGCAGCAACGCCATCGACTACAACTCACCATATTATCTTCACCCATCTGATTACCCTAGGCAGATGCAAGTTAATGATGCACTGTCAGACAAAAATTATGCAGACTGGGTGCAAGAGATGGAGAATTTTTTATTTGCAAAAAATAAGATAGGATTCGTTGACGGATCCATTAAGAAACCAGAGGAGAAATCTAAAGATTATATGCCTTGGATGAGAGCAGACGCCATGATCAAGGGATGGATAACAACCGCCATGGAAAAAGATATCAGGAGTAGCGTGAAGTATGCTCAGACGGCTGCAAAAATTTGGTCAGACTTGAAAGAAAGATTTGGACAAGAAAGTGCACCAAGAGCTTATGAATTGAAAAATAAAATTGCTGTTTCACATCAAGATGGTGCCACTATTTCAGCCTACTACACAAAGCTACGTGGGTTGTGGGATGAGATTCAATCCGTTTTCCCTGTCCCACAATGCACGTGTAATGGATGCACTTGCGACATTGGTAAAAGGTTGGTGGCACATCAAGAAAAGGAAAGGCTTTACGAGTTTCTTATAGGGCTTGACAATCAGTTTAGCGTCATTAAAACTCAGATTCTTGCTACCAAGCCAACACCAGACCTTGGGACTGCGTATCATCTTGTAGCAGAGGATGAACGACAAAGATTGATAACTGAAGAGAAGAAACCCACCATTGAAGCTGCTGCTTTTAAAACCTTTACACCAACAAAGTGTGACAATGCTTCTTCAAGTCAACAGAATTTCAAACCAAACCGAAAAACTCCAAAGCAAGATGAGGAAGTTCCATATTGCACGTATTGTGATCGAGATGGACATGACTATGATGGTTGTTTCAAACGAATTGGTTATCCAGATTGGTGGCCAGGAAAAGCAAAGGTAGATAAGGGCAAGCTGAAAGCATCATGTGTTGATGTTGGACCGAGTCCCATTCCGGGTCTTACTATGGAACAATACAACACTTTCTTAGAATCACTTCGAGGGTAGTGCTATTAAAGGTGATGACGAGACTAAACGCGTTGCTAACAAGACAGGTAGTTCTGATGACAAAGGTGAATGGATTATGGATTCGGGATCTACCGAAAATATCTCTTGTCGTGATGACATTCTTTTAGATAAAAGAAAAAAATCTTTTGAAATTCCTGTTGTCATTCCCAATGGAGCGGCAATTCCTGTCGAAGGAAGGGGTGATTACACCCTTCCAGATGGACCCAAAATAGAAGGAATTTTGCATGTTCCAAAATTTAATTGCAATCTTTTGTCTGTGAGGAGATTAACTAAAAGTCAGTGTGCTATAACTAAGTTTAGCTCTATTATTTAAGCTGATGTAAGGATCATTATTGTTAAGCAATAATAATATTTTTTTATCCCAAATTTCTCATGGCATCAGAGCAGAGATCTAAATACTAATAATACGGAGTATTATAATTTCGTAAAAAAGAATATTATATGTTATTTTTACATACAACTGTCAATGTTTTCAACATTGTCGAAGTTGTTACTCGCAAGCCTACGAATTATAACATGTCAATTCTATAAAATTCCATGAACCAAACGCCTTTCCTAAAAAGTAAAATAAGGAATGCAACCCTTCGTTAATATATTATTGGTATAGAGTTTATTTTATTTAATTAATTTACCCATGACAGTACTCAAATACTTCTGCAATATGTGTGATATTTGTATTTTGTGGTAAGAATATTGTACCTTATGTGTAGAAACGTAATTGTGCCAAAAATATAAAAATAATAGTATCATTATCAGCTCTCAATAATTAAACGTACAGTTTTACCATGAGCGAGGATTCGAATTTTGCTATGTGTAAATTTGTAGCTGATGTTGAGTTGAAACTCACCATTTGACAATTAAAATCTTTGTTTCTATTTAAAATCGCATGTATACAAAATTAATATGAGGCTCCCCTTTTTATATATCAAGTTGATGAAGATAGAAATGCTAAAAATATGTCAATATGTATACCTACATTTTAATTTACTGTTAGACAAGTCGTACGACTCGTTTTGGTCAACCGACCAACTGACCAAGTGTGAAAAGAGGTATATATTCTTGAAAACCAACCAAAGTGTGAAAAGAGGCAATATATATATCCTCGAGTACATCACAAATGTTATTAAAAATTTAAATATTGTAGCATTGTATAATCTTTACGGTATTAATTAAGTATGGCAATTACGTTGCATTCTTATTACTCTTGATTCTTGAGTACAATGTGAAAGTATTGTACGACTACATTTTAATTTACAGTTAGACAAGTATTGTATAATCGCTCTACGGTCTTAAGTAAATGGCAATACAGTGTAAAGAGCCCCGGTATTCATTAATATGTTTATGTTTGATAGTAGGGGTGAGTTTGGGTCGGTTTTGGCCTAAAACCGAAACCCAAACCGAAGTATTCGGTTTTTGAAAACCAGAAATCGTTGGATTCGGTTTTGGTTTGGATCGGTTTGTCGGTTTTTCGGTTCGGTTTGGATCGGTTTTTGGTTTTTTTTTGGTTTGGTACAAATATTTTTTTTATGATGAAAGTTTTTGTTGTTACTGATATAAAGTTTATTGTGACCAATTAAATGGGTAGCTTTTGTCATGTTTCAATATGAAGATGTGGCTTTATTACAATTGCTTAATCTTCAAACGTCTGGAATTGCTAACTGGTAATGACTAATGACCCATCAAACACATGGAACATATATTCTTGAAGTTGCAAAGGTAAGTAAAATGCAAACTCATATAGGATCCGTTTCTATGATTGTTTATAAGGTCTAATTACTTGAAAAGTTTGAGTATGGCTTTTTTTCTTTTATTTGATCGAAGTTTGAGTATGAATTTTTTTTTTGTATTTGATCCAAGTATGCAAAATAAATAAACTAGTAATATAGATTTAAAGATAACATGATATAAATATAAAATAATCTAAATATAATTACGTCTCACTAAAAGTGTCATATTTTAAATATTCAAAGTCTTTGTTTTATAAATTTGACCTTAAATATATATTTTTGTGTTATATAATAGTTGATGAAAAGTATACCCAATGAAAATATATATAAAACTCAATCAATTCATATAGCTTTCATCAAGTATTGTATAACACAACAAAAATATTTAAGGTCAAAGTTATAAATAAAGACTTTGAAAATTCAAAATATGACACTTTTAGTGGGACGAGGGAGTATTTGTTTTGATTTTTTTTGAACGTCGTTTTTGAATATAAAACCGAAACCAGAACGCGATCCATTCGTTTTTCGAAAACCAAAAACACCATATAGGTTTAGTTCGTTTCGCGTTTTATCGTTCGGTTTTTTCGGCGGTTTTTTTTTTTTCCCGGTCGGTTTTGGTCACCTCTATTTTGACCTACATAAGTGTGTTGGGGCCGCAAAGAAATTACGAAGTAATAGCACGGCGAACCTTCTTCGGTGATCTCGAGAAAGAAGATAACGGTTTTAAACAGTGGGATGTTTTTATATTTTGGTTGGCAATGGATGTTTTTTTATGAAAGTAACTATTATTCAGCATTAAGGGGGGAAGGAATACATCTCGGGTATGGGATTGGTTTAGACATACCCGATCGGGTACACCATTTCAACCTCTCGGGAAAGCTTCGGGTAGGTGAAATCGGGTACCATTTTGAGTAGTGAAGCCGAGGAGCGGGTAAGGAGTTTTGAACGTTGGGGCTTGTGGACCCCCCTCCCAAACGGCTAAATTCTTGATTATTTTAAAAAAAAAACCTTTTTTACCCTTTATTTACACAATCTCATCCTTATTTCACACACAACATAAAATTACCATCTTCTTTCTTCTTTCACATATTCTTCAATATTTTTACACAACAACTTCCTTTCACACACACTTTCATTCACTACAATGAATCTTCGGGATTGTAAAATGGCGATCCAAACCCACCTAAATAACGACTCTAAACACCGATCTGAAGTGAATAACGTCATTCAGGGCGTTTCTGAGAACAAAGCGGCTTACCAAGCAGAAATCAACCGACTTACTACCCCGGGTTATTCTCGTAACACCGCCAAAAGTGAGTATCTTGTATATCTTTGACAGAAGATCGACTGGCTGAATCAAGTTATTTTTCAGCTAACCACCGCTTCTTCAACGTTGACTGCGACGCTAGACCACGGATTATTCTCGCAAGCCAGTGTGGGTGGTGGTCAGGATGTAGATTACTACTATGACCCGGGGGAGGAGTACGTATCTCCTCAACCCGGCGATGCGGCCGGGTCTCCTGAGCCCTACCGCTACATTCACCGCAACGACGGTGACAGTACTGTGGACTCGGACTATTCCGAGTGTTAGTTATCTATTTTAGTATTTTATGAAATGTTTTTATTATGTGTTTTTTAGTATTATTTATGTTTTTTACTATTTATTATGTGTTGTGTTTTTATTTTGTGTATTTTAGTATTATTTATGTATTGTGTTTTTTAAATTTTAATGGAATTAATTATGTTTTATGTTTATATGGTTTTTAATTATATGTATTTAATTTAAATGGAAAAAAAAAGAAATTGGGTAAGTTTAATGAATTGGGTATGTATTGCCTATGATTTGGGTAAGAATTGGGTAGAATTTGATAGTTGTGACTTGGAAGGTTTTGATTGTAGGAAAGTTTGGGTAAGTTGGGTTACTTTGGTACCATTCCCTCCCCCTTAGATGCATCAACCTGACAAGCATTTCTCTCGTGAGATTTAGGAGCAGAATGTTTCGCTGAGCGGGAATAAGAACGTTCCAAAATCTGCCACATGTAAAGTGAACTAAACATGTGAAACGTGCATCAACAATCAAAAGGTGTTTTTCCCATTGCATATGTATAGAGAGTACAAGAATATAAACATAAACAACTATTTATAATAGACTTCATATTTTATTTGGTCGTCATAATCAATTATCAATCTTAACTTCAACTTTTTTTTTTCTAACAATATATAAACAACTATTTAATCAGTATTTATAATAGACTTTAAACTCAAGCGACTGAAAATTTTTTACGTTTTATATTGCAAGTTGTTAACAGCTAGCTGGCCTACGAATTATAATATGTTTGTATCTACTCTCCTTTTTTGATTTAAAATTAATCACTTATATATTAATATTATTAATCTTCATTAAGAGATTACATTGAAATGTAATCCTTTAGTACCAAAATTTTGAATTTATTCTTCTTAAACATTTCCTTTATTAACAAAAAGATTTTGACGTAGCAATCAATCTAAAAAGTTGTGGATTGACATACTGTACAATTTAGAGGGTGTTTGGGTTTGCGTTACAAAGATGATTATTAGATTATTGTGGTTTAATAACGCAAATAATCAATAAATAGTGTTTGGCAAAAAAATGTCTAAAATCGATTATCTGCGTTACAATGCCAACAAAACGTGGTTTTGAATAAGTTACAGAGCCCATGCTGCAACAAAACGGCTTAACTTCATCTATTTAGATTTACATAGATACCCCCGAGTATCTCATCTCTGTTCTTAATAATATGGGTTTTGGAAGCAAAATTGTCGGATGGATACGTGTGTGCCTCGAATCAGCTAGATCTTCTGTGTTAGTAAATGGCAGTCCCACAAGAGAATTTTCTCTTGGTCGTGGCCTTCGACAAGGGGACCCTCTAGCTCCTTTTCTATTTATTCTTGCCATGGAAGGATTTCACGTTGCAATGGAGGACGCAAAAGCTGCAAAAGTCTTTCGTGGCATTATTATTGGTGAAATCAATTTGTCACATTTGATATACGCCGATGATGTGATAGTGTTGGGGGAGTGGTCCAAAACAAATTTCACTAATGTTATTAACATTTTTAATTGCTTTTATCTTGCTTCAGGACTGCACATAAATGTATTAAAATCTAAATTGTACGGCGTTGGTGTTACAAAAGTGGAGATTGATAATCTCGCAGCAAGTGCTGGGTGCAAGGGAGAAAGATTGCCTTTCATTTATCTCGGTGTTCCTATAGGAGCTTATATGGGTAAAGTTATCTCTTGGCAACCTGTAGTTGATAAGTTCATAAAAAGACTATCGAAGTGGCGTGCAAATATGTTATCAATTGGAGGCAGGTCTGTTCTTATTACTTCTGTTCTTGGCTCTCTTCCGACATACTACTTATCTCTATTTAGTATGCCTGTTGCTGTGTCTAAAAGGTTGGAATCTTTACGGTCTAGATTTTTTTGGGGCACAAATGAGGAGCACAATAAAATACCTTGGGTTAAATGGGACTTGGTTTTGGCTAGTAAAGATCGTGGTGGGCTTGGTTTTGGTAGCCTTAAGGCTTTTAATATGGCTCTCTTATACAAATGGAGATGGAGATTTCACAAATCCCCTCATGCTCTATGGGTTAGGATTCTCAAAAACCTATACCCTAAATTCAGTCAGTCTGGAGCTCCTATTGAAGTCGACAAAAAATCTGGGCCTTGGCATAAGATTATGAATGTTGTGGTTTCTTTACATGAGTCTGGGCAGGTTCCTTGGTCAGCAATTAAAAGGAAAATTGAGAATGAAAGTTCAACGAGTTTATGGCAGGACATTTGGCATAACGACCAATCATTAGATGTTCAATACCCACGATTATACAATCTGGAAGTAAATAAGCAGGTCTTACTTGGAGAACGCTGGAATGGGTCGGCATTTACATGGCAATGGAGACGTCCTATCAAAGGAGGGATTGAAGCTGACCAGTTTCGAAAGCATATGTGTTAGAATATGAGGGATCAGAACCATCGTCATCATTTCCCAAGTTTACATTGGGCCTCAGAATGTATCGTTGGGCCCAAGCCCATATAATTAGTGTCGGTCATTTAACCTAATTAGGGTTAATTTGTGTATAAATATGGGACGATTTGTGTTATTCTGTATTAAGCAAGAAATAAAAACAAAACCTTTCGTCTATCACTGTTAACATGGTATCAGAGCCGTCAATCGGTTCATCATCTACACAATAACCCTCTGTGTATCACCTAAATCAAAACCCAAGCCACCATGGCCGAAGAAGAAGCCGGCAGCTCAAATAATGATTTGGCAATACAATTAGCCAATTTGTTACAAAACAATAACAATCAATCACAGAATCCCAAACTATCAGACAACTTGCAAATCAACCTCAAATTAAACAACCAAAATTACGCCTTATGGACTCGGATGATTCGAGTCCATAGGCGGAAAATCCAAATCATTATTAAATCATTTAACCGAAGAACCACCAACAAAGGCAACTATTGAAAAATATGAAAAGTGGGAACAAGAAGACCTGATCGTGTTTTCTTGGCTCATTCAGAATATTGAACCCATATTGGCCGGAAATCTCACCGAGTTCTCCACGGCCAAAGAACTATGGGATGCATTAGCAATCACGTACAGTAGCGGAAAAGACAAGTTACAAACTTTTAATCTTCATGTTAGATCCAATGAACTGAAACAAGCCGATAAATCTCTTGAAGATTTCTGGATCGCCCTTCAAGGGATCTGGGGAGAAATCGATCGGATCGACCCTAACCCCATGAAGTGTCCAGATGATATCAAGACTTTTGCCAAAATCAGATCTGATCAAAAGCTATTCCAGTTTCTTAATGGTTTGGATCGAAAATTTGAACCCATCAAACGTGAGATCCTTCGAATCGATCCACTTCCTACCGTCGAAGCCGCATATGCCTCTGTTCGAAAAGATGCCGCTCACCAAAATATTTTGGGAGCAACAAGAAATGAACTAGAAGGTATAGCTTCTGGCTTTGTTGCCGGAAAGTTTAGCGGTGGTGGTTCAAAGGGATTCAGGCGAATCGACGGCAAGAAGAAAGAGGACAAATCACATCTTTTTTGTGATGAGTGCGGTATGTCTAAGCACACCAAGGAGCAATGTTTCGAGATTATTGGGTATCCCGATTGGTGGGTTGGACCCAAGAAACCTACCAAGAAAAACACCAACTCAACCACCGCATATAATAAAGATGACCGGAAAGTGGAGAGAGGGGCTGGTGGAGTTGCGGCGGCTGCAATTGGAGAAGAAAGAGGTTTCTCGGTGGTTGAGGGTAAGAAGAGAGAAGATGATCTCTCAAAACCATACCAACCACCTGCTTATGAATGTCGAGAACCACAAACAAATAACAAGTTTCCTAAAATATCTTTTAATAAAGATAATATGGCAAATGGGTCGGGCAGTAGGCTCAATAATTTTGGGCTCAAAAATAATGGGCCGAGTCCAACTGCTAAAGGGTTTATAACCCGATCTAGCCAATCTAATTTGGATGGATCGTGGATTTTCGATTGTGGTGCTACTGACACTATGACTTATGATTTATCTGATTTTTCAGTTTTTTCAAAACCAAGGAGAACCCATATTCGGGCTGCAAATAAAGGGAAAATGGATGTTATGAATGGAGGAACTGTCACAATTACTCCAAACATAAATTTAACTAACTGCCTTTATGTTCCGTCTTTATCTCACAAACTTTTGTCAATCAGTCATGTGACGAAAGAACTCAATTGCTCAGTACTCATGCATCCAACCTTTTGTTTATTACAGGATATCAGGACGGGACGGATCATTGGGCGTGGCACTGAGAGAGAAGGACTGTATTATGTTGATGAAGTTACTGAAAGTGGATCTGTCATGCTTGCTCATGGAACTAGTGAAAGAGAACATGGTTATGGCATAGAAGATTGGGCATCCGTCAGTTAGTTATTTACATATTTTGTTTCCAAAACTTTTCCCGTTAAATAAAAAGATTGAATGTGAAACTTGCATTTTAGCAAAAAGTCATAGGCAATCTTTTAAACCTCGTAATAGTAGAGTTGAGTTTCCTTTTTCTTTAGTTCATTATGATGTATGGGGCCCTGCACCGGTTAGTGGAGGTCATAATTTCAAGTACTTTGTGATTTTTGTTGATGATTGCACCCAAATGACATGGATTTATTTTTTGAAAAATAAAGATGAAGTTTATGATAGATTTACTGTGTTCTACAACATGGTTCAAACACAATTTCAGACATCTATCAAAATTATGAGAACAGATAATGGTGGGGAGTATGTGAATTCACAAATGAATCTGTTTTTTCAATCAAAGGGAATAATCCATCAAACCACTTGTCCTCATACCCCCGAACAAAATGGTGTGGCTGAAAGAAAAAATAGGATCCTTTTAGAGATAACTAGGGCTCTTATTATTGAATCCTTAGTTCCTAAAAGTTTTTGGCCCGATGCCTTAGCAACTGCCACCTATTTAATCAATCGTCTTCCTACAAAGATTCTTGAGATGAAAACTCCTTTGAAAGTACTCTCTGAATTTCATAAGCCACCATCAGTTCTTACTTTACCTACTAGAGTTTTTGGGTGTACTGTTTTTGTTCATATTCCAAAATCATATCGTACCAAACTTGAACCATGTGCTGAAAAATGTGTCTTTGTGGGATATGGGGGTACTCAAAAGGGGTATAGATGCTACAATCCTCATACTCGTCGTATGTTTACTACGATGAATTGTGATTTTTTGGAAACCAAGTATTTCTACTCTCAAGAACTCAGTAGTCAGGGGGAGGAACAAAGTGACACACTGAGTTGGCTTCAATATTCATCCGAAGGTCAACCAAGTTCTCCTACAACTGATAAAGATTCTCCGGATAAAGATTTACAGTCCTCCTCTCAAAGTGACAACCCGGGTCCAGACCTGATATCCGAGGTAAGTAATTCTGACCTAAGTCATACTTTGGATATTCCTGCTAATGAAATACAGGAAAATGTAAATGGAGAGTCAGAAAATGTAGCAGAAGAAACCACAGAAAGTGTTCCAGAAAGATATGTTCTTCCACCACGTTCTACCAGAGGGATTCCTGCAAAGCGATACTCTCCAGAGAGATATTCTCGGTCTACTAAGTATCCGGTAGATAGCTTTGCTAATATTGTAGAAGGTTTTTTCTCCAAAGAAGCAAGAGCATTTGCAGCAAAATTATATTCTGAAGAGATTCCTTCAGGAGTAGAGCATGCTTTGAAACTTAAAAACTGGAAGGAGGCTATGGATAGTGAAATGGAGGCACTTATTAAGAATGATACGTGGGAAAAGTGTGTCCTTCCGACAGGGAAGGATCCGGTAGGATGCAGGTGGATATATACCATCAAATATAAACCAAATGGGGATGTAGAAAGATACAAAGCAAGACTGGTTGCCAAAGGATACACTCAGACCTATGGCATTGACTATTCAGAAACTTTTTCTCCAGTTGCAAAGCTAGATACAATAAGGGTTCTTTTCTCAATAGCAGCAAATCAGGGATGGTCTCTTCATCAGTTTGATGTGAAGAATGCTTTTTTGCATGGAGAATTACAAGAAGAATGTACATGGAAGCTCCTCCAGGATTTGCTCACAGCTTTAAGAATGGAGAAGTTTGTAAGTTGAAGAAGCCTTGTATGGGCTTAAACAGTCACCCAGAGCATGGTTTGGAAGGTTCACTCTTGCTATGAAGAAATATGGATATCAACAAAGCAACTCAGATCACACGTTGTTTCTTCGTCATAGAGGGAATCTTGTAACATGTCTGATAATTTATGTTGATGACATGATTATAACAGGAAATGATGAAAAAGAGATTAATCAACTAAAATCAGCTTTGTTTGCAGAATTTGAAATGAAAGATCTGGGAGATTTGAAATATTTCCTTGGAATAGAAGTTTCAAGATCTAAAGGTGGAATTTTTATTTGTCAGAAGAAATATATTTTAGATCTTCTGGCAGAAACAGGAATGATTGGTTGTAAGCCAGCAGATACACCCATGGTCATAAATCAGAAGTTGTTTGTGAAGACAGATGCTAAAGCCACTGATAAAGGGAGATATCAAAGGTTGGTGGGGAAACTTATCTATTTGGCCCACACTCGTTCAGACATTGCATATGCTGTTGGAGTAGTCAGTCAGTTTATGCATCAACCTCAGGAAGATCATATGGATGCAGTTCTGCGAATCATTAGGTATCTCAAAGGGACTTCAGATCATGGGGTGTTATTTAAGGCTAATGGTCACCTCAAAATTCAGTTGTATACAGACGCAGATTGGGTAGGAGATAAAGGTAATCGAAGGTCCACTTCAGGGTATTTCTCATTGGTAGGTGGTAACTTGGTTACATGGAAAAGTAAAAAACAGAAAGTTGTCTCCTTGTCTAGTGCTGAAGCTGAGTTTAGGGGTATAGCTAGAGGACTAGCAGAAGCTTTGTGGTTGAAGAAGCTGGTGTCTGAAATAGGTTTTGCACCTAAAGAAAGTATTCGAATCATGAGTGATAATGAAGCTGCTATCCAGATCTCAGAAAATCCAGTTCAACATGATAGAACCAAGCATGTGGAGGTTGATCGTCACTTCATAAAAGAAAAGTTGGAAAGTGGAATTATCAAGTTACCGTTTGTAAAGTCTGAAGACCAGCTGGCTGATATTCTAACAAAAGCAGTGGGAACCTCTATGTTTCATAAATGTCTAAGCAAGTTGAATTTCGGAAATCCTGATATCCAACTTGAGGGGGAGTGTTAGAATATGAGGGATCAGAACCATCGTCATCATTTCCCAAGTTTACATTGGGCCTCAGAATGTATCGTTGGGCCCAAGCCCATATAATTAGTGTCGGTCATTTAACCTAATTAGGGTTAATTTGTGTATAAATATGGGACGATTTGTGTTATTCTGGATTAAGCAAGAAATAAAACAAAACCTTTCGTCTATCACTGTTAACATGCAGATTACTGAGGTTACAATCGTGCACCATCCAAATACATGGATTTGGAATGGCTGTAATATGGAATCATTCACAGTTAGTGGTATGCAAAAGTACTTGGATGCAAAATTTCTCCCTCATAATCACATCGTCACCAGATGGAATAAAATAGTCCCTAGAAAGGTTAACATTCACGTTTGGCGGGTTTTAAAAGATCGACTTCCAACAAGGTTTAATTTATGGTTCAAAGGTATCACCAATAATTCTTTAATTTGTCCTCTTTGTGCAAATGGTTTAAAAACTATTCAACATACTCTGTCAGAATGTATCATTGTCAAAAAGGTGTGGAGCTCACTTTCCAAATGGCTGGACATTAACTTGGTTCACGACACTGATCACATTGGTTTTTTGGATTCAATTATGTCTCTAGACCGTAGTTACACGGTGAAGAGTATCATCATAACTGTTATATATACGGCTTGGTGGGAGTTATGGCGATTTAGAAACGAATCTGTTTTTAATCCAACTAAAAAAAGGGAGATGGTTCTTGTGGATTCGATTATTAATTTTTCATACATGTGGTCCCGAAATAGATGTAAAAAGTTCAAGCTTAACTGGACCGATTGGCTCAAGAATCCGCTTCTGAAGGTCACAAAGCAAAGCTATGAGAATGGATGATCTATTTGGACATTGGCTATTCTATTGCTGCAAAGGAGATTGTTGCAATAGGCTAGTGTGGTGTGTATCATTGATTTGTTTTGCTACATGGAAAGTGAGTTCTCAAGTAATTTTTGTAGCCAATCTTGGAGGTACGCTGTTAAGAGTAATAATTCTATTGTTCGAGATTACTGTATGTAATTGTACTATTGTTTGTATCCAGCACCTTGTGATGGACTTTATTTATAGATATATAATATATATATTATATATATATATAATATATATACTTATTATTATTAATATAATTCTTTTGCCGTTCAAAAAAAAAACAACAAAGTCTTTATACTTATTTACAGGAAAAACAGAAACTCTTTCTGTTACAAGAAATATATCGCAAAACATGAACGTATGATAGCTTACTACATATGCTTTATTATTTACAGCTACTTTTTGGTATACAATTATAGCTTTGTGGTTTATAACTTTTAGTTTAATACGATATAGGATACAATAATTTTTATATGAGCCTCATTCGTACATGCTAGATTAATATTCTCAATAAAAATACATTACCCCAATTTGTTATGAAAATACATTATCAAATGTTGAGATAAAAGGTATCAATGATGAATAAAATAAACATGTACATTCCTCTAAGTTTATAGGGAATGTAACATCCGTGAATTTTGACCATTTGACTTTACGTGCAATCTGACTAACAATTTAAGTTAATGAAATAGTTGGGTCGTTTTGTGATTAAATGACAACGTGGTATACTCGTCGGGTCGATAATATGTTTTAATCGGTGTTTAAATGCCTAACGTTTGTAATTTGGCTTGGGATGAGAAGCGGGTCGGCCCGTGGGTAGTCCACAACCCACCAGCCACCCAAGACCCAACCTCCCTCCTTATCCCTTCTCCCCCTCTCATTTTCTATCTATCTTTTTCTCTCTTTTCTCCTCCAAGAAACACACACAAACACACTTCTCTCTCTCTCTCTCTCTCTCTCTAGATTTCTATCTCATATATTGGGAATTAAGCAAGATTTTGTTTGGGGTTTTCATCATCAACCTCATCTTAACAACATATCAAAAATTTGAGTTTCAAAGTGCAAGATTTCTAGCCATTTCGGGTCAAATTCGGGTTAGAGACTAGGTGAAGGTTTTGGTAAGTTAAATTCATCCCATTTACTTCTACTTATGCTTGTTCTTATGTTTCTAGTCGTTTTTATGGGATTCCAAGACTTGAAAATGGTAAAAATGGAAATTAGGGTTAGGTTTAGGGTTTGGAGGATTTGTGGATGATTATGATGTTTTGGTCGAATTTGTGGGTTGGGTTATGTGTATTTATGGTTAATAATGTTTGATTATACTTCAAATTGGGTTAAAAGTTCTTACAAATCGATTTGAGTGGGTTTGGGTCGAATTTAAGGGTTTTGGGTTGTTGTTGCTGCTGCTGGTGCTGCTTGTGGTTCTGGCCAGAAAAGGGCCACTGCGGCGCAGTGGCTTAGGCCTAGCCCACTGCGGCGCAGTGGCTAAGGTCTGCCCAGTTCCTGGTTGTCCCACTGCGGCGCAGTGGGAGGGCATAGTCCCCACTGCGGCGCAGTGGATTCTCTCGGCCATTCTTGCTCCTTAGCCCACTGCGGCGCAGTGGGCATGGTTTTGGCTCACTGCGGCGCAGTGGATACTTTCGGGGAAATTTTGCGCGTCAGTTTTAAAACGTTAATAACTTTTGATCCGTAAGTCCAATCGAGTCATATGACCTATTGTTAGAATCGTAAGAGAGTCTAGTTTCATGTTATGACACTCGTTTTATATGAACCTTCTTCCATTTCAAAAAGTGTCGAGTCAAAGTGTCTTGTTCTTACTCGTTTAAGTTGTAAAGGCGTTTAGGGTTTGCGATTTGGCCTAATTGTGCTAACCCAACTTGTTTAAGATTATATAGTTGACATTATGGTATTATGATGTATATGTATAGGTTGTGGCCGTGTGGATCCTAATACTCGCTATTAATCTCTTATTAACTCGACTTAAGCTTCTTTGCCGATCAAGGTGAGTTTCGTATCTCCCTACTCACTTGAGATCCGGGCTGAAAAGTGTAAACCTGGTGTGTTTACTTGCATTTATTGATTGATTGATTGATTGATTGATTGTTTTAGTTGTTGGATTGGTGTGATGGTTCCTTTCGTTTGATTGGTTAAATTGGTTTGAGTATCGAATTGTTGAGATGATTTTACGTTCGAATGACTTAGTTATATTTGTATGTATCTAGTAATATTAGGATAGATGTACATACATGAAAGTCGGTTATGCCTTCGTCGGGTTTAGATGTGGTGGGAAGGCTGCGGGTGACCCTATATATAAGCATCTGAGACTCGAAGGAAGTAGAATCCTCTGAAGTATATGTACGTATAGTTGGTTAAATTGTGATTGGTGGCTTATGGTTGTCGAATGTTGATTAGTGGGTTAAGATTGACGATTATTGATTATTAGTTTATGGTTCATCATAGGTTGATTGACTTGGTTAATGTTTTGGTTAAGTATTAATGGCCGATGTTGATGAATGGTGATTATTGGTTTATGATTGATGTTTATTGATTGATGACTCAGGTTGGCGAATATTGATTATTGATTCATATTCATCGTATATCGATCGTTGGTTTTCGATTTATGCATTTACATTTGATTGTAAGCATTGCATACATTATTGTTGGACCCTCGGCAGGGGATTTGCCGGCATCCTGGTGCATAGATGTATGCACCCATTTTGGATGTAGTCTTGACCCCGAGTATATAGACATATATATCTCGATGATTTTGAGATACAGCCTTGTCCATAGCGATGGCAGAAGGGTATCGTTGCATAGGTGACTGAAGGTCACGCTCAGGATAGGCATATTGGCTTATTCATGCATTCCGGCATTTGCATTGATACTCATATCTTTTATGCATTCCTCATTACACATTTACTTGTCTTGTGTAATCTTGTTGTTGGACGATGTTGTGTTATGTAGAGGCTCACTGTAAGTCATGTCTAGCCTCTATTCTTATATTGTGATTATGATGTTGGTTCTTTACGAACCATTACTACGAACTCACCAACCTTGTGTTGACTATGCTTAGTACACTTTTCAGGTAACCAGGTTATTCAGGACGTGGAGTTTGATTGTTTGCTTACTGTTGAACCCGGACTGGACTGATATGGATCAAGGATCCATGTGCCTTATGTTGCATTGTATTTAGGATTGATAGCCTTCTTTTGTTGTCGTTTGTAATCTTGATGTTTACTCGCTCTTGTTGTATTTTGAGACTTGTTCCCCTTATTGTATGGATTCACTGAATCCTCTAATTGCATTTAGTTTGTTCTATTGTAATTCCACCTGGTGCTATGTGATTTCCGTGATATTCCGAGCCTCGGCTTGGGGGTTACAGAAACGAGTGAGCCGAGCCCGATCTTGGCAGTGCTCGAGCTCGAGATCGTTTTAGAAGCTCGGGCTCGATTCGAGCTCATTAAACTCGAGCTCGGCTCGTGATGTATTAAGAAAGCTCGAGCTCGACTCGAGATCGGATCGTTTGTCAAAAAAAACTAAATGAATTCGAGCTTGCCTCGATCTCGAGCTCGGTAAGTGATCAAAATTAAGCTCGATTATTTGAAACTCGTGAAAAAAGCTCGTTTAGGCTCGACTTGATTAGTATTTAAAAGCTCGATTAATATAATATGTATGTATATATATAAATAATTATATTATTTTATTATATATGAAAGCTCGTTTAGGCTCGCGAGCTTAATCGAGTTATGTATTCGAAGCTCGAGCTCGGGCTCGATTACTAAACGAGTCAATAGCTAAGCTCGAATTCGACTCGAGCTCGTTTAGGCTCGGCTCGAAACGAGTATTTTACGAATCGAATTCGAATAATTCTCTAGCAGGCTTGACTCGTTTACACCCCTAGTTTGAATAATTAAATTTGCCAAACACTAAGTGCGCAGATTATTTGATTATCTCGATTTCAAAATGCAAAATTAAATCCAAACACTATGTTTTTATACCACGTTTTGTTACAACTGATTTTCTGATTCTGATTTTACATAACACATAATTCGTTTTAAAAATGCAACCTCAAACACCCCCTTAGAGGGGAAGTCGACAACAGTCGAGAAGTCTACGATTTATTCATATTTCATACATTTATTCCAATGAGGCTTCAACCCGCAGCTCATGATTGGTAGTGGAGATTAACAAAATAGACAAAGCCCCATACTCGTTACCAAGTTATTATAATACAAATTTAGAAGCAGCAACCAGAATTTAAGCTCGAGAAAATGCATTAGAACCATTTTGAACACAAAACGTTGGTAAATAAATACAGGATAAAACACTAAATGAACGTAGTATGCAGAGTTGCGAGCACAAAGTTTATTCAGGTGGTACATAGTTTAGAGCTGTAGATTCGTCTCATGAATCTAAAGGTTCCCTCTTCGATCAGAAGGTAGAACAGTCCTTTGTCAGAACACCACACAGACGGCAACATAGCAGAAGTATGCCTCCTGTTGTATTGTGGCATAACGATACGTTTAATATGTACGACCAGATCTAGTCTTACTTTTATAGGGTGTCACTTCTGTCTTTTTTAAACAAAACGCATAGAGATACATTTGATATGTAAGGTCGGCTCTGGTCTTACACTTTAGTATGTCACTTTTGTATTCTCATGTAAAAGATGGTGACCAAGGAACACTGTGGCCAATGGCAAGAACAGTACAATGCTAACCCTGCCCCAAGTTTATATACAAAGCAATTTACAATGACGTTTGTTAACCTCTGTCGAAATTGGTGCAAAGCCTGCTGCAAAAAAAAGAAACGGGCATGTCTAACTAGGGATTGTGTGCACTTTTTTATTATACATCAAAACAAATAAATAAATAGATATGTCATTAGCAGAAGTCAACTTGCTTAATGAAACATGTTTTCAAGTACCAAATTATAATACAAATTTAGAAGCAGCAACCAGAATTTAAGCTCGAGAAAATGCATTAGAACCATTTTGAACACAAAACGTTGTAAACATGACATGAGTAAATAAATACAGGATAAAATACAATTTTAACATAGTATGCAGAGTTTGCAAACACAAACTTTATTCAGGTAGTACATAGTTTAGAGCTGTAAATTCGTCTCATGAATCTAAAGGCTCCCCTTTTCGATAAGAAGGTAGAACAGTCCTTTGTCAGAACACCACACAGACGGCAACATAGCAGAAGTATGCCTCCGGCTGTTTTCTGGCCAGCAAAATAGAAAAAAGTAAGAGGCATAATAGTACAGAATCTGATATAGATGAGGTTTTACATGTATTGCTCAGAGTATCTAACTACATAAAATTTTTTAACCCTATTTATCCAAATTATCTCTCTTCTTTATTACTAATTTAAATATTTCACCTAATATACCTATAAATACCTTAATGAAATTATTTACAACATACATCACTCAACCCTTAAAATAACTAAAACTCCTTTTATATCAATTATTTTTACATTAATAACCACCACTTCCACCGCCATCCGCCACGCACCGCCACCACCACCACCACCACCCATCGCCGCCACCACCACCACTGTTGGATATAATTGTATAAGTCTTGGGGTCAAAAGTTTAGGGACTTATATGGAATTAGTCTAAAGATGTGTTTTAGGCTACAATTGTATTAGTTAGTGAGTCTAGGGACCAAATGTGTAAATAGGTCAATTGGGCTCTAAAAAGAAAAGAGATGACGGATTGAAGGAAACATGATGGACATGACGATTGAGAAGAGCGGCGATGGATTGAAGCGACATGACTCTTCAGGAATAACCGTCACGCAAAGGGCTATAAATATATGTGTTTGTATTCAGTTTTTAGTGTGTCTTTTCAATGTAACCTACGGTTTGTTGGTTATAATAGAATCATATTCTTGTTTAATCTTGTGAGTTCGATCTTGTGGATATATCTATTCTTAACAGTGACATCAGAGCCTAGGGTTCCAAGATTACAGGAATTTGATTCGATTTTGATCAAAAGAAGACACCGCGGTTTTTCGATTCGGGAACAAAGAAAAACCTGTCCAGAATGGAGAAACAGGTTTTTGGGTTGTTTTCGGATATAAGAAACACAGATTTTGAGAAGAACAGAGTTTTGGACAAACACGAAAAGGAAGAACACGAGGAGGGTGTTCGAGTGAAGAAAAAAAACAGATTGTTTTTTGGCATAGACTTGCGATAGGAAGCAAGAAGAAATACAAAGAACCAAGCGGGTTCTTGCGTGATTTTGATGCTATGAAAAAGAACCAAGAGAAACCGATCAGAAGGGAGAAACAGAGCGGTTTTTAATTCAGGGATGTTCTTATTCGGATATATAAGAACACGGGAAAAAGGCAACAAGAAATAAAGAAACGAGAAGAAAAGTCAAAGAATAGGGGAAGGATGGAGACGAAAAAGATACGTTTTCTTTTCTCTTGATTTTTACTGTTAGTAATTACCAACAGTGGTGTTGGTAATTATAAACAAAATTTTGGTTTTGAAAATAAAGGATACAAAGAATCAAATTTTTGTAGATTTTTTCTGTCAAGTGGGTATACTTTAGAAAAACGGAAAATACAACAAGGGAAAAGTTTGATTCTTGAAGAAGATCATTGGTTTTAGAGATTGGGTTAGGGTAATTTAAGATCAACAGCGGATTAGCGGGATTGATAAACAACAGCGGGGTAGCGGGTTTGGTTATCAACAGCGGAATAGCGGGATTGATCTAGATCAACAGCGGCGAAGCGGGTTTGATTGTCAATAGCGGAGAAGCGGACATAGTTGTCATTAGCAGGAGGCGGATGTGACAATTATTTGCGGGGCGGATTTGACTTTCAACAGCGATGCGGGTTTGATCAAATACCCTAGAAATCAAAGAAACCAGAAGAGACGTTTGAGATAGAATTGTTTACCGATGGACCAGTAACAATGGACGATTGGAAGGGATTGCTTCACAATGATCAACGAAGAGACGGAATTTCAGGCGAGGAGAAAGCCAAGAGGAAATTTTCGAGTTGAAGATTGTTGAAGAATCCAAAGGAGGAGCATGAAGACTCGAAGAACAAGACTTAAACAATTAGGGGGAATATGTTGGATATAATTGTATAAATCTTGGGGTCAAAAGTTTAGGGACTTATATGGAAATAGTCTAAAGATGTGTTTAAGCTACAATTGTATTAGTTGTTAGAGTCTAGGGACCAAATGTTTTTATAGTTATTTAGGCTCTAAAAGAAAGGGGGGATCGATTGAAGGAAACATGATGGACATGACGATTGAGAAGAGCGGCGATGGATTGAAGCGACATGACTCTTCAGGAATAACCGTCACGCAAAGGGCTATAAATATATGTGTTTCTATTCAGTTTTTGTGTCTTTTCAATGTAACCTACGGTTTGTTGGTTATAATAGAATCATATTCTTGTTTAATGTAATTCTTGTTGTATATTACTTCTCTCTCTTGTTTCTCTCACACACAGAGCCGTTGGCTTTCTCTCTGGTTGAGAGCCGTTAGAGGCTTTCCCAGAGAGGAGAGGAGGAGAAGAGGATTCCGGTTAAGCTTCCACTCCGGTGGATCTAACCCTATTTTTTCACCCGGGCCGGAGGTCCCTTCCACTTCGGTGGATCTGGAAGCAGCCTCTCTACCTTTGAGTAGGGGTAAGGTCTGTCTACATCATACCTCCCCCATAGCCCGACTTATGTCGGGATTGGGTACCTTCTTGTTGTTGTTGTTGTTGTATTCTTGTTTAATTGTGAGTTCGATCTTGTGGATATATCGATTCTTAACATCACCCGCCGCCCGCCGCCGCCACCATCACCGCAACCGCCGCATCGCACGGATATGCTGCACTATACTACAACAAGAGTGCAAGTATTTCAGACCAAATAACTAAATTGTTGTTTCTGTCTTTTTCAGTCCTTTTTTTCTGCCTGTTTAGCTCTCAATTTCACAACTAAATAGTTTCTTTAAATTAAACACAGTCAAAATGGCAAATGGGTTATAACAAACTGATGACGTCTCAGCAATATGCCAATCATCCTGCAGGCAACTGGAGCGAACACCAATGTATGGAAACTCTCTTATCAAATAACGCTTATATAAGTTATTTTTTTGAACTTGATTCGTTATTAGAAGCTAAATTGGATAGAAGATACATGTAAAGTCAGTTATGGCATTACAGAAAATCAGTAGCTTCACTGTAAAAGGTTGTGGTAAATATTGTATAACTATTACTATATCAGGCATAAATGCACAAAAGCTCGTAGAAAGGAAGAGAACCTACGAACTAGGAGCACCACTTCAGCAACGGGTAGCCTTTGCCGTTCGGTTTCTGAATCGCAAATTGTGGCAGCTACATCATGAATGTTTTGTATGAGGCAGTAAATACGGTAACTGTACAATAATCACAATCAAATATACTCGTGACTAAAAATCATGCGCTGTTAAAGGAATGTGTTTTTAGTTTGTTGCTGTGTGTGCTTTATTTCTTGTGTAGCAGCTTATGCTGCTTATATGTCGTTGTTTTATGGGTAAATCACTTCCAGACAATTGTCGTCTATTTTTATTGCTTTGATTATTCAGCTAAGATTCAAATGATGTCTGATCCTGTAAAGATTAGTACTAATGTTGAATCTCAGCTGTTGGTTCACTTTTCCAACAACATTTTGGGATGAGGTGACTGGAAACGAGTACGCTATGAGACAGAGTGGGATAAGGATTCTTACTTGAGTCTGAAAAAGCTAGTGAAGGTAAATTTAACACCTTTCAAGATGACCCCAAAGTCATCCAAAGAATAGCCAATGATTTTTGCGTACTTCTTGACTTCCCATGGAAGCAAAGTCACACCAGTGTAAATCCCATCCATGAACACCATCAGGAAGATATGGTTATCAGGTTCACTATCGAAATACTCTTCACAGTTGCATAACCTTTTAGTCAATACATTCCTGACCTTGCCTGGTTTGACTCTAATGATCATCCGATATCTGTCTGGCCGATCAGGTGGAACAAAAACCCGAATTTCCATTTCCACTTGCCCTGTTTTCAAAAGTTGTGAGCCTGGCTCCCATTTCTTAAATGATAAACTGTCTTAACTTAGTGTTGAAGACGAGTAATTAATATTGCTTCACGGGTCACAATCCATAAATAAATAGTTTATCATTCATTGATCGTTACATTTACCAGCCAAACAAAGATGACTCTTTTTAACCAATATCGTTTCACGGGTCACAGTCATTGCATTATTATTTTATCGCAGATTGATGCTGCCATTTTGTTTTCTTTGTTTGTACAAATTGTAAGTTTATATAAGGAATCATCCAACAGCATCAAGGCTAATACTACTCTTGTTTGTCATGTGTAACTAAAAGTTATAATGCATTCTATAATATTATCTGTAACTATCGGGATGGTTATTATTCTATATATATGGTTATTATAACTAAGACATACCTAGGCTAATATTCTAGAATTAACTTCCATTTTTGGCTGTAAAAATTTTTATTATCATAGAACACAAAGGTAATCATGAATTCAATTCAATACACAATGCAAGTTTGTATGCAATAACTGTAACACCCCAAAACTCGAAGTAATAGGTTAGCCTAATTACACTCTGGGTATCAACTTACAAGTTTTTATAGCCTCAACTGTGACCTTAGTAACCAAAAATGCCTTTCATCTTTGATTTTGATTCCTTCGTTGTCAAACTCAAATCATGGGTTGCATATTTACAATGCCTACTGGCATACATAACAAACTAACAAATCATGAAGTACATTATTAGAACGGTAATGAACTATTGCATGCCCACTGCAATCAGGTCTGCTTTGGGTTGCTGGATTCGGGTTCAACCTTAACCTGACCCACGACCTAGCTACTCCCCCGAACCTGACTCTTATGAAAGTTTGTAGGTGGGCGTGTTGATTTTGGGTCCAAAGGGTTAGTTTCGGGTCAGATGAGTTTAACATCAACCTATTCGTAAAAATAATCTTTGAGAAACAAAATACGAGTAACAAACAACAAACTTACTAATAAAACTAAGAGTACATGATAACCAACACATCATAAGTTTAAATTGTACCAAAGTATGTTTGACCAAAGTTCAACACATTTTAGAGCGTGGAAAAAAATCATGTTTGCAGGTACTTTATAATTTCATTTAAAAAAATCATGTTGCAGGTGGACCCGTTGACCCAAAACCACACTAACCCGAACTTGAAAAAAACAAACTAGATGGGTTGGTTTATGGGTCAGAGATACATAACCTTAATCCGGTTTTCTTCAAGTCGATTCCATTGGGAGTTGTAAATTTTTTTTTTACAGATGAAAAGATAACATATGAAATAAAGCTGAGGGAGTCAATCCAAGTCAAACCCAGAAAAACCCCATCTAATCTTGGCTCCCATATCTTCTGATAGCCAACCATTTTTGCGTAAACTTTATATAAAGATTTGTGCAATAACTATATCATGATAGAAATAGAAATTTAAGAAAATTTAAGTTGGAATGTTGAAAACTACTCTCTGTCCCATCATATGTGTCCTACTTTAAATTTTCAAAGTCTTTGTTTTATAATTTTGACCATAAATAATTTTAGTTGTGTTATATAATATTCGATGAAAGTTATATCAATGGAAAGAACATCTAAACTCAATCAATTCATATAACTTTTATCAAGTACATATAACACAAAAAATATATTTAAGGTCAAAGTTGCACAAAAAAGACTTTTGAAAATTCAAAACTGGACACTTCTAGTGGGACGGAGAGTAATTTTTAGGCTCATAGCAACTAATATAAGATTACGCAAAAATCCTTGGCTACAGCAGTAAAGTATGAAAGAGACGAAGATCGGAAGACCTGGGTATGACGTGGATTAACGCCGACAGATTTCTCCGGTGGCTTCCTCGCGGTTGTTTTTCATCAGTTTTTGTACAATATACACATTACAAATATAAACGTTGACCTTTATTATAAGTGATATTTATATTTGTAGTACTTTGATTACTTTTTATCGGACACTTTGGTCCTTCATAAATAAAAACAGTTGATGTACAACTTTTATTGTAACGTAACCTTGTAAACATTATTATTCTCACTTCCTTCTTATTCTTAATTTTTAGTAACACACTTTTGACAACGATACATATTTCTTATCTTTTTTTTCTCGTTATGTTCTTATTACCATTATTTTGGATTCTCTCTCTTCTCTCTCTCTCCACTCTCTGCTCTCACCTCAAACGGCTCTTTCTCCTGGATCTTGGATCGGAGATTGAGCCTATGATTTCGAGATCCAGATCGAGTATTTGAGATTGAGAGTTTGAGATCGAGATTATTCCCATCCGGTTAATGCTTCCACTCCGGTGGATCTAACCCTATTTTTTTTCACTCTTTGGGCCGGAGGTCCCTTCCACTTCGGTGGATCTGGAAGCAGCCTCTCTACGTTGTGTAGGGGTAAGGTCTGTCTACATCATACCTCCCCCGTACCCCGGCTTATGCCGGGATTGGGTACCGTTGTCGTTGTCGTTGTCGTTGCTACATTAAAACACATTAAATTAAGGAAAATGCTAAATAAAGCCCTTAGGGCTTCATTTAACGTGCATAAAAAGATTGTACATTTCCATATTAAAAGCTCACCCCCTGAATTTTATGGTAAATGTACAACTATTTAATGCACCTTAACGAAAGCTCTTAGGGCTTCGTTTAGCAAAACCCAATATTATCTAGATTATTAACAAAGTAATCGGGCCCACCCATTCTAGTCCGCTTTTCTTCTCCTTAAGTTGGTTAACAAGAACTCAAGAAGCGGGTGTGTCAATAATGTCATTTACTTACGAGCTTAAGAAAAGAATGGTGACAAATCGTTGAAAGAGCCTTACATTTTGCATCCGATCGTACTTCTTGGTTAGCAACTACCAAGTGCGAATTTTAAATCAAAACTAATTAACAATTTTAAAAATACGAGAACGGTACCCGCGCGTTGCGGCGGTGATGGAGGTGATGGCGGGGTGGTGATGTAATGGCGGCGGTGGCGGTGATGGGGTGATCTACCTGACGGGCTCCGCCCTTAGCCGTACGGGCTCCGCCCTCGGATTTAAAAATTCGTCGAAAGTATATCGAATGACATCTCTAATGAAAGAGCATGAAATTTTAAAAACACCCATATAATTTTTATAATTTATCGATGTACGGTTTTTGAGATAAAGATTTTGAATGAATTAGAAGAATAAAATGATTTATGGAGGAGAGAAAAAAAAGTGGTTGAGATTTGAGGAGAGCGAAATGGTATTATATTTATTTTAGGTAAATATAGAATAAATAGGAGGGGCATTTTGGGAAGTAAATGTTGAAACTTAAAATCAATATTGAAATTTTAAGTTCAATGTTGAAAATCAAACATGAATTTGCTTTATAATATAGTATAGATATTACACTTAATATCAAAATGTAACGCTTAGATCCTAGAAGAAGAAGGATATCTATCAAAAAAATGAAATATCTATTTTCACTTAAAATAACATCTTTCATTAGAATTTTACATAGGTTTTATGTGCATGAAGATATTGTAAATAAAAATAACCGTATTTAAAGTAACTTTCAGTCATTATGGATAATATTTATTGATTGGATATCATTGTGATATTTCGAATGATAACTATTCAATTATGATTATATACAATTTATATAATAAATTGTATAAATAACTATATAAGTGATATATAGTTATAGTAAAAACATAAACATAAGTGATTTTCATAATAGTACATTTTTATTTAGGTATTAACTTAACTAATTTCAAGTGGTCCATTCCAAAAGGAAACGTGCAAGTATGCTCACTGCACCTAGTCCCCAATCAATCGGTCGACGGTAAACAAAGCCTTAATAACTAATAAAATATCATATAATAATAATAAAATAATATAATAAAATAATAATAAAACTAATTTGTTGTTTCTTTATGGAAATTGACTATTATAAGTGGGTCCAACCCACGTGGGCGAACCATGGTGTTGGTGGATAGTTGAGCAGTATTTGACCAATGACACCTTATAAAAAGCGTTGCATATTTAGATCACCTCCCATATTTTCGGAAGAACTAATTTTCCACCGGGAAAAACAGAGGAAAATCGAAGATGGTGTTGACTACCACATGCTGTCTCAACTCCCGGCCACTCTCATCCCCTCCCACCACCGCTCAGCCACCAGTTTCCACCAGGTATGATCTAATTTGTATTAAATAAGTATATTGATTTTAAGAGTTATATATGGTTTTGGTCACTTTTGCATAAAAACCAAATCAGTGCAAAGCTAGCTAAGGTATCAAGTTATTTTGACGTGTTTATTAGTTATTTTGGGACAAAGGGAGTAATTTTTGTTTTTTCTTGTATTTTTCATGTCACGTGTGATCATGGGTTCAAAACTTGACTATAATGCGTGTGTACGTTTTTATGGAACTTTATCTTTCTAAAACACAAATGTACATAACATGTAAATATGTGAATATTGTTTTGAATTGAAGGCTTTCGAAACAAACATGTAAAAATTTTGGTTGTTAAATGTTCTTGGGTTGTGATTATGTAGATCACCAAAGAGGGAATTTTCATGGAGGAATCAGTGTGCAGTTGGGATGGCATGTGTGATAATATGTCTACAAATGGAAGGGATAACAGGAAATAACCATGACTTAGCGATTGCCATTGAGCCAAAAGGCGTTATAGAGTCGAAGGTCAAGCAAAAGAGGTGGAGTGGCAAGAGAATGTGTCCGTCATGGCAATTGAATTCATTGGAAACAATTGTGCCGGAAGACCTCCCACGACCATCATCCAAGCGGAGATGGGAGGGAGTTGGTGATCATCTAAGAGTTGCTCCACCAGTTAAAGGTTCCGCCACCACCATCATTGCCGCTAGTAGTGATTGTTTCTCCATGTAGATTCTTGATTACCTTTAGATTATCTTATGTACATGATTTGGTTGTAAATATCATACAAATATATATACATGTTTATATCAAATACTTAGATTGGTACGGAAATTCCAGAGAACTTGTTGCAGTGATGAAATGAACAATAGGCCGCTTAAAAGAAACACATTCAAGATGATTCAAAAAGCTTTTTTTAAAAAATTGTACAAGCAATGGATTTAGACTTTTATAACATAGGATTTGGATTTACATGCATAGAAGTAGTTTTGTTAAGGCTAAAGCAATAGGTCATAAATTAATGTCTTTGTATGTATGCGAAAAAATGTCAAATTTTGGTGAGGATTTTCGATATCAAGCCTAATAAGATGTGAATAATTTTGATGGATACCTTTCAAGTCACTATAATCCTATCACTTTTGTGACCACGTGACGCGAAAAACGCAAGCGACTAACACTTTTGAAAGGAAGAGAATGAAATAGGACGCGAATGAACACCTTTCAAAGTATCCGAATGAAAGATAGATCATTTTCCATGTATAAAGTACTTGTCATTAAGAGATCTTGCTATGTCCGGATTTGAACCCTGTCTGTCTCTTGATCCCTCATTCCACTAATCCGTTGTTACTTTACTGATTCGAGACCTCCAGAGAGGGGTAAAATCTCCCACCTCTTTCCTGGACCACTAGACTAATAGCTCAGTTGTTGTATTAAAAACTTTTTTCTATTGTCAAATATAGTTCTAGTACATTTCCATCAGGCTATTATGATATTATTGGTAAAACGTACACTGCTTTGTACTATAATCCATTAACTACTATTTATTAATTAAAAAAATGCAAATTTGAAATATAGATTTTACAAAAATATCTTTGATCGTAGGTGGAAGGTACTGCAAGAAAGAATTAGTAGTACAAAGCTTGTAAACTTGAAGTACATGTGTGGTACAAGAAAGAAGCTTCACAAGCCAAGCTCTGGTCCACCAAAGAGTTGTGGTTGTCTAATTGATCACCCTTTTACAAGATGTTGATGCTATTGTCATTTTATGATGATTCAACTCATGTTAATCAAACATCAACCAATCTTTCAAACCACTTCGGACAAACCTATGCGCTTCAAGGTAAATGACAACGCGCTTTTGTTTCAAGGATTTCGTCTAGGCAAAGCGAGATCAGACTAAGAAAAGGTAACTGATGCTCGCCCATACCAATCCGGTCACATGGCAAATACGAGAAGTAAATAGTGTAATACCATAGTTTTAGGAACATGGCAACAAATTTGAAACATGTTGCATGTTCTCCATCACTAAATTACCATGAGCGGGAGTAGAGATATAAAGTAAGTAAAATGAAACAAGTAACTGGACAGACAGGGTAAGGACTCTGGTTCCAAATTCGGGCCTACCATAGCCCGTAAAGGAAAGACCTTTTCAAGGCTTAATAGTTTTAAGAAATATGAAGAAAAAAAATGGCCCGGTTTAATTCGGGTTCCAAATTTAAAATGAAAACCATTTCCTGTATATATCCTGAACTGATAACCAGTTTTTTTGAAAACTCTAGAACCAAGAATAGGACTGAATATAGCAGGTGACTGTACCGGTTCAGTTGGGTCTGGACAAGATTCAGATTATTTTTTTTGAACGGCTAAATTTTATTGATAAAAGCTAGCAAGAAGCTAGGAGTACAAAGATATGAAAATTAAAAGTCAAAAGAACACCATTTTTCCTAGTTTAAGCCCGCTATTTTTGCTCTAGATGACATCCAAAGAAAACTACAAAATAACTGAACCTTGTCCAAGACAGCAGGACGGTGGTCATGGCAAGGTTCAGTTATTGAGTCTTTTTGATCCGGCCTGATAGATGCACCACATCTACTTTAGTTTGCTCATGTGTTAGCAACTTAGCATCATTTTTCACAGCAATAACTAAAACCATAAAATTCAAACAGTTACAAATTTGGAACAATTTCTGCTTTTCTTTGAAGATTGAAAAACCTCCTGTGTTTCCATAAACACAGCCAAGTGAGTGCAAGTTAATTCTGAAATTACAATTGGTAAAATTGTTGCATTCAAATACAAATTATAAAGCAACATAGCTGGAAGACGATCAAAAAGCCTGTTTAAATAAAATTACATTTTAAATGAACCAGGGTGATTCCTTTTACCTAATAAAATTACATCTTGAAGCCAAATTAAAGAACTCGATAATCACAAGATAATTCTCTAGAACATTTTTTCTTTAAATTTATTTTGAGAGATCAATTTTCATGAATAGCTGAGGATTGAACGCTTAGTCACTAACTGGAATTGGAATCAGATACAAAGAAGAGCATAAATAGTAATGATGGTTTACCAGACTATGGGTTTCTAGTATCAGAGTGTTCTACATTGGATGAAGACAACCTAACAGAATCAACAGTTTTCAGTTGATCAAGTTGCTTCTTACCACGGCGAAGCAGGTACTCAATATGTAGAAAATTCTTGCGATCAATCATCTGTGAATTTCTACGAAACTCAGCTGATACAAGTGATTCAATTTGAGCCCGATTTTCTTGGGGTTTAGAACGTGCTGTTCTAAGGAATCCTCTGTACAACGAAAGAACTTGCTTTTGAATACCAGATAACTTCGGAGTCCTTGATGCTCCCATAGCATCCTCGTTTTAAAGATTTTCTTTCACATATACATTCAAGTTTTATAATTTCCCCTGCATGCATTTAAAACAGACTTCATTCAGGTTGTGTACTATGAAACATACACATATGGTATGCTTTTACTATATCATTAACAGCAAACATAAAACACAACGAAACAATAGCAACTTTGAATATAGAAGGCTACTTTTCGAAAGCAAAAGAAGGAAAGTTAAAGAAATTCCAAGAATAGGTTATCATTTGTCTACTTAGAAGCAAACATGAAACAGAAATGACGGACTGTATTATACGTTGTCCATACATGATATTTGCAGTTTTTGACTTGACACATTGTTTAAGAAGGATCTTTTGGTATGAACCTCAATTACCACGAGCTACAATCAGCAAAGATAATGTAAACAAACGCTTTGGGCAAATTTCTGTCATCAGTTAGTTTGTAATGATACTAATAGAGTAACAAGTAACTTTCAATAGTATGGTAGAATAATAGAATGCCCTGACCCAAATCAATCATTATAAAGTTAATGCAAACATGTTCAACTGTCTTTCTCTCTGTTCTTTTTTTAAAAAACAGCACAAAGAGTTCAATTGTCTGATATTGCTGATAACATTATATCACAAAACATGTGATCAACATTAGTCTCAACTAATTACAAAAACTATATTATTGCTTTTTAATACAGGATATACATTTATACAACATTATCAAGAGAGTAACACTGTAATTCAACATGCACAAACAATATCAAAATACAAACTAAACAGAAAGCAACAGCATTGATGTTAAGATTAAGACGAAACCGCGTTTAGATAAAAGGTTCAAGTCAAAACCAATCTACATTTAATGGCATACTAATTGACGGGGAGTATCTAATACTAATTTCCGTTTAGAGCCATACGATCATCACCCTCCGTTTCTATAGTATGTAGCATCACAGACAATCAACCTTGAGTGTAGCAAAGGTAGTTACTCCTGGAAGTTAAGTAGTTGAGTAATAAATTTATAGCTTTGACTTTTTCAGTCGACTTTGACTTTTATACGTGTACAAGTTTACAGCTACAGATTACTACCGGGTAATCATTTTGTGATTAGATATATAC
The DNA here is from genome assembly GCA_034093135.1 of Erigeron breviscapus. NCBI lineage: Eukaryota > Viridiplantae > Streptophyta > Magnoliopsida > Asterales > Asteraceae > Erigeron > Erigeron breviscapus. Next base: position 12,492,043 of record CM067171.1, on the reverse strand, counting down.
GAGATGAAAGAGCTCATTTCACTCTAGTAGCCGCCAGTTAGGCTACCTTGCATCCATAAAGCATTGTCAAATGCAAATCACACAAGAATCGAAACTACGAGTCCGGATACAGATCCAGTCCCTACTCTCACAACAGAGGATGTTTTCAGTTCTTCTAATCACTCCCTGTATCTATACCAAAACGACAATCCCGGTTTAATTCTAATACCGAAAAAGCTCACCCAATCTGATAACTACGGCAGAGGGGGGGAGGGGGGGAGGGAATCTTGATGATTGTTTGGAATGCAAGAAAGAAAAGAAGATTAATTCGAAGAAATTCTACTGAGCGGGAGTTCAACTTAAAGGCTGGGGCATATTTTGATAGAGAACAAACCACATGATCACATCCAGGATATCGAATACAATTACTAACAGTTGTAAATACATACACTACGTTGAGGTGTTATTCCTATACCTAACAGAACATTTCTGCAGCTGTATCTAAAAAATACAAATGGTGTGACGCAATATATTAACTCATCAAGGTATAGCAAAACATCGGTACACAGAGAGTTTAAAAGAAGCATCTTCAAGAAGGCAATATATTGCATTTACAAAGCACTCAGACTTATTAATGCATCAACTTTAAGAATGCTCCTAGATTCATGCTTCTATCATATCTAATAAACAATGTTTCGGACTTCTTGTGGAAATGATGCTACCGTCAATCTCACTGACACATATGCAAACATCGATACATGTAAGGCTTATTCCAATCTTGGTACACTGCTAGATGGCTATAATAAAATCCTTCCTGCACACCCCATTTGCAGAATGATGGGCGTAATAACGTTATTAGAACTCAAACAGCAGACTGACAGAGGCAAATGGAAAAAGCTATCAAGTTTCAAAGCCCTTTCCTGATACGTTTATGGAATTACCACATCCGAACAGTCACCTACCTCATAACTAAACAGCCATCTAAGCCAATCTATAACAAAGGCCTTATTAGCTAATTTACAATACTCCCCCCATCCTTTATCATCTTTCTAAAAGGTTGATCTTTCAAAAAGTTTGATTTTTCAACAACCCCAACTCGCCCACACAGTTAATCAGCCTCACCCGGCGGCCTGACCAGATAAACCGCCCTATCTTGAAAACCAACTAGGCTACACGCTCGAAACCATCCTCGACAAATTCTTCTACCACTGCCAACTTCCTATTCACATATTTATAAAACATACTCAAATTTCAACCTAACTTAGCTATATTGCATTACCTACAAATCACTGACAACACACAAATACTGACCGACCCCCCCCCCCCCCCAAATACAATACCCGAAAAGCAATGTTCAAACTCTAATAAGAGACTAAACATAATATTGCAAAAAAAAAAAAAAACTACTAGAATTTACTTCTAAGTATTCGATTATACACAAAATCTATATATGAGCTAAATATTTCTAACTTTAAACAAATCAAGAAATGTAAAGAATTATAAGAAGTTGATTTATATGCAGAATCAGACATAAATAAATATTAAGAAACAAAAAACAGAAATCCGAACCTGAGTTTTGCTTTTGGTGGTTTGATTCCGGTGGAAGAAATAATGTGCGTAGAAATTGGTTAATTTTATTGGACCAAAAGATGGCCACGGAGGCTCAACATTTGGTTAGTTGGGTTACTCAATGGGCTTTAGTAGTGTCAATTGGGCTGATGTGGGTATTTGTGTATAACTTTTTATTGTGCGTTATTTATAACCGTAACTCCGTAAGGGCTATGAATAATATTGCAAAAACTATTATTTGAATTCACATGAAAATTACCTGTAATTAGAAAGTAAAATAAGTTGTACTTCCCATTATAGCTCCGTTGTTGAGCATCAGCTTTACATGCTGAAGGTCTCGAGTTCGAGACATGGGAAAGACATTTAAAGGAATTTCACAAATAAAGTCCTCCAGTGAAGCAGGTTTGAGTCTGCAGAGGGGGCAGGGTTTTACCCCAATTAAATGTCGTGCCTTCGGGCGGTTTAGTTGGGGGTTTCTCCTCCTACTGGGTATTGAGGGTGAGGGGGCTCTCTAGCGCGGACCCGGTTAAGACAACGTAAGCTAGATCCCCTGTTGCGAGCAAATGATCCACACATTTAAAAAAAAAAAGTAAAATAAGTTAATTAATATAATATTAATGTTAATAATGATGGTGTTTTAAGGTTTCATATAGTAATAGTAATAACAATATAATTGTAAGGTAAAAGCTATATTGAGAAATATTCATATATTTCCCTTTATTTTTTCTTCTTTTTTAAAAAGGTTTTTTTTTATTTGGGTTATTTAAGATGGCAAATCATTTTTTAACTAATATGTAGCAACTTTATTAGGTGGATTTGTTGTTTTTGTCTGTGGTCGATTCCAACCAATTTTTTTTGCCTATCCCAAGATATAAGACTATAGAATGATTCAAACTTGAGACCTTTATGAAGAAACAAGACCCCTTATCACTAGGTCGATCTCTTTTAAGACCTAAACTTCCTGGTAAATTAGTTGGCAAATTAGTAGCTGGTAACTATAACTTATAGTTGTAGTTTTTGTTGTAGCTGTAAGTTGTTACTTCTAAAGAAAGCTATTAGCTAGAACTTTTATTTTTTAAAAAGGTGTTTGGTATGGTAGTTATTGGTGCAACTTCAAGAGTATTTTGTGTAATTATTAAATATTAAAAGTTTAATTCAAACTAAAAGCTCCTATTAATGTTTTATTTGTAGTTTTTTCTATCATATAAAAGCTAAAGCTAGTCATATCAAAACAAAGATTTTAACACAATATGAGCTTATTGTTCAAAATTAAAAAGTAAAACTCCCGAATTGCTCTTTAAAAGCTCTTGCCGAACATGTCTCATATATACCAAAAACATAAAATTTAATGCGCCATGTAAAATGCTTTTAAGGGGGAGGGAGTCATCTAGCCCAAATTCTCAACCCTCCCAAATCCCACCAATCACATCTCTCCAACTCATTTTTCCTTTTCAACTCTCCCAACCATTTTCCATGGCATTCATCACTTTCTCAACCTTCCCAAATTTTTTTTCTTTTTCATTTAATTTAATCAAACATTTTTTTTCTTTTTTAATAAAACTTAAACATTTCATTAAAATAAACTAAACATTACATAAACATAATTTAAAAAGTACATAACAACATATTAGAAATTTAAATTCTACATGATAATAAAGACACCTAAATCAAACTCTCAATCGATGGTGGCTGGATCACTGGGTCATCAAGGTATGATAAGTCTAGACCCGATATATGCGCCGTCAGATCATATCGGAGCCGATGATGCACGTCTTCGCCCTGTAACTCTCGGTTTGCTTCCCGGTTATAAACTCTTGGCACCGGTGGATCCATAATGTGAACCGGTGATATTGCCCTCCCGTTGTCTTTTATGATCATGTTGTGTAATATTGTACACGTGGCGACGACTTTTCCGATCTTCTCCTTTGTCCATAGCCGGAGGGGACGGTCCAAAATCTTCCATTTTCCCTTGAGAACACCAAACGTTGACATCGTTGTTCGATCCAACATGACTGAAAAACGAATGCCAAATCCACAAGTCATGGGAAGTGTAACATCCACGGTTTTGACCGTTTGACTTTTGTGTAATTTGACAAGTTAATTCAATCATTAATGTAGTTAGTTCATTTTTGAGACTTATTGACGTATTATATGCTAGACGAGGTCGTTCGGGCCGACACATTATGTGACTCGATACATGACGGTAATCAATTTAACTAGAAATGATGACGGGTCAACCCATGGGTTAACCACAACCCATTTACCCAACCCAATGACCCAACCCTATCCTTCCAAACCCTTGCACCCCATCCACCACACACTCATTCTACCTCTTTCCCTTCTCTCTCTAAGTAAATGCAAGAACATCACAAACACATATCTCTCTCTCTCTCATAAATTCTTACATCATTTAATGTTGTTCAAGTCAAATTCATACAAGAAACATCATCATCATCATTATTATACCTTCATCATATCCAAAATTGGGAATTTAAGTGCAAGGAAACTCCAATTATAGCTCAAAATTCGGTTTTGACTTTCGGTAGAAATTTTGGTAAGTGTTCTAGCTTAATTTATGCTCATATTATATGCAACTTATGACTTGACCCTTTGGTTTGAGGTGTGGGTCGGTTTTAGAGCCCAAGAACACAAGAAAGGTCAAATTAGGGTTTTTAAAGAATAAAAATTTGGTTAAATCGATTTAGGGCATGAACTTGATGTTATGAACAAGATTGTTGTGTGGGTTTTATAGAAATAGGTTGGGCTATGATTAAAATGGTTGTACGAAGTCACAAACCGGGTCAAAAACCCGAATGGGTCGGATTTGGGGTTCCTAGGTTTAGTTATGTTTTTCTAAATGAGTCAAGCAAATTAGAACAAGATTTTGGTGTTTCAAATTGTTAATATGGAATGGGTTACGGGTATATAAGTCCATATATGTCACAAAACTAGTTTAGAAGCAGCTTAGCCCGTTTTTATACCCTAAATGAGGAGTTAATGAGTTTTGGGTCGACTTTTGCTTGAAAAACTGCTGCTGATGCGTTCTGCACTTTGCCACCGTCACAGACACCCCTGACCACCGTCCCAAGCTTTCCAACGAGCTATGCCTTTATTTCTCTAGTCTTGTATATGGGTTCCGGGGGTCGTCTAGAGTTGAACATACTCCAAAAACTCAAAATGGAACATAAACTTAAAGGGTATATATGCATAACAAAATGGGTTTTATACACGAGACGACCTTGGGATAACATCAACCCGAGTCAAACTACTCTTTGACCTCTCTAATGACCAAGTTGTGTATCGGGAGCCGGCAAACGTCCTAAATTACACTTACAACCTAATTAGGGTTTTGTCTTGTTAATAATACATATATTATATATATAATGATATGTGTTGGACGTGAGTGTTGAACGACTAACTTCTTTAAGATAATTACTTCTTTTGCCAATCAAGGTGAGTTTCGTAGCTCCCAACTCGCTTGAGATTCGGGCTGGAAAGTGTACATGTGTTTGTTTGATCGTTTGGTTGATTTGATTGACGGTTTATTGATTGTTTGGTTGATTTTGCGCTTGATTGTGATATTATGATTTATTTAGGATAGTTGTGCCTACATGGAAGTCGGTTATGCCTTCAAAGGGTTTTAGATGTGGTGGGAAGGCTGCGGGTGACCCTATATATAAGCATCTAGAACTTGATGAAAGTAAAACCCTCCGAAGTGTATGTACGTGTTGTTTTAGTGGAATTGATGGATATTGGGATTGTGTTTGGAATGAACATTTACACATTGTTACACTTGATTTGTGCGGTACACACGCAAGCTTACTTTATTTACGCGGTACACACGCAAGCTTACTTTATTTACGCGGTACACACGCAAGCTTACTTTATTTACGCGGTACACATGCAAGCTTACTTTATTTACACGGTACACACGCAAGCATACTTATTTGTGCGGTACACTCGCAAACATACTTTATTTGAGCGTACACACGCAAGCATACATTAATTGTTGCATTGGACACACATTTGATATACATTATGACGTTGCATACATACGATACATGATTTGATGTTGACATCACTTGTGCTCATTTATTACACGTATTTACTTTACTCCATATGATCTTGTTGTGATTTGACATTGTGATTAGTGACAATGGTTCCTTGTGAACCATTACTACGAACTCACCAACCTCGTGTTGACTTGTTTAGTACACTTTTCAGGTAACCAGGTGAACCCAAGACAAGATGCTTGATTTTTAGATTGATTGGACCCGGGCTTGGACTTACATGGATCAAGGATTCATTTGCCCTTCTTTTGCATTATGCTTAGGATTGTTTGCCATCTTTTGAATTGTTTTGTAAACGCTTGATGGCTACTTGCTCCTTATGCATTTCGTGCTTGTATTTGATTAACTTGTTGGATTCACTGAATTCATTTAATTTCATTTAGTTGCCTACGATAATTCCACCATGTGCTATTTAACTTCCGTGATATTCCGAGCCATAGTTTGAGGTGTTACAGGGAGCAACACATTCGATCATAATAGTTGGCACCTTATAATCACCCCTCGTGTATTGCCCTTTTAAGTATTTATGGCACTCCTCCATTCGATGTGTGTACAATCAAGACTACCAAGCATTCCTGGAATGCGGTGTCTTTCTTCATGCGCTTGTGTGATGAGAGCAACGTCATGAGATGTCGGCCTACGTAAGAACTCCTTTTGATATAAAGCAATGACCGCATCACAAAAATACTCGAGGCTCTCGCGTGACGTTCGGGCAGCCATGCATAAATACTCGTCAAACGCGTCTGAAGGTTCACCCGTAGACAGTTGTTTGATCGCCGATGTGCACTTTGAAGAGCCATGCAACTTTTTTCCCCCCGTGCGTCGTACCCCTCTTGAAAGTACCCGAATCTAGCTTCAATATCACCAACAATCTTCAAAAATAACCTCTTGCTCATGCGAAAACGATGACGAAAATATGGTTCGTCAAACTTTGAGTCTTCAACGAAGTAGTCACGCATTAGTGTCACGTGAGCTTCTTCTCGGTCTCGATCGATATACCTACGAGTGTCGGAAGAGGTGCCGGTGTCTTCAAGCTCATGGAACACTTGTTTAAAAAACTCAAAAGTACTCCCCGTAGACGAGTCAGATATCTCGGGCGGCACACAAAATGAAGAAGGTGAGGAAGAGGAATCCATTTTTTTGGAGTAAAAGTGATGTTTTTTGGTGAAAGTGTGTGAGATATATATTTGTTTTGTGATTTGTTTGTGTTTCCCCGTCGCTTGTCTTTGCTCGAGTCGCGTCCCTCCTATCGGGGGTGCTTTTTTTTTATTTTTATTGTAGCTAACGGTCGAAACAGGAGACCCCACCTCCACGTCACACGCTCCTAATGGCTCCTTGTAAGTCCCAACTCAATAGATGGTACTACCTGAAGACACCTCTATGTCGATGGTGGAGTTACTTTGCAAATATAAGCGCTGAACTGGAGACGACCAGTTACAGAGAGTATATACCAAGTTCTAGATAGATTACTTATTTAAGTGACAATAAGTAAAGAACAATGCAATAAGTAAAATACTTGTAAAGTAAATTGGTGAGACAATATGTAATTTTCAAGTGTAATTTATTTATTAACTTTAAATAAATTACAAGGTTGTTGCGAACCAAGATAATACAAAGTATGTAAATATCCTAACAACCTATGAACTACAATTGATCTACACTCGGAATTTCTAAACAATCGAAACACTTAAAGTTGTGAAATGTTCCTTTTTACGATTGAGAGAATATTGCACAAGTTCACCAAGAATATTGCAGGTTTGCAAAGTGTGTGTTATTCTTGTTGTGCAATGACTTCTATTTATAGGCAAAGTTGACATTGGGATGTCAACTTTGGCCGTACAAATATGGTTGAGAACATTTAAGGAATAACATTTAATTCCTTAAAATGCTGTGTAAAGTTGCAGTATAAAGCAACTTTACTCAACTAGCTTTATGTACCTTTTTTACTTAAATAATAAGATAAATCTTATTATCCGGGTAAAGGTACATAAAGCATATAAGGTCAATTCCTCGTAATCAGTGTAAAGCTTTGTAAGCTTTCCACTGATGGTCTCCAGTTTGTAACTGACTAGAATGTCAACTGGGCTTCGCTGCCATTGTCATTCTCTATCTTCCACTTGTTGTCTTCGACTTCAACTGAGGATTCTTCAACTGGTCAGTTCTCAACTGGAGGAAGTCTTCAGTTGCGTTAACTGTACGATGCATCTGGACTTCAATATATTTCTGGACAAATCTTCTTGGTCTCCAGATGCAACTGGAGACTAGCCAGTTTCACTGAAACTGGTCCTAACAAATTCCCCCTATTTGTCCTGAAATATTGCAAGTCTTTTTCAGTTCTTGTATCTGTACAAGTGTGAACTAGAGACTTGTTCGATTAAATCTATCTAAGTTTTCCAAGGCATTTTTATAGATCAATAAATGCCTTGGGTTTTTCTTTTAATTTTGTTAGATCTAATCTATTATCTACCTTGTGGTTACAAACTGGTAACTTCATTTATACAAGGAAATGAAATATGCATAAGTTACAGAATGTAAACAAAATTACAAGCAGATAAATTGAAAGGAAATTTTAAGATGGCCCTTCGCCAATCCTCCTTTTCTTTGTCACTGAAGAGATAGGCTGAGAGTCTTCAGGATCAATATTCAACTTAAGCTCCAGATTTTCTTTGTGTTGAATCTTGCCCTTCAAGAAGTTAACCCAAGCTTTCTCAAACCTATTCTTTTGTGCCTTAGCCTCCAAAAAGTTCACCATTTCAACCCATTCTAAGAACCCATATTGCATTGCACCAGGATTGTCAGTTCTAACCAGTGGCCCTCTGGCATAACTGACTTCAACATGAAAGTACTTGGTGCCTGGCTTAATTGTTACATGAACACCATTAATTGCCCCACTGTGTCTTCTGGTTGCCATGATCTGGGAGTAATATTCTCTTGCTTCAGATTCATTTGATATTTTAATACTCCCAGCTCCAGCAGCCAGCACAGCATTCTTGATGTCATCATTTGATACATCGCCAGTTGGTTCAACAAAAGTTCTAAGGTTAGCATCTCTATGCAGTGGTTTTCTTGGTTTAGGGATCCTTCTTGGTGGATTCAATACCCTTTTCACAACCTTTCTTACATTTTCAATTCTTTTCTGAATCCCACTGGCCCTGTTCTCCTTTGCCTTCTCCACTGATATATTAAAATTTCTGGCATCATGCTCAGCTTCATCATCAGGATAGTGCCTGTCCAGTTCAATGTCAAGCATTTCTTTAACATACCCACTATCCTGCATCATCTTTCACTCTAGCATACTCCTCCTTAGTGATTCCCAACAAGTGAGCATCACTAATATCAAGCAATTTAATCTTGGCCAGATGTTGTCTGGCTTCAGCTTGGTTGCTTGTTTCATTTTCTTTCTTTCTTTAATTTGATACCAAGTCTAGCCAGTTGTTTGCTACACTTTCAGAAACTGGAGGAAGTACATCAGCATTGCCAGTTTCCAACATTGGTACATCAGTGGCCGACTGGGCTACATCAGATGCTAAACCTTTACCCTTATCAACATTCCCCCTATCCATCACATCCACATTCTCTAACCTTTGCTCATCAGTTTCAGTACTGGTAGCCACAATCACATTACCACCAGATTGACAATGTTTAATTTTGTAGGTTGTCAAGCAAGATCTCAGCACAAAGGCAAGAAAGACGAATACACAGGGTTGTATAGGTCAGTTTGTGTATAACAAAGATAAATACTAGTATGATGAGGCTATCATAGAGGTATTTATAATTGTTATCCAATTTAACCAAGATGTAATACTCTTATGATAAGGTAATCAAGTATTACATACGGTTTGTAATTTTTGCCAATAATCTTAAAATAGGATGAAACATGAAGATTTAAAGTTTTTTCTTATGATCATGTTATTCATAGTTTACATGAAATTCAAAGTTTATGAGAACATAATTTGAAGGCAAAAATTATGTTTCTGATATGCAAAAGTATAAGTGATTAGATTTCTGTTAGATGATTTTACTGAGTTAAAATCAAGTAACTTTTTGAAGTTAAATCAATATAGATTTGCATATAAATGAAAGACCTTAGAATAGGTTATTCATATTCGTATAATGATAAGACCGAGATCTTAAGATTCTAGACTTTTGATAAGGATTGACGGATAAACAATGAGTTTATAGGTCAATGATTTTAAAACCTTATAATCGAGACTTGGTTTAGATTTTGAACAATAAGACAGGGCTCTTAAGGTTCAAGGTTTGATTAAGATTTTTAGTTCTAGACTAAGATAATGTCATATGTTTATGACTTATGATAGTGAAGAACAACAATATTTGGAGAAGAAAAAAATGTAGTTCTAGATTAAGTCATTGCTAGTATAGTGATGAAATAATGAAGAATAA
>CM067171.1:12421965-12481021 GCA_034093135.1 Erigeron breviscapus | reverse complement strand
TTCAAAGAGATTACCATGTGAGGAGCCATTTCCCGGAGTTACATCAAAGTTTTAGCTCTGACCAAGCGGCGTAAGAGTGTAGTTATCGAACCGGTGCGACTGATTAACAGTGGATTGATCAAACTGGTTGGAGGCATTAACCGGAGTAGTATCAAAGTGGGACTCATCAAGCGGCGGAGTACCAGTGGAGTCATTCAACTGCGATGACTGAAGCAGGGGAGGACCAGTGGAGTCATTATACTGAGGACTGAAACGTGAGGCGGGACCAGTGGAGTGATCAGACCGGTGGAGTCATTAACAGGAGCATCATCAAACAGGGATTGATCCAGAATCGGGGTCTCAGGCCGATCCTCGTTGAATTTGGTGCCGCCAAAACCCGGGGGGACTTCTTCTTCTTCAGAGGCATCCCTTGTAGGAGGATCAGTGGGGGGAGCAGCATGTTCCGGCGTTTTCGGACAAGCAGGAGTGCCATCTTTGGGGGTGATTGCTCCGCAGAGCCATTTCAAGAGGGCCTTCATATGGTCTGTCTGCCTTGCCATTCCCCGGACCTGGTTCTCGAGACCGTCAAGGCGTGTCTTGATCTCATCCACTGTTACCCCAAGCTGTGGAGCAGTTTCAGTTGCAGTCTCCCAATCCTTCTCTTTCTCAGTTAAGACCTTCACACCACTTGACCCAGCTTCAGTTGTTCTTTTCTTGATTATGAACTGGGACAGAGTGGCTGTGTCTTCACTAGATGAAGATTCATCAATTTGCATTGGGAGCTGGGTCAGCTTGAGTTGGCACAGATTGTACAGGGTCAGCTTGGGAGAACTTTCTTTTCTTTTCAACCTTCTTTTCTTTTTCAACTACTTTTTCTTTTTCAACTACAACAGCCTTCCTTATATCTTTTTCAACACCAACATCCTTCCTTATATCTCCCATTACATTAACAGTCTCCCCCTTGGTTGTATCACTCTCCTTTCCAGTCTCTTCATTCAATTTTCCAACAGCACCAGACTCAGATTCTGGTCTTTTTATCTCTTCCACATCCTCCTTCTCACTTTCCACCCTAGAACCATACACAACCACTCTTCTATCTTTTTGAGCCTCCTCAGCTCTAGCCTTATCCTGTCTCACTTTCAACCTTTTAAGATAATCTTCAATATCTCTATCAACTTGAGCTTTTTGTCTTTCTATTTCAGCTTCACTCATAGCACTCCTCTTCTTAGCATTCTTCTCCCCCTTTTTGTCATCATCAGCAGGGGAAGAGCTCACTGGAGTTACAAGAAAACCTTGGAGTGTATTGTTGATCAAGTCAATTTTGATATTTGTGAGACCACAGGATCTTCTTAGCTCAACATAATCTTCATGGAGGAGTTTTATCTGTGATTTAACACCCTTAGAAGCTTCAATCAAATCATTCTTGAAGTCAGCTTGTGACTTGTTTGAAGATCGAAGTTCTATGGTGACTTCCCTTTTGAATTTGGTTGCAGCATTTTCAATCTGACCCAGAGTACTCTTGTTTCTTTCATTTTCTTCATTAACTGCCTTTGTAAGTTTGTCAAGAGACTCTGTTAGCTTGCTCTGGTTCTGCTGCATCACATCAACTGCTTTCTTAACATAATCTTCCAATGCAGTCTGATCAAGACACAGCTTGTCCACCTTCTTAACCGTCAAATCCTGATCCTTTTGGATCTTTTCCAAGCATTCAGTCAGCTTTGAGCTTTCAACCTTAGAGGTTGAAATGAACTCAGTGAGCTGACCTACCACATCTGAAAATGAGATAGTGGCAGCTTGGGAAGAACTTGCAGTTGGCTTAAAAGCCACTGACTCTGGAAAGAGCAGCCTGCAATCCTTAATTTCAGGGTCATTGGGAATATTTAGAAGGGGGTGGAGGTTTAAGAAGTCTTGGAACATTTGCTCATGAGAGTGAGTCTCATGAGTGGATCTTTCAGAATTGATGATGAGTTGGTCAGCCTGAGAAAGATTGACGTTTAGTTCAGGCTGAGGGCCAGTGGGAATGTCTTGATCTAGATTTTGATCAACTCCTCCACTGGCATCTTCCATCAGAGCATCCCTTGAGGATGGATGGGCAAACTCATCATCGAATGAAGAATCACTTCCGGAGATAGTGATCATATTCTCATTGACATCGAGAGGACCATCAATGGTTCCCTTTGCTGCACAGGGGCTGACATGACTGCCTTAAAGACAGCCAAGTAACCTGCAGAATCCCTCTGTCCAAGGACAGATGCAGACACAGACTCTGCAGGTGTAATGTTTTGTGTAGTTGATTGCCCTTCAACAGAGGTGTGTTGTTGCACCAAAGTATCCTCAGGGAGAATTGAGGCCTGTACCCCTCCTTGTGACATAGAAGGGGCATTGGCAGCCTATGCAGACTCAGAGTGTAAGATAGAAGGAGTCTGATCAGCTTGGGGAGGAGAAGCAGTGTCACCAATGCGTTCGATACTTCCCACCTTTGGCTGACCATCCTCAGGAATGATGTGCATTGACTCTGACTCACTTTGGATCTGGGCTAGATCCTCTGTTACCCCTTTAATGATATCATCAACCTTTTGGGAGGCTGATGACGGTGAATTTGGTTTTGACACAGTATGACCTTGGGAGGAGGTCTTTCTTTCAATACCTTCACCCTGTTTGGAGGGTTGGGTAGCAATGGGTGTTCCCTTTAACTCGTCTACACTCTTTTGGGAGAGTGCAGATGGGCGTGGTGTTTTCGGCTTGTCAGCTTGGGTGGCAGGGACAGCTTTGGAACGTTCCTTAGCTTCCACTGCACCTTGGGGGATCTCAAGAGATGATGTTGCAATATCAACCCCAGAAGCTGACACAGATTTCTTTGAAGATCTTTTCTTTTTGGCCTTGAGAGGTACTAAGTCCTCAACAAGGGGTCTTTTAGAGTCGGATTTTGAGCGAATGGACGAAGGTGTGGCTAGGGAGGCTGATGTTTTGGCCAACCCTTCACCCTCTTTTGTAGGAGTAGAATTGTGAATAGATTCAGAAGAGTTTGAGGGTTCAGAAGCATGTGTACCTGGGTCCCCCTGATTAGCAGATTGAGTGTCAGACCCAGATCGCGTCGAAGTAGGGACAGCTTCCCTTAGTGCTTCTTGCTCCTCCTCTCTTTTCCTGCAAAAATCAAGGTAGATCTGCATTGCTCGGGTCAGACCCTGCACAGATACCTTTGGACTATTGAAGATGTTGTTATTGATAGATTTGCATTCAACAGTCTGACCAGTTGCCAGACTGAAATCATTGTCAAGAATGGCTTCAATGATAAGAGCAAGAATCCTACCATAAGGTATGGTAAGACTCTTCTTATGAACGCGATCAACAAGGTCCTTAAAGATTAAAGCAGCAAAATCTATTCTGGTCATGGTGACCATTGCATGAAAAATCTGGAATTCTAGGACATTAGGCTGATCAAAGCTGCCTGCCTTTACTTGTAAGGTTTTCGAAATTGTGCTCAATAAGTAGTTCCAAATGCCAGTTAAATGTTTCATTTTAACAACTGAAGCCAGTGGACCAGTATATCCAACTTCTTGCAAAACATTTTTGGCTTCAGTGTGAGACACAACATCATCATATTCATCATCAGGCATATATGACAGCTCAAAAGCAGACCTAAGCCTCTCATAAGAAATGTATACCTTTTTCTTACCGTTGAGGATTGAGCCATAGATTGCAGCATCTCCTTTCTTATTCGGTTTTACAACACAGCTCGCCCAAAATTCACATAAGAGATCTTGAAACACCCAGGCTGGCTTCTCAATCATCACTTTACCAAAAGGATGATGCCATAAGAACGCCACGATCTCATCGTATCCTTTTGCCCAAGAAGGAGGATAGATATTGGCATACACCAGACTACCAATCTTGATTTTACCAGTATCAAGATCAGCAGGAACCACTACTACCTTATCTCCAACCACATAAGGAGCAAGTTTGCGCTTATAGGAGCTGGGTATAGACTTTCAGATTCAGAACTGGATTGAGAATCATTAGATGATGATGCCATTTTGAAAACAAATTTTAGAAGAAATTAATTTTAATAAAACAGTAATCAGATTAGAGAGAAAAATTGATTTTAGGAAAATAAGAACAAGTGATTTGGGATTTAGGTTAAATTGATGTTTTATTCAAACCCAAAATATCTTATTTGAAAAAGTTGGAGAGAGAACGATTTTGATTGGACGATCAACCAGTAGTGGTGGTACTTTTTCAGTAACTGGTATGGACCACTACACGTGTCACGCTCCAAAAGGATCAACAAGTAAACTAAATAAAATAATGAAAGTAATAAAACGCACTGAGATATTTAATAACAAAAATAACCACGAAGCTGGGTCAGACTCAGCTTACCCTCTTTCACTAGTAAAGTACCAAGTGTGAAAGGGTAGTCTGGGTCTGACACAGCTTACCCTCAAAATTTTAGTAACACTCTAAGGGGTCAGATTTGCTATTACTTAGCTCACTACATTTTACAAATTAAGCATACCTAGCTTACTTATGAGGTAGTTGAACCTTGATTCATCCAATGGCTTTGTGAACAAGTCAGCAAGCTAATTGTCAGTTGGAATGAAATGGAGTTCAACATCTTCTTTCATCACATGATCCCTGATGAAATGATATCTTATATCAATGTGCTTGGTCCTTGAATGAAGTACAGGATTGTTTGAGATTGCTATGGCACTGGTACTGTCACAAAAGATTGGAGTTTTTGTTGCAGTGACACCATAGTCTTGAAGCTGATATTGCATCCAAAGAATTTGGGAGCAACAACTTCCTACAGCAACATATTCAGCTTCTACAGTGGAGATAGAAACTGAATGCTGCTTCTTGCTGGACCAGCTTACAAGTCTATTGCCAAGCAATTGACAAGCTCCTGAAGTACTTTTTCTGTCAATCTTACAGCCTGCAAAGTCAGAATCTGAATAGCCAATTAGATCAAATCCTGAGTCTTTGGGATACCAAAGACCCAGATTGGGACTACCTTTAAGGTATCTAAAGATTCTCTTTACAGCTTTAAGATGAGATTCCTTAGGACTAGCTTGATATCTTGCACAAAGACATGTAGCAAACATAATATCTGGTCTGCTAGCAGTCAAGTAAAGTAATGATCCTATCATACCCCTATAAGCTGTGATGTCAACAGATTTCCCATTTTTATCCTCATCCAGCTTATCACCAGTTCCCATAGGAGTTTTCATAGGTGAGCAATCAGTAAAACCAAATTTGTTTAAGAGATCTTTAACATACTTTCCTTGGTTTATGAAAATTCCATTTTTAGTCTGTTTAACTTGTAAACCCAGAAAATAGTTTAGTTCTCCCATCATACTCATTTCATACTTTTTAGACATTAATTCAGAAAACTTTTTGCAAAGTCTTTCACTGCTAGACCCAAATATTATATCATCTACATATATTTGTACAAGCAGAATATCACCATTATACTTTCTCACAAATAAAGTCTTGTCAACATTACCTCTTTTGAAGTTATTAGCCAATAAGAATTTAGACAAAGTATCATACCATGCCCTTGGAGCTTGCTTCAACCCATAAAGAGCCTTGTCAAGCTTGAACACATGGTCAGGAAACTTTGAATTTTCAAAACCTGGAGGCTGTTCAACATAGACTTCTTCTTCCAGCTTTCCATTAAGAAATGCACTCTTCACATCCATTTGATAAACCTTGAAACCCTTGTGAGCAGAGAAGGCCAAGAACATTCTGATTGCCTCTAATCTTGCCGCTGGTGCAAAGGTCTCATCATAATCAATTCCATCCTCTTGTCTGTAACCAAGAGCTACCAACCTTGCTTTGTTTCTGGTCACAACTCCCCTTTCATCCATTTTGTTTCTGTAGACCCACTTGGTTCCAATCACAGTCTTGTGATGAGGTCTTGGAACAAGTTCCCAAACCTTATTTCTTTCAAACTGTGTTAGCTCATCTTGCATTGCATTAACCCAAGAGGGATCTTCCAGTGCTTCATCAACCTCAGTTGGTTCCATCTTGCTTACAAAATTGACAAACATGCAGAAGTTGCCTGTTGCCTTTCTTTTTGTTTTCATACCACAGAGTGGATCACCAATGATTTGGTTGATTGGATGACTCTTTGTCCATCTTGTGACTGGGACAATGGACTGATTCAGATTAGATGGTTCAGCATGATCAGCTTGAGGAAGAGGCTGATCAGCTTGGACAGGAATGGAGGAGTCTGAACCAGTTGGAGAGTCATTTAATGGATTCTGAACAATAACTTCAGTAGGAGTAGGATCAGCTTGTGCATCTTCAAAGATTGGAACTTCTTCTTCTTCTTCAATGAGTTGCTCCCCCTGAGTTTGAGCATTATTAGTTCCAACTGGAGGATTAGTTGGAGGCTCATTCTCAGGTACAGCCAGTTCTTCAAAATTGAAGTCTTCATCTTCAGGAGGAGAGCAGTCTGGCTTAGAACAACCTTCATCAATGCTTACATTTACAGAGTTCTCAATTGTTTTAGTTCTCTTGTTGTACACTCTGTAGGCCTTCATCATTGTTGCATATCCAAGTAGGATACCTTCATCTGATTTCTCATCAAACTTTCCAAGATGGTCTTTCTGATTCAGAATATAGCAAGGACTTCCAAACATTCTTAGGAAACCAATTTCAGGTTTTCTCCCCCTAAGAAGTTCATATGCAGTCTTCTGGTGTCTTTTTACAATGAGGGATCTGTTCTGGGTAAAGCAAGTTGTGTGTACTGCTTCAGCCCAGAAATGAGACTTGACGTTGTTTTGAGCCATCATGGATCTGGAAGCTTCAATAAGAGTTCTGTTTCTTCTTTCTGCAACACCATTCTGTTGAGGAGTTCTGGCAGCTGAGTAGACTTGTGAAATTCCCTTTTCACTGCAGAATGAATTAAGAGTGATGTTCTTGAATTCAGTGCCATTATCACTTCTTAATTGCCTAACAGGCCTTTTGTAGAGAATTTCAGCTTGCTTGATGAAATGAATATGCTGTCAGCAGCTTCACTCTTGTGTCTTAGAAAGAAAACCCAGGTGTATCTTGAATACTCATCAAAAATTACCAAAGAGTACCTCATTCCAGTGAATGATGGAGTACTGATTGGTCAAAATAAGTCCATATGAAGCAGATCCAAACAATTTTCAATGGTTGAGCATGTCTTAGACTTAAAAGTAGCTTTATGTTGCTTGCCTTTCTCACAAGCACCACACAGCTTGTCCTTCTCATAATTGATCACTGGAAGACCAGACACCAACTCTTTCTTACACAGCTTGTTGATGTCTTTGAAATTCATATGAGACAGCCTTTTATGCCACAACCAATTCAGCTCATCTTGAGACTTTGACATGAAGCAGACTTCTCTTGTGACAGTTGGATTTCTCATGTCAAAAGAATACAAAGACTCATCCCTCTTTGCAATAAGAACCACATTGCCTTCCAAATCAAGAACAATTCCCTTATCAGACCTGAATCTCACTTCATAACCAGCATCACACAACTGACTCACACTGATCAGATTGTGCTTCAACCATTTACATATGAGACTCTTCTGAAAGTAAGAGGACCATTTGAAAGAACACCAAAACCTTCAGTCTTTCCTTGAGAATCATCTCCAAAAGTAACATTAGGACCAGCGCGAATCCTAAAGCTACATAGCAGGGACTTACATCCGGTCATATGCTTGGAACATCCACTGTCCAAGTGCCAGGTATTATCGTCATGACCGCCCTGCAATTATGATAAGAGATTAGTTCATTTTGGGAACCCATCCAAGGATGGGTTCACCAGAGCTGACCTTCTGGTCTGACTCAGATTGGGAACTAAACACAGACTCTTATCACTTTTTGAAACCCATTGTTGCTTGGTCTGTCCTTTACCAGATTCAAAGTTCTTTTTAGCAACATTTAAAGTTTCCTTCTTAACAAAACCTTTGCCTATTCCAGCTTTCTTAGATTCAGCTCTCAATTTTCTTTGATCAACAATTTTTGGATCAGACACATCCTTAAGAAAATTGGTTTTCATAGACACCTTATCAGTTCTGGACTCAACATAGTTTAAGATCATTTTTTCAGAGTCAGATTTGGTGTTACTTGAAACAGACTCAGATTTTGCTAGTGACTCATTTCCTAGAGAACCAGACTTCTTACTCTTTAAAAGCTTAAATTTCTCCTTTGGAACACTGTGATCTCTATCCTTTCTTTTGTTTCTCTTTGAACTATTCTTAGTTTTATTCTTTGAATCTGACACAGAATGGGTGATAGTCAGCTTGGACAAGTCAAGACTTTCCTCAGGTTTTAACTCAACAACCTGATCAGCTTCAGACACAGCTTCAGCAATGGTCTGACCAATGGTTTCAGGATCTTTAAACCCAATACCAGATTTCTGAACCAACTTAATTGGTTTAGAAATAGTCTCTTTGGTTTGGACTTTGGGTGGTGAAGGAGGCTGATAACAAGGCTCCATAGAACATACTTCAGCTATGGCTATGGCCCTATCATAATCACCATCAAAAATAGCTTGGATCTGATGAGGTATTTGTTCATTTACACATTTTGCAACTCTTTTAGAACTGACACACCATGTTTGAGTGATCTGTTTGACCTTTAAAAACCTTTCTTCTGCAGTTTTAGCTTCCTTAATCAAAATGGAGTTTAATTGCTTTTGAGCTTTAACTTCAGATTCTAGTTTTTCAATGATGTGACTCTTAGAGCTGTTATCAAGTTTCAAAAGATGTATTTCCTTCTTAAGTTCTTGATTAAAATGTTTTTGTAACAAAACCTCATCACCAAGTTTGTTCAGTCTAGACACCTTATCAGTTCTGGACTCAACATAGTTTAAGATCATTTTTTCAGAGTCAGATTTGGTGTTACTTGAAACAGACTCAGATTTTGCTAGTGACTCATTTCCTAGAGAACCAGACTTCTTACTCTTTAAAAGCTTAATTTTCTCCTTTGGAACACTGTGATCTCTATCCTTTCTTTTGTTTCTCTTTGAACTATTCTTAGTTTTATTCTTTGAATCTGACACAGAATGGGTGATAGTCAGCTTGGACAAGTCAAGACTTTCCTCAGGTTTTAACTCAACAACCTGATCAGCTTCAGACACAGCTTCAGCAATGGTCTGACCAATGGTTTCAGGATCTTTAAACCCAATACCAGATTTCTGAACCAACTTAATTGGTTTAGAAATAGTCTCTTTGGTTTGGACTTTGGGTGGTGAAGGAGGCTGATAACAAGGCTCCATAGAACATACTTCAGCTATGGCTATGGCCCTATCATAATCACCATCAAAAATAGCTTGGATCTGATGAGGTATTTGTTCATTTACACATTTTGCAACTCTTTTAGAACTGACACACCATGTTTGAGTGATCTGTTTGACCTTTAAAAACCTTTCTTCTGCAGTTTTAGCTTACTTAATCAAAATGGAGTTTAATTGCTTTTGAGCTTTAACTTCAGATTCTAGTTTTTCAATGATGTGACTCTTAGAGCTGTTATCAAGTTTCAAAAGATGTATTTCCTTCTTAAGTTCTTGATTAAAATGTTTTTGTAACAAAACCTCATCACCAAGTTTGTTCAGTCTGGACAGCTTCTCATTATCAGACAGATTGGAAAAAGAAGTTACCTCAGGTGGAGCAGTCTGACTGGTGGATGCCTGGTGAGCTGACTCAGATTGCTGTTGTATTTTCACCAGATCTTCAACAAATCTTTGAGTAGCTTCTTTAGCCATGAAACACTTGGCATCCTTGTAAAGCTCATCATCAGATGATGTGGCACTTTCAGCCCAGTCTTTGGCTACCAGACTCTTCTCATTTCTGTTCACCTTCTCAGTCAGCTCAGCTACTTGTGCTTTCAAGGCTTTGTACTTAGTCTTGAGCTTAGAGTATTTTTCACCTCTTCCACCTTTGGTTGGCACAGCTTGGACAATGAAATTTCTAGCCTTCACATCCAAGTTTGCCAACCTCCTATCCTCATCCCCCCAATCTGCCTTGTCCTTAACTATAGATTGACTGTGGCAGGAATGGTTGGTTGACCTTCCCTGACCACAGCTTCTACCACAATGGTTTGTGTAGGAACATAAGGACCATCCGTAAGGATGTCAGGCATATTGTTATCGATGGATTCAAGGAACAAAGACATTCTACCTTTCCACCCACTGAAATCATCTTTGTCAAACATGGGTGGTCGGGTTGAAGAACCATTATCAATATAAGATGACATTGCTTTACTATAAATGAAAATATGCAAGGATCAAGTCAAGTTAATTCTCAACCACCGCTCTGATACCAATTGATACGTCCCACGGTGTATCAATATACCAAAGTATATTGAACACAGAACAGTTGTAGAGGGGGGGTGAATACAACTTTCCACAATCTTTACAAACTTTTAAACACAAAACGTTTTAAGATTCAAATAAAGAATATCAAGCAAGTTAGTAAAGTGCAGGAATCATTAAAACAGTAAAGCAGTAAAGAAATAAAACATTCTTGAACACAGATTGTTATTTTCAAATGTAATCATTTATTAAGAAATAATCTATACAAAGAATTACAGGGTTGTTGCGGAATAAAGATAGCCTATAGATATCTAAACAACCCTATGAAGTGACAAACAACAATCAATTAGTTTTAGCTCAAGAGAATCAGCCCAAGCTGATCTCGTACAGACTAAGCTGTGTGTAAGAGCAAAGAAACTTGTGTGAAGAATGATTCTCAGAAAATGCCACCCCATATGCAATCCATGAATGAGGCTTTTATAGGCACAAGCGCTCATTCATTAGGTGTCCGTTGCAGCTACGTGTAATTCGTTCAGTGGTTGATGAAGGAATAATCAATCGTGCCTTTCATGGTACTTGTGGTCCCCCACGTACTGACGCACATTCTTTCATCTACCAATAGGAGTATGGACACGCATATGTAAACAACCACCAACCTGGATACTAGGAATATTCCTAGTCACGTCATTTGTCCTTATCTTCAATCCAGGTTGTTATCTTCACTTGATTGTCAGACACAGATTGGCCGTTTGTCAAGGCACCAATCTGCCTAAGTGTTTCCAAGCTGACTGCTAATCCCAAGCTGTCTTCCACTAACAACTTGGTCTTCTATCTTCAATCCTCCTCTTCGACTTAGACTGAATGCTAATACATTGTTGATGCAGCTTGAATAACACTTGCTTCCATAAGATATTACAATTACAAGTATGAAGCGTGATCTGGGTCAGAGACAGATCGTAAGCTGTGTCAGCTTAGTCTGATCCAGATCAGATTACAAGAACCAAAAGATTACTAAGTGTTTATAGGTCAGATTTGTCATCATTAAATTTACAATTAACATTGGGACTCAACATAAGTTTACCAGCCATATATGAACTGACAAGTGTATGCTGAAAACCAAAGCAAAAAACCTATAAAATCCCAGATAAATTGCTAATGACATGATAACCTAGACATGACATCTTTGCCTATGGAAAGAAAGAACAAAAAGGTAAGGTTCCTTTGATCATCCCGCATATATCCAACACTAGTAGCCGGTGACTAATATAAATGGATCGTAACTTACTTCCTCTGGCATATACTTATACAATTATTAAGTATATATATTATGTATTTGTTAGATCAGAGATGATAATACCTGCGACCCATGACTCTGTTGATGGAATTGAGAGGATGGAAGGATTTGTGGTTTCCTTGTTCCAAAAATTACAAGATGTGAAAAGAACCTCTAACAAATTATGGTGTAAAAGATGTTTTTTTTTCCAAAAACAAACGGGCCCTAAATTAATGCACGTTATTAAGCTATATTTAACATTTTCCAAATACTAATAGTTACCATGTACAAGGCCAAGGCCCATGAAACTCTAAAATTTTTGATTTAACTCTTTGATATATATACGACTACTAGATTACCGGATCTCGTACTTGAGAATATACTTGATCGACTTCCCAGGAAGTCATGGCTAGTGTGCAGATGTGTATCGAAGCATTGGAACCGTTTAATCACGGATCCTTATTTTATGAAGTCAAGAGCACGTCGAAGCGTCATCTTTATCACAGGCTATGAGCTTCTTGATCTTGTAGACGACCCAACTGATCACTCCATGCTTACGCTTTCTTGTCGTTATGAACCTTGGAGGAGTAAAGGTTATCGGGTGCGCAGAAATATTGGAACTATCAACGGCATAATGCTTTTCCAATGTAGTTATGGGGGAGGCGAAAGTGATTTAATGCTATACAATCTGTTTACCTGGAATTACACACTACTTCCCCCTGCATCATATGGTCGTGCGTATTATTGTAAACCTGGCCACCATTTGTGGAGTAAAAGCCACGACATAACCTATGCATATGGATTTGGCTACGGCTACAGTAGTGCAACCCCATATGATGACTTGAAAATAGTTTGATTTAGAGAATACAACAAGCAGTGTCATTACAATGGTTGTGTCAGCGGTTTTTGTGAGATCTTCAGTCTCAAAGAGTTCACATGGAGCAAGCCACGAGACATGAATATCAAACACATTGTCTTTGAGACTACTGTGGGTACGTTTCTCAACGGATTTTTGTATTGGATTCCGGAAAGACTGGACAAATTGATTGTCCTCGATGTTGCCAAGATAGTACTTTTTGAATTACATTTACCTTTCCAACGATCGTATGATGACCCTCGATGCTGGTCTAATCGCCCTCGATGGTCTAATCGCTCACATTTAGGTACTATACACGGATGCCTTTGCTTGCTGAACAGGAGCATGAACGATATCGATTATAACCTTTGGGTGATGAATGATCAAGCGGACGAGAACTCATGGTCGATTAGGTTCTCATTGACATTACCTGGGGATGCTGGTGATCTCGACCACCAATTTATTTGCATATTGGATAACGGAAGGATTCTTATGAGGGTTAAAAAACGACTCCATATCTACGACCCATCTGATGATGAATCATATACATTGACGGATGTTTCTATAAGTTCTGAGTATGATATTAGCCCTTCGATACAAGGCATAGAGTACGTAGAGACCCTCGTTTCACTTTCAGATGTGTGTTCTGCTTCACATCGATCTTCTAGCTAGCTACGTTTCCCTTTGAATCTACTAATTTAATCAGTTTGATTTCCCATTCTATAATGACGGTTTGTAAGGATTCCATTCTATTTTTTTCATTGAGATATTTGAGTGAAAGATAATTTTCGTTTTTGTTTTGGATATGAGCTTTGTTTTTTGCTTTAGCATATTCTGTATTTTGGTTAAAATCGTAATTCCTATATCCCAAACCCATACCCCATCCGACCGTCACTACAACAAATATGTCATTTCCTCACACTTGTTTTTTAATACTTTTAAAAAGTGTGAAAAATTTTGTTAATTTAATCACATTTATAAGTGTATAGAAATAATTTACATTTAAAAGTGTGAAGAAATTTAAAAAATCACAATATTTACACACTTATACATGTGGAAAAGAAAAGTTCACACTTTCAAGTGTGTAAAAATATGTCAATTGTTCACACTTAAGAGTGTGAAAGTTAATTTGTAACACCTATTTTCTTCACACATGGGGAGTGTGAAGAAACCATGTGTTACAAATTGACTTTCACACTTTTAAGTGTGAAAATATTTGACAATTGTTCACACTTTTAAATGTTAACATTTTGTTTACACATTTATAAGTGTGAAAAAATTATAATTTTTAAAATTTATTCACACTTTTAAATGTAATTTTTTTCTACACATTTTTATATGTGATTAAATTCATAAATTTTTTCACACTTCTTATAACCAAGTGTGAACAAATGAACTTTTTTTTGTAGTACGTTATTTAGCTAGACTATGAAGCCCAAAAAAGACACAGACCACCCATTTGAACCACATCTATACTTTTAACTATTATATAAAAATTATACCTCATGTTGAAAGTTTAGAAAAAATGAGACATGCGAATTGACCAAACTAATCACCACAAATCCTTAATATTAAATTACACCATTAGTCCCTTATATTATAAAATATCTCTACTACCCCTTTTAAATCAAACACCTCTACATCAATTACCTACACCATTTGACGTTGCCACCACCATCACCATCCGTCGCCGCCATCACACCGCCGTTATCGTCGCCGCATTGCGTTGGTGATTTCGACCACCATTTTATTTGTATATTGGGTAACGGAAGGATCCTTTTGAGGGTTAAAAAACAACTTCATATCTACGACCCATCTGATCAATCATATACATTGACGGATGTTTCGATAAGTTCTGATTATTTCATACAAGGCATAGAGTACGTGGAGACACTCGTTTCACTTTCAGATGTGTCTTCTGCTTAACATCGATCTTCTAACTAGCTACGTTGCCCTTTGAATTTAGTGATCACGTTATTAGTTGGATTTTGCATTCTTTGATTCCGGTTTGATATATGTTCTGTATATTGGTTAAAATTCTAGAACCAAAATTCAATATTTTCAAATGCAACGTATGTAACCGTTTTTACATTTTATTTCAATCATATGTTCACCGTTTCCTTGCCTCCCTCTATAATTATTTTGCTATTCATTCATTTAGTTGTCGACTTTACACAATAGCTAGAAAGGAATGAAAGTTTCGTGATTCATCCAAGTTCCGACATACTTTGCTACATATAAATTTGGAGGTTGAAACGACCCTTTTCTATTTTGACACTAATAATTTTTCTAAAGTTTGTAAATTTTGGTCAAGAA
Organism: Erigeron breviscapus; assembly: GCA_034093135.1. Lineage (NCBI taxonomy): Eukaryota > Viridiplantae > Streptophyta > Magnoliopsida > Asterales > Asteraceae > Erigeron > Erigeron breviscapus. The sequence continues at coordinate 12,466,307 of CM067171.1, read as the reverse complement.
GTGTTCGGGCCAACCCGAATTGACCCAAACCTTATCATAAACTACCTGTTTAGACCTGACGTGTTGTGACTATTTTCCCAACTCAAACTGCCTCCCCATTTTGTCGCATCTAAGCGAGAAGCTCCACTATTTGTTTGGCTTGCCATATATTGTAGATAAAGAATAAGCTTGAGATTGAAAGCAAGTTGTAGATTGGAAAAGGTTTTGCTATCACGTAGTCTCAAGTGTTCTTTATCATCTTTTCTAATAACATTGTAGAAATTCATTCATCCCGATTTGTTTGTCTCACTCTATATCTCTGTTTCTCGATCAATTTTGTAATCCGGGTTACATTTTATTTGAGTGAAAAGGCACAAAAGGTCAAGTCTTGTTCCGACATCACGGATGTTGGTATAATTCTTGAGAGCAAAAGTTTTTATGCTGAGCAAGGTGGTCTGGTGAGTGCTGGATATTCTCCGAATTCGGTGTACCGTATACTGTTCATTTTTTTGGGTAGAAGCGCATGCTTCAGAATCTGATATGGTTTACTCACACATACTCTGCATATTAGTTAACAATATTGATCGATAGTAAGGGTTTGAGCTGGAAAAAAGCATTGAAACTCACTCAAAAGTAAGGTTCTTGGTCAACTGGGCTTATTTATGTGGTTACCAAATAAATAAGATACTTTTTTCATAGCTCGTGTGCCTCGTTTAGTTTGTTTTTCCAAGATTATTCGTCATAGATCGATGGAACGTTTTGCAGAACCGTGGCATTGGCATACACCAATCACACTGTTCTACACAGGCTCTGAAGCTAAAAATGAAGTTTCAACCTTTTGCGGGAACTACTTCAGAGGCATGTTGGGATTATAGAAATGATTGACAAGTAGTATAATTGTAGTTACATTCCCCTATTACATAACTCTTCATTTCTCGAAGTACTAATTGAGTAACTGCATAAGTAGGTACCCGGTTATCTTGGTTAATGTCCTTCAATTTAAAGTATTTTCACTTTGATGATTTTTTCGGGCTAAAATATTTTTGTTACCAAAGCAGAATTTAAGCTGAAGTTTTCACATGTCAACTTGCTTTGTGGACTTGTATATTATGAGATTGCACTTTGTTAACTTCTACAGCTAATATATTAACACAGTTGATTGATACCGTCATTGCTGAGTATCGTATTGGGGACTTTGAGTTGCTGGGGAAAAAAAATGAATCGGGAGAGAGTTTTGGATTATGTACCATCTTAGATATTCTTGTGCAACATGTGGAAATGCCCACCATTGATCCAGTCGAAAGAGTAAAAGATTTAGAGGAAGTTACAGAACCAACACGTGAAGATGATGCGGCCGTACAGTAAAGGAGGAAAAGGATGTTATCATTACCAAAAAGGTGTCATTTGAGATGGACCCGGATCACAGCCAAAGATGGTGCCGCATGGCCCCCAAACTAAGGTGTTCGTCTCTGGACACCAAGTAAGGCGATGGATCAAATGTTGTAATCCTGAGCTCAAGTAAAATTATAAGCAAGTGGACAGGAACACAAGACTGGGTGCTAAGCATTGAGAAGTAAGTCAAACTTAAAATGGTGCTAAGCATATCGTCTGTTTCAACTAAAGGCTAATACTCGTATATGAACTTGAAAGTAGTCACAGCTTACTGACGGACAAAGTAATTACCAATTTGATTTTTCATTATTCTGCAGTTTGCTGATAATGAGCAACTCCAATAGGAATGAAGGAAAGCCAAAAGGATCACTTTCCTGAATGAAAAATCAGGATATCTTGTCAGACCTGATGCAATGTTTGATGTGCCGGTAATTTATCTTTCTACCAGTAATTTATAGGAGCTCAACTGTCCCCCAGTCTAATCATATACTGTTAATATCTGACTTGTTATGCAGTAATTTGAATATCTCGGGAGTTGTTTACCGCAATAAGAACATAAAAGAAATGAGTGTTGATGAGTAATCAAATCTTGTTCCTCAAGTAACTATTTTTGTAGATGAAGTGTTTGCTACATACATCCGGGCCAAAAGAATTGTTAAATTCATCACTGAAGTCGGTGCTACTGTGAACCATGATACTGATATTGGTGATCTCCACACATCAGGCATGCTGGTAATTAATGATGTATCATATAGAATGATCCGAGGACGAGGTAAGCGTTCAATGAATTGTATGCTGTGTTGCTGTCCTATTTTTTTATATAATCAACTAAAAAGAAAAGGACTGAAGTCGACATATTGGAACTTGAGGGACTAATTAAGCAGTATCTTTCTTTTATTTATTATATATATATATAACAAAAAAAGTCTGGCTTATGAACAGTAAGCCGAGCCGTCCACAGTAACCGGCTCGGCTCGTCGGTGGCTTAGCCGATGAACAGTACCGGCTCACGATGACGTCAGCTATTTTGTCTTTTTCCTATTTTGTCTTTTTCTTTTTTTTTTTTTTTTTTACGATAGTATACTTTTAGAGTTTCTTATTTTTACCACTTAACTTTTACGTTTTATCACTTTAGTCTAACTTTTTGTACCGGCTCACGATGACGTCTGCTATTTCGTCTTTTTCCTATTTTGTCTTTTTATTTTTTTTTTTTTTTACGATAGTATACTTTTAGAGTTTCTTATTTTTACCACTTAACTTTTACGTTTTATCACTTTAGTCTAACTTTTTGTAATTAACTTTAATCATCAAATCTTTTTTTTTTTTTTAACTTTCTTTCTCTTATTTTAACGCTTCAAACTTATTTTTACCACTTAACTTTTGTATTTTTTAACTTTAGTCCAACTTTTTTTTATACAAACTTAATTATAGTTGTAACTTTCTATCTCTTATTTTAAGGCTTCTAACTTTTACCATCAAACTCTTTGTTTTAACCACCATAGTAAACTTTAAGTGTCCAAAATATCTTTGCATAACGCAACGTCGATCCCGGGCAACGCCCGGGGTCAAAAAACTTGTTATATAAACAGAGAAGAGATACGAACTAGAAGTTTATACATTTTATTAATCTTTATTCCTTACAATTCACTCGGGAGGCCGCTGCATTCCCCTTCTTTCTTCATATAGTACTCGTTCTTGACTTTGTTCTTGTTTTCACTCTGTTTCTTCTTTTATTGTATATATATTCGTATTATTATTGTTTAGTTTATTAATTAAACTTGTTTTAATCAAAAAAATTCTTTCACTTTGTTAATTTTATTCTTTTTTCTTACCCAGTTTCCATATTAATTGTTGCATGGCAACCGTTGAGAAATTACCCGATCTCATACTCGAGAATGTACTTGCTCGACTTGATGCCAAGTCATTGCTCCGGTGCAGATGTGTAGTGAAACATTGGAACCGTTTAATCACGGATCCTTACTTTATGAAGTCAAGAGCACGTCAAAGCATCATCTTTATCACAGGCTATGAGCTTCTTGATCTTGTAGATGACCCAACTGATCACTCGATGCTTAAGCTTTCTTCCACTTATGAACCTTGGAGGAGTAAAGGTTATCGGGTGGTCAAAATTCTTGGAACAGTCAATGGCATAGTGCTTTTCCGTAATTATTGGGGACGAATGTAGATGATTTGATGCTATACAATCCGTTTACACGGAATTACATGCTACTTCCCTCTGCATCATATGGTAGTTTGTATTGTAGAAATTCCCGTTTTTATGTTCATCACCACAACGTATATGCATATGGATTTGACTACGGCTACAGTAGTGCAACCCCATATGATGACTTGAAAATAGTTAGGTTCAAAGAATACAACAAGGATTGTCCTGACAATCGTTGTGGCGGCGGTGTTTGTAAGATCTTCAGCCTCAAAGAGTTTACGTGGAGCAAGCCACGAGACATGAATATCAAACACATTGTGTTAGATATTAAAATAGTGTTAGATTTGATATTAATACTTTGTGTCTATATGACAACTTGTAATAGAAGAGGGGGTTTAATGAACATTAGTTCCCATTTGTAACCTTTCAAGCCTTGTAAACCTTTGTCACTCTTTAATACCAATCATCCAACTTATCCATTCTCTCTCTAAAACACACACATATATACAAAGGTTCACTTATATACATATATTAATCCATATATAAACATATCGATCATGAATTTCATGTTTTACATTGGTATCAGAGCATAATCAGATTACCTGAGCGATCCATGGCTGATTGTGTCTCGATTTGGCTGAAATTCATGATTTTTGCTCGGTTTTAGAGATTTACGGATCGATCCGCGTTTCTTCACTGTTCATCATATCTTTTCACCTAAATCTCTTTGTTTATTTGTTTTTGCTCCTTATTTCCTAGTTAGATTCGTTCATTTCACCTTCTAGTTGCTTAATCTTCCTGTTTTCATCCCAAAATCATCAAAAATATTGCTCAAATCTTCATTTTCCTTTCGTTTTTGAGATTTGCGGATCGATTTCAAGATTTGCGGATCTTTCTAGATTTGCGGATCGTACTAAATGACAAAAAGTTAGTGGGGGACAAGGGGACAAAATAGTACATCGTACTGACAAAATGGAATATTTTCTGACATTTGTGGATCGTGTGTCTGCCACCTAACATTCCTTTGTCCTTTATCCTCTTTTGTCATTTCCTCATTTGCTCATTTCGATCCGAGTTTCTCATTCTCGGATCCTCATTTCTCATACAATTCTACAGAAAGGAACCTCTAAATTTTCTAAGTGTTCGATCCGAGTTTCTCATTCTCGGATCCTCATTTCTCATTCGATCCGAGTTTCTCATTCTCGGATCCTCATTTCTCATACAATTCTACAGAAAGGAACCTCTAAATTTTCTAAGTGTTCGATCCGAGTTTCTCATTCTCGGATCCTCATTTCTCATTCGATCCGAGTTTCTCATTCTCGGATCCTCATTTCTCATACAATTCTACAGAAAGGAACCTCTAAATTTTCTAAGTGTTCGATCCGAGTTTCTCATTCTCGGATCCTCATTTCTCATTCGATCCGAGTTTCTCATTCTCGGATCCTCATTTCTCATACAATTCTACAGAAAGGAACCTCTAAATTTTCTAAGTGTTCGATCCGAGTTTCTCCTTCTCAGATCCTCATTTCTCATACAATTCTACAGAAAGGAACCTCTAAATTTTCTAAGTGTTCGATCCAACTTTCTACATTTTCGGATCCTATACTTGTGAATTTCTGTCTTACTTTACATCATGTCTACTTCAAGAGAAGCTTTGGCTCTCGGTGTAACCATTGAAGAACCAACAACGGAAGAAGTGCGTCGTCATGAGAATCGTGATTGTTCGTGTAGCTTCAATTTCTTTTCATCGAAACAACATGTTCCATGTGTAGTTGTCCATTTTGAAGAAAAACAGGCTATTGTAGCTAAATTTCAAGCAATCATGGAACATAACAAACATCTTCAACTTGAAAACGACCAATTTAGATCTGAAATCAACCAACTCAAACCAGCAAACGATCTCATTTTGCAAGACATAGTTGTCATCCAAGCTAAAAACAAAGAGCTCAAATCAGCAAATGCTCTCATTCTGGGGAACATCGAAAACACCCAAAAGGAAAATGATCTTTTGCAGACAAAGACAACAATCTTCAAAAGCAAAGAAATGAAATTTTTCAAAGTTGCTAAAGGCTTGGTTTATGAAATCAGTGTCTCAGAGATGAACTCAAAAAGTTAAAATCTGTGACATCCGTTTCAAATGAAGGTTGTGGTTGTCAAAACAATTTCAAAAGCTCTAAATAAGAGAGAGATCAAGTCATCTCTCAGGTTGGTTGGTACTTTTGACAGATTAGAACGAAAAATTGTTTCAATGCAAAGTAAAACTTTTAATCATTTTTCAGAAAGACCATCACCAAACCCTGTTAAATCACTTGTGACACCGCCGTATATCCCAAACAAAGTTGAATTCACACCTGATGTCAAAACCAAAACCACTGAAACAGATACCCCAAAAACCAAAGTATCTTACTCACCAAACTACTTCTATAAGAAACCAAATCTCTCTGCCAAAAGCAAGAAAAACTCTTCTCAAAAACCAAAAACCCCAAACAAAACACCCTCCATTCAACAACGACAATCAAATCCACAAACAAATAGAAACACTCAACCTAAAGCAACTACACCTACCCAAAAACCCACAAATGCTCACAACTCATCCTTACTTAAATCATCAACAAAAACACCACACACAATTAACCACAACCCATGTCAAATCTTCAAAGATCCATCCACAGGAACCATTCGCTTCCGAGACCAATATGGGTGGTTTTGTGCTTCAACAAAAGTTCCCAAGGGGCATTATGAGGAACCTCGATCTCCCAGAACACCGCTTCCTTCAAATACCAGTCAGGTGTTGCAACCAAAACATGTTCCCTCAACTCAACACAACAAAAAACATTTAAATACTCAATCTCGAAGTTGCTTGAACTTGCACCAAAAAATGTCCACACCAGTGTGCTTAAAGTTCATGATTATGTTCAAACTCCTACACCTGCCCCTAAATCACCATTCATTCCACTTTCAAAAGTATCTAAGACATTTGGACCCGTTCTCAGATGGGCTCCAAAGATTACTTCAATGTAAGTTGATGCCAGTTGGCTTATACACACTTCAGTGTATAACCCGTTCCAAAACCATTTTTATAATTTCATTTTCTCTAACCAAAGTGTTTCCTTTATTCAAAACCAATATCACTATATTTCAACCGATTATGCATGATGAACGTGGTTCTCACATTCATCATGAGGGGGAGAGATAGAGATAAAATGGTTGAGAGATTTAAACAACTTAGAAAGAATTCAAGAATGATTGAAGAGATTGTTCAAGAATGACTTATAAGTTTGTGATATCCGAAGAAACAATGAGTTCAAGTAGAAGCTTCAAAGAAAGTTCAATTTGAATAACCAAGTTCGTTTAAATTTGTGATGAGATTCAAACAATTGGTCAAAGTTCGAAGAGATTGTTCATTCGAGGGGGAGCATGGGAGAACACATGAACATGTTTACTCAATTAAAGGCTCACAATAGATTACCCATTTAAGGGGGAGCACAATGAAAGCTTTGAAGATGATTTATTGCTCTGAAGATGATGATCAGGTTGAGGGGGAGCAAGAGAAAAATCATGCCAAGTTCCACACTCGAAACCAAGCCAAGCTTCCACACTTCATACCAAGCTTTTGCATTGCACAAGAAACCCAAGTCTTCGCCTTCAGAAAATGTTTGAGGAAGAAGATGAAGACAAAAGAAAGCTTCAAAGTCACTTAACAGCAATGATCCTCAACAAAATAAGGGCCCACCAAGATCTAAAGTCTGAAGACGTTGCATCCATTACAATTCAACAACAAGAGGAAGAATGCAGAAGCTACTGGCTGAACCGACAACCTTGATTCATCAAATCAAACACTAAGGGGGAGATTGTTAGATATTAAAATAGTGTTAGATTTGATATTAATACTTTGTGTCTATATGACAACTTGTAATAGAAGAGGGGGTTTAATGAACATTAGTTCCCCTATAAAAACCCCCTCCCTTCATCCCATTTGTAACCTTTCAAGCCTTGTAAACCTTTGTCACTCTTTAATACCAATCATCCAACTTATCCATTCTCTCTCTAAAACACACACATATATACAAAGGTTCACTTATATACATATATTAATCCATATATATACTTATCAATCATGAATTTCATTGTTTTACACATTGTCTTTGAGACTACCATGGGTACGTTTCTGAATGGATTTTTGTATTGGATTTGGTATAATATGGACAAACTGATTGTCCTCGATGTTGCTAAGATAGTACTTTCAGAAATACATTTACCTTTCACAAGATCATATGGCAGTCAAACTTTTGGTCGCTCACATTTAGGTACCATACACAGATGCCTTTGCTTGCTGAGCAGGAGCATGAACGATATCGATTATAACCTTTGGGTGATGAATGATCAAGCCGATGAGAACTCATGGTCGATTAGTGCTCATTTACACCTAGAAATGTCTACCACCAATTTATTTGCATATTGGATAACGGAAGGATTCTTTTGTGGGTTAAAAAACAACTCCATATCTACGACCCATCTAATGAATCATTTACATTGACGCATGTTTCTTTAAGTTCTAATGATCCAACACAAGGTATAGAGTACGTAGAGACTCCCGTAACACTTTTTGTTAGGTCCAGATTTACTGGACTCGCTCCAGACTCGACTACTGGAGCCTTACTGAAGATCTGTCCAGAAACGTGTTCTACTGGACCTACTCCAGACTTGGAATCTGGAGTCCCTCTGAAGATTTGTCCAGAAATAATGGAAGATCAGTGAGCAAATACTTGTATAGGAAGTCTGGAGTATTCTCCAGATGAGCTCACTGGACTTCACCCCAGTCCAGATCAACTCTACTGAAGACATTCTGACTGAAGTTAAAGACTGAAGTCTGAAGAAAGAAGACTGACAAATGGCGGAGTCCACTGGAAAGTCTTACCAGATCTGTACACTGGAGGATTGTTACTGTTCTAGACCCTACAAGTCTGAACACTGATATCGAAGATTGACTTATGCCTTTACACACTTTCCAAAGAACAATCCACTTGTTCTTTACCAAAGTATACGTGTGTAAAGATGGTTGGATAAAAGGATACATAGTCATATTGATGTGACTTTATCCTTATTCCTTATCCAATACATTTAATGTTCTTGTCGGATCATTAAATGTATGCAACCATATTTGTACGGCACAAAATTCACTGGTGAATTTTGTTGCCTATAAATACAAAGTCATTTCTTTGAGAAAATACTTTTAAGCATACATTTTGCATTTAAGTGAATTTGTCCAAATACTCTCGATCTTAAACAGGGATACTTCACAACTTTAAGTATCTCGATCCAAAAGAGTTATTTGACAAGTATAGATCATTTGTAACTCATAGGTTGTTAGGATACATACTTATTTGTATTATCTTGATTCCGCACAACCTTGTATTTTATTTAACATCATAAATAAAATACACAATTGAAAAATACATAATGTTCCACTTTATTTGTTTATTGCTTTAAGTCTTGTATTACTTTGTTTATATACTCTTGCATTTATTTACAAGTAATACTAGTCCAATCTAGTGATTATTAGACTTGTTGTATTTTACACTTTCCTGGTTAACCATCGAACTTAAGGGACTTACATTTGGTATCAAAGCAGAAGGCTAAACATTGCCTAGATTTGTTTCTTGATGGCTAACCAAGAAAATACACAAGGTTTTAGTCTTGGTCCCGATCCTAATGCAAATATTAATGATCAAAATGAACCACCAATTGTTAATAACACTAATCCACCTCCTCCTCCTACTCCTGCTTCTCCACACGCGCATGTGCACTACTCAAATAATCCTGTTTCTAAATTCAGTGGGAACAGTGATGAATTTGGTACGTGGAAGGCTAGGATGGTTTTGCATGTCACTGGTATTGAGAGGAACATGATGAAAATTTTAAATGAAGGTCCTTATGTACCAACATCACCTCTCAATCCCCTTCTTGATCCTTCTGGATCTAGAAGAGGAAGGGAAAAGAGGGAGGAACATTGGTCTGAAGAGGAGAGGAGATTGGTGAATCTAGACACCCTTCTCAAAAACATGATCCTCGGGGCCGTTCCAGAAACCCTAATTCCCACACTAGTTCTTTTTCCTAGTGCTAAAACCATGTGGGATGAACTTTTAAACCAACATGAAGGAGGAGATGACACCATTGTCACCAGAAAGGTCTCCTTAAACAAGAGGTATGAGTCATTTTTTGCTCAGCCTAACGAGTCTCTCACTGGTACTTACACCAGATTTATGAGTATCATAAACTAATTGAGAGGTCTTGGGGTTGAGAAAGACAAAGATATACTTCTGGAGAAATTTTGTGATATTCTACCCACCAAATGGTCTCACATGATCCTGGTCTTACGACAAGGTAAAACTCTGCACACACACACTCTCTCAACTCTATATGGAGCTTTCAGGTACACTGAAGAAAATCAAGCTCAGAGAGTGGTGGCAGAACAAGATGCTTTTAACCATGCCTCCAGTAGTCCTAATGTGGTTAGTCATACTAAACCACAAGGTACAGCACTGATATCTTCTGAGAATGTATTTTCTATGAAGAAGATGGTGTCTGAACTCATGGATTCTGGAGAGTCCAGTCAAATCTCTCCAGACTGTTGTGATGAAACTGAAGATGATGACCTTATTGCAATGATTGCTAAAACGTTTAACCGTTTCAAAGCAAGAGCAAATAGGCCATCTGGACAATTTGCATCCAGTTCTTCCACTGATAAGACCAATTTGACATGCTTTAAGTGTGGCAAAAAGGGTCATTTCATGAAAGAGTGAAGGTCCAACCAGTTTGGTATCAGAGCAGAAGGCTAAACATTGCCTAGATTTGTTTCTTGATGGCTAACCAAGAAAATACACAAGGTTTTAGTCTTGGTCCCGATCCTAATGCAAATATTAATGATCAAAATGAACCACCAATTGTTAATAACACTAATCCACCTCCTCCTCCTACTCCTGCTTCTCCACACGCGCATGTGCACTACTCAAATAATCCTGTTTCTAAATTCAGTGGGAACAGTGATGAATTTGGTACGTGGAAGGCTAGGATGGTTTTGCATGTCACTGGTATTGAGAGGAACATGATGAAAATTTTAAATGAAGGTCCTTATGTACCAACATCACCTCTCAATCCCCTTCTTGATCCTTCTGGATCTAGAAGAGGAAGGGAAAAGAGGGAGGAACATTGGTCTGAAGAGGAGAGGAGATTGGTGAATCTAGACACCCTTCTCAAAAACATGATCCTCGGGGCCGTTCCAGAAACCCTAATTCCCACACTAGTTCTTTTTCCTAGTGCTAAAACCATGTGGGATGAACTTTTAAACCAACATGAAGGAGGAGATGACACCATTGTCACCAGAAAGGTCTCCTTAAACAAGAGGTATGAGTCATTTTTTGCTCAGCCTAACGAGTCTCTCACTGGTACTTACACCAGATTTATGAGTATCATAAACTAATTGAGAGGTCTTGGGGTTGAGAAAGACAAGATATACTTCTGGAGAAATTTTGTGATATTCTACCCACCAAATGGTCTCACATGATCCTGGTCTTACGACAAGGTAAAACTCTGCACACACACACTCTCTCAACTCTATATGGAGCTTTCAGGTACACTGAAGAAAATCAAGCTCAGAGAGTGGTGGCAGAACAAGATGCTTTTAACCATGCCTCCAGTAGTCCTAATGTGGTTAGTCATACTAAACCACAAGGTACAGCACTGATATCTTCTGAGAATGTATTTTCTATGAAGAAGATGGTGTCTGAACTCATGGATTCTGGAGAGTCCAGTCAAATCTCTCCAGACTGTTGTGATGAAACTGAAGATGATGACCTTATTGCAATGATTGCTAAAACGTTTAACCGTTTCAAAGCAAGAGCAAATAGGCCATCTGGACAATTTGCATCCAGTTCTTCCACTGATAAGACCAATTTGACATGCTTTAAGTGTGGCAAAAAGGGTCATTTCATGAAAGAGTGAAGGTCCAACCAGTTTGTATCCAAGCCTGGTCCATTCTCTTCAAATAATAAGCCTGATGATAGCTATAAACTGAAATATAAAAAGCTTAAGGCCCAGATTGCTCTCATGGCACAACAAATTGAAAACAATAATAAGTGCATGATTGCAACAACTGAAGAAAATCAAGCTCAGAGAGTGGTGGCAGAACAAGATGCTTTTAACCATGCCTCCAGTAGTCCTAATGTGGTTAGTCATACTAAACCACAAGGTACAGCACTGATATCTTCTGAGAATGTATTTTCTATGAAGAAGATGGTGTCTGAACTCATGGATTCTGGAGAGTCCAGTCAAATCTCTCCAGACTGTTGTGATGAAACTGAAGATGATGACCTTATTGCAATGATTGCTAAAACGTTTAACCGTTTCAAAGCAAGAGCAAATAGGCCATCTGGACAATTTGCATCCAGTTCTTCCACTGATAAGACCAATTTGACATGCTTTAAGTGTGGCAAAAAGGGTCATTTCATGAAAGAGTGAAGGTCCAACCAGTTTGTATCCAAGCCTGGTCCATTCTCTTCAAATAATAAGCCTGATGATAGCTATAAACTGAAATATAAAAAGCTTAAGGCCCAGATTGCTCTCATGGCACAACAAATTGAAAACAATAATAAGTGCATGATTGCAACAACTGAAGAGAAGTGGGTTCCTTCTGATGAATCATCTGTTGATGAAGAAGAAGAAAGAGATTGCTGTTACATGGCTCTGGCAGACGATGAGCACCTGGTGAAGGAAGATGTCACATCTGGACGATGGGTAGACATTGTTATTAAGAAGGTTAGTGATTATGATTGTGCAACTGACCATGAACTAAAATTGGACATAGCTGAAGCTCTTAATTCTGATTTGATTTTTGTAAAAACTGTTATATCTGATTGTGTAAATGGTCTAGAAACAGATTCTTCTGAAATAACTGCTTTAAAATCAAAGTTAAAAGAACTTCAAGACATTGAACTGGCATTTCAAGCCCAGGTTCTGGTAACTGAACAATTGATTCAAGAAAAACAAGATCTTGAGATCATTTTAGAGAAAGAAAAACTGGTGATTAAATCATGGCTAGAAACCAAAAAGCCATATGATGCTGGAGTAAAACAATTTCCTGCTCAAAAACGTGCATACTTAGATGAAAATACTCATGTAGCATCATTAATATAGATGGAAATACTCATGTAGCATCATTAATACCAGTAATCGATCGATTACCAAAGGGGTTCAGGCCCACCACTGTTTATGATGAGCCTGTAACTCCCAAGACCAATTTTTACCCAGTTCAATCCCCAGAGGTCAAGACTGGAGCATTCCAGATGACTGCTCCAGTTAAAGAGGTTTATCGAAATAAACCTTTGCCTCAGACCAATCCCCTACCTAAGCCTAGAACTGGAAAGGCTAAGGTGTCATCTGAAGAAATATTTTGTCCAGGTTAGAGAGCCAGATTCAAATTCTGACTCGTCAATCTCAAAGTTTTAATGCAAGATTAAACTTTATTGAGGGTACTTCATCTGGCCCTAGACAAAATACAAAACCTTTTGCTAAGAAAGTTAAATCTATTTCTCCAGTTGAGAAAAAGAAAAAGGTTTCAAAACTATCAACCCCAGTGGTCTTTTCAACTAAGACCACTGTTGAAGAAAGTGAACTAAACCAGATTGCCCCAGGGACCTATAAGGGAGGGTCCAGTGAACCCATCAGTCGATGGGTTCCCAAATCTAACTGATAAGTATCTGGTGTATGTGCAGGGCGATCGAAAGAAATATATCTGGTATCTTGACAGTGCTGCTGGCAGGACGATGACTGGATGTAAGACCCTGCTGGAGGAGTTCACCATTTCTGATAGACCCTTCCATTACTTTTGGAAATGATGGTTGTGGAAAGACTGAGGGATATGGTGTTCTGAACAATGGACAAGTCAAGTTCAGACGTGTTGCATTTGTGAATGGTTTGAAATACAACCTGATCAGTGTAAGTCAACTGTGTGATGATGGCTATCAAGTTCTATTCAATATTGCTCAGGGTATCGTATTCAACAAGGACTGGAAGGTAGTGTTGATTGCTCCCAGAAAAGGGAATGTGTACGTGATGGATATGGAAAGCTCTCCTTCAGAGCAGTGTTTCTATACTCAAGCTGATGAAGACACAAACTGGTTACGGCACAAAAGGTTATCCCATTTAAATTTCAAGAATATTAATAAGTTGTCCAGAAAACAACTTGCAGATGGGATACCTTCGGTTTCCTTCAAAAAGGAATGGCCATGTCCAGGATGTGAGATGGGTAAGCAAAAACGTACCAGTTTCAAGACCAGACAGAATTTCAGCATATCTGAACCCCTTCATATGCTTCATATGGACCTCTTTGGTCCAGTGAATGTTCAGACTCGTGCTGGTAAAAGATATACCCTGGTGATCATAGATGAATTCTCCAGATATTGTTGGGTGATCTTTCTGAGGTCTAAAAGTGAAGCTGCTGCTGAAATCATCAGTCTTATCAAGCAGATTGAGCTCAAGTACAGTCGAAAAAGTGTGTCAGTTAAGAAGTGACAATGGAACAGAATTCCAGAATGCAACTCTGGAGTCATTCTGTACTGACACTGGCATCTCCCAGAATTTCTCATCAGCCCGCTCTCCAGAACAAAATGGAGTGGTGGAAAGGAAGAATCAAACGCTGATAGAAGCTGCCAGGAGTATGCTTGCTGAATCTGGTCTGTCTACCAGTTTCTGGGCGGAAGCAATTGCAACAGCTTGCCACACCCAGAATCGATCAGTGTACATCAAAAGACACAAAAAGACAGCCTATGAAGTCTTAAGAAATAGAAAACCAAATATTGGTTATTTTCACGTTTTTGGATGTCTAGTTTACATCCTGAACGACTCCAGTCAGTTAGGCAAATTTGATGCCAAAGCTGATGAAGGGTATTTCTTAGGCTATTCAGCCATTCGCAAGGCCTTCAGAGTCTACAACAAGAGACTGGAGAAGGTCCATGAGTCAATTCATGTAACATTTGATGAATCAAACGCTGCAATCAACAAAAAGCCAGCCCTTGACTCTCTCCCAGTAACTCCAATTGTCTTTTGTGAATCTGATCCTATAAACGACAAAAATAAAGATTCAAAAGACACAGTTTCCAGTCATCCTGATCTGGAACCTGTTCAGAAAAAGAAACTCTCCAGTAGTACTCCATTCTATCCTTCTATTATTTTCAAACTACCCTCTGAAATTAATATTGGATCAGATGTTCGTACTACTCCCCCAGTATCAGTGTCAGTTGAAAATAGACCAGAAATGTCTTCTTATGAAGAATTTCAAACTGAACCAGTACTTCAGGAAATGCCTTCAAATGAAGAATTTCATGATGCAAATCGTGATTTAAATGATTCAGATGAAGATACTGAAGTAGTCTGGCAAGATCCTCCTCCAGAAGCAACTCCAGAGGAGACTCAACTGAATTCTTGCACTGATATTGTTGTCAGTAACAATCCTGGTCAGTACTCCAGATGGACAAAAGCTCATCCTATTGATCAGATCATAGGTGACTCCAGTAGAGGAGTTCAGACCAGAAGAGCCTCCAGTAATCAATGCTTAAACGTTAGTTTTCTATCTTTGATGGAACCAAAGAAGATTGACGAGGCTATGGAAGATCCAAGCTGGGTGACTGCTATGCAAGAAGAGCTTCACCAGTTTGAAAGGAACAAGGTCTGGTATCTGGTTCCTTTCCCAGTTGGAAAGAAAGAACCAATTGGAACAAGATGGGTCTTCAGAAACAAAGTAGATGAAGATGGCCACGTAATCAGAAACAAGGCCAGACTGGTAGCACAAGGCTACTGCCAGTCAGATGTCGACTTTGATGAATCATTTGCTCCAGTGGCTAGACTTGAAGCGATCTGAATATTCTTAGCAAACGCTGCTTATCATCAGTTCAAGGTCTACCAGATGGATGTAAAGAGTGCTTTCTTGAATGGAAAGCTTGAAGAAGAAGTTTATGTCAGACAACCACCAGGTTTCGTTGATGAAAAGCATCCACATTGGGTATATCGTCTGGACAAAGCGCTATATGGCCTCAGACAAGCCCCACGTGCCTGGTATGACACTCTGACTAAACATTTGTTGAAAAATGGTTTCAAACGAGGTGCAATTGACAATACCTTATTTATTCTTCATGAAAAAGGTAATCTGTTAATGGTACAAATTTATGTTGATGATATTATTTTTGGGTCTACTGATGAAAACATGTGCAAGAAATTTTCAAAAATAATGTCAACTGAATATGAGATGAGTTTGATGGGTGAACTAACATATTTTCTTGGACTCCAGATTAAACAAAACAATGATGGCATTTTTATTAATCAGGAGAAATATGTTAGAGATCTTTTAAAGAAATTTGATATGAATTCTTCACCATCTAAACCAACTCCAATTTCTGCACCACTGACACTGGACTCCGATCCAGATGGTAAATCAGTGAACACCACTGTCTATAGAGGCATGGTTGGTTCACTGATGTATTTAACTGCCAGTAGACCAGATATTATGTTTTCAACATGTTTATGTGCCAGATATCAGTCTAATCCAAAGGAATCTCATATGCTTGCTGTAAAGCGCATACTGAAGTACCTTAAAGGAGTCCCCAGTCTAGGTCTTTGGTACCCCAAAGGCTCAGGCATGGATCTAATGGGTTATTCAGATTCAGATCATGCAGGTTGTAAGATAGATAGGAAATCCTCAACTGGTGGATGTCATTTCCTTGGTGGCAAACTGGTCAGCTGGACCAGTAAGAAGCAAACTTCAGTTTCATTGTCCACTGCTGAAGCTGAATACGTGTCTGCAGCCAGTTGTTGTGCTCAGATACTCTGGATGAAGAACCAGTTGCTTGATTATGGTATTAAATATTCAAAGACTCCAATCTTTTGTGATAATACCAGTGCCATTGCTATCTCAAACAATCCAGTCATGCACTCCAGAACGAAGCACATTGATCTCAGGTATCACTTTATTCATGATCATATTATGAAAAACAACATTGAACTCCATTTTATTCCCACTGACAAACAACTCGCTGACATTTTTACCAAACCTCTGGATGTTAAAACTTTTGAATATCTTGTTGGTGAGTTGGGAATGTTAAATCCTTAAATCTGGTAATTGCTCAGATATTGAACGCCTTTGTGTACTATCTTTGCATTATTAGATTTCTGGAACAACACTCCAGGGAAAGACTTGAAAAATATTTTTTGTTCTTAAAATTGTTTTAAGTTCAGAGGGAATTTATTAATTTATTTTCTCACTGGACAAACTCTTCAGAAAATATTACTGGTGCTTTGTAAATGTGTCCCTCTCACTGGTAACTGGACAGATTGAAGTACGTGTTTGAGGTGACTTATGTCTCCTTGTAAATGTGTCCCTCTCATTTGTCTATATTAGTTGAACGTGCAAGTTTGAGGTTACCAGTCTTTCAAAAATGGTTTTGTTAGGACCAGTTCACCTGGAACTGGCCAGTCACCAGTTCACACTGACCAGTTCACCAGTTGCATCTGGTGACCAGTAAACTGGTGACCAAGAAGATTTGTCGAGAAATATATTGAAGTCCAGTTGCACCGTACAGTTAACGCAACTGAAGACTTCCTCCAGTTGAGAACTGACCAAGTTGAAGAAGCATTCCAGTTGAAGTCGAAGACAACAAATGGAAGATAGAGAATGGCAATGGCAGCGAAGCCCAGTTGGCATTCTAGTCAGTTACAAACTGGAGACCATCAGTGGAAAGCCCTTACAAAGCTTTACACTGATTACGAGGAATTGACTTGTATGCTTTATGTACCTTTACCCGGATAATAAGCCTTATCTTATTATTTAAGTATTAAAAGGTACATAAAGGTGGTTATGTAAAGTCACTTTTACACGCGACCTTACATAGCTTTTTAAGGAATTAAATGCTATTCCTTAAATGCTCCCAACCACATTTATACGGCTAAAGTTAACATCCCAATGTTAACTTTGCCTATAAATACAAGTCATTGCACAACCAAGAATATGAACTTCTTCGAATAAACTTCGATAGAATTCACACTTTGCAAACCTGCAATATTCTTGGTGAACTTGTGCAATATTCTCTCAATCGCTAAAAGGAACATTTCACTACTTTAAGTGTTTCGATTGTTGAAGAGAAATTCCGAGTATAGATCAATTGTATTTCATAGGTTGTTAGGATATTTACATTCGTGTATTATCTTGGTTCCGCATCAACCTTGTAATTTGTTTAATATCAATAAATAAATTACACATTGAAAACTACATATTGTCTCATCAAGATTGTTTACAAGTTATTTGTATTATTGCATTGTTCTTTACTTATTGTCTTTTATATAAGTAATCTATCTAGAACTTGGTATATACCACTGCAACTGGTCGTCTCCAGTTCAGTAAGTATATTGCAAAGTAACTCCACCATCGACATAGAGGTGTCTTCAGTAGTACCATCTAACAAGTTGGGACTTACAAGTGGTATCAGAGCAGAAGGCTAATAAACTTGCCTAGATCTGCAAAGATGAACACTACTGAAGGTGGAGATGGTTCTGGTTCAGGTGAAAACCCATCGAACACTAATGCACAACCTTTTCAAAACGTTAACACCAACCCTCCTCCTCCTTCTGCCCCAAACCACGTCCATGTACATTACTCCAACACTCCTGTTCCAAAATTTGATGGAAACAGTGAGACTTTTGGTACATGGAAAGCTAGAATGCTGTTGCATTTTGGTGGTATTGAGAGGTATATGTTGAAAATCCTTAAGGATGGACCATATATACCTATGTCTATTGGGGTGAGTCCTCTTCTTGATCCAACTGGAAGAAGAGGCTCAAGGGAAAAGCCAGAAGACCATTGGTCTGATGAGGATCGCAGACTGGTGGACTTGGACACCAGACTGAAAAACATGATCCTTGGGGCTGTCCCTGAAGACCTAATTCCAACACTTGTGTTGTTTCCCAGTGCCAAGTCTATGTGGGATGAATTAGTGATTCAATTTGAAGGAGGTGATGACACAATTGTCACCAGAAAAGTTGCCTTGAACAAGAATATGAACTTCTTCGAATAAACTTCGATAGAATTCACACTTTGCAAACCTGCAATATTCTTGGTGAACTTGTGCAATATTCTCTCAATCGCTAAAAGGAACATTTCACTACTTTAAGTGTTTCGATTGTTGAAGAGAAATTCCGAGTATAGATCAATTGTATTTCATAGGTTGTTAGGATATTTACATTCGTGTATTATCTTGGTTCCGCATCAACCTTGTAATTTGTTTAATATCAATAAATAAATTACACATTGAAAACTACATATTGTCTCATCAAGATTGTTTACAAGTTATTTGTATTATTGCATTGTTCTTTACTTATTGTCTTTTATATAAGTAATCTATCTAGAACTTGGTATATACCACTGCAACTGGTCGTCTCCAGTTCAGTAAGTATATTGCAAAGTAACTCCACCATCGACATAGAGGTGTCTTCAGTAGTACCATCTAACAAGTTGGGACTTACAAGTGGTATCAGAGCAGAAGGCTAATAAACTTGCCTAGATCTGCAAAGATGAACACTACTGAAGGTGGAGATGGTTCTGGTTCAGGTGAAAACCCATCGAACACTAATGCACAACCTTTTCAAAACGTTAACACCAACCCTCCTCCTCCTTCTGCCCCAAACCACGTCCATGTACATTACTCCAACACTCCTGTTCCAAAATTTGATGGAAACAGTGAGACTTTTGGTACATGGAAAGCTAGAATGCTGTT
This sequence comes from Erigeron breviscapus, assembly GCA_034093135.1. NCBI lineage: Eukaryota > Viridiplantae > Streptophyta > Magnoliopsida > Asterales > Asteraceae > Erigeron > Erigeron breviscapus. The sequence goes on along the minus strand of CM067171.1, from coordinate 12,446,957 downwards.
GCATTTTGGTGGTATTGAGAGGTATATGTTGAAAATCCTTAAGGATGGACCATATATACCTATGTCTATTGGGGTGAGTCCTCTTCTTGATCCAACTGGAAGAAGAGGCTCAAGGGAAAAGCCAGAAGACCATTGGTCTGATGAGGATCGCAGACTGGTGGACTTGGACACCAGACTGAAAAACATGATCCTTGGGGCTGTCCCTGAAGACCTAATTCCAACACTTGTGTTGTTTCCCAGTGCCAAGTCTATGTGGGATGAATTAGTGATTCAATTTGAAGGAGGTGATGACACAATTGTCACCAGAAAAGTTGCCTTGAACAAGAAGTATGAATCCTTCTTTGCCTTGCCCAATGAAAGTTTAACTGGTACATATACCAGATTTTCTAGCCTCATCAATCAGTTGAGAGGTTTGGGTGTAGAGAAGGATAAGGATATTCTTCTTGAGAAGTTTTGTGATATTCTTCCTTCCAAATGGGAAAACATGGTTCTTGTCTTGAGACAAGGTAAAACCTTGCACACTCACACTCTTGCATCGCTCTATGGAGCCTTCAGATTCACTGAAGATAATAATGCTGCAAGACTTGTGGCTGAGCAAGATGCCATGAACCATGCTCAGAGTCCCAAGGTTGCTAATACAATTGAGCGACCTTGTGCTGCTTTAATGTCTGCTGAGAGTGTCCAGGCACACTCGATGAAGGAGATGTTGAACAGTTTCTTAAACTCTGGGCTGACCACTGAAAACAGTGAAGGTTATGATGAAACTGACGATGATGATCTGGTCGCCATGATTGCTAAAACCTTTAATAGGTTTAAGCATAAATCTAAAAGATTTAATGGCCCCAACAATGCTTCCAGCTCCAGCTCTCTGGATAAGACCAATCTTACATGCTATAAGTGTGGCAAGAAAGGTCATTTTATGAAGGAATGCAGATCTAGTCAGTTGAATAACCAAACTGGCCCCTCTGTCCCTAATTTCAATCGGCCTGATGATAGCTACAAAGCTAAATACAAGCAGCTTAAGGCCCAGATTGCCCTCCTGTCCATGCAAAAGGAAAAGGATCAGTGCTTAATGGCACAAACTGAGGGAAAATGGGAGTACTCTGATGACTCATCTGATGATGAAGAAGAGGAAAGGGACATGTGTTTCATGGCCTTGGAAGATCAACAACAGCAGCATGTGGTGAAAGATGATGTCATCTCTGGAAGATGGGTGGACATCATACTGAAAAAGGTATGTGATTATGATCACCAGGTTGACCCTGAATTAAAACTGGACCTGGCTGAATCATTAAGTGGTGATTTGGCATTTGTAGAAACTGTTAGAGCTGATAGTGAAAGATATTTAGACACTATCTTAATTGAACTGAACAATGTCAAACCACAACTGAATGATTTGCAAAGTGTCCAGTTGGCTCTCAAGGAGTCAGTTTTAAAGATTGAGGCTTTAGAACTTGATAATCAAAAACTGTCTTGTGATTTTGAAAAAGCTCAAAAGATTATCAAGTCCTGGGTAAAAGCATCTGGCAAAAACTATGATGCATTTTCAAGAACTATCGATGCCCAGAAAAATGCATGGAAATCTGAAGATCTGGAGATGGCAGCTCTTATACCAGATCTTCATGCATTGCCTCCAGCTCTCCAGGTTGAAACACCTTATGATCAACCTGAAGCTGTTGAAACTGAAACCAATGAGACCACCCCCATTGAGGTTAAAACTGGAGCCAAACAGGCTAAAGCTCCAGTCAAAAAGGCCACTGGTAACAAGCCTTTACCTCATAAGTCTAAGGAGCCCAAGACCCGACAGACTAAATCTCCAGTTGAACCAATGTCCAAGGTTCAACTGCCTGAACAAAACAATATTTTGGTTAATCTGGAAAGGCAACTCCAACTTTTGTCTCGGCAGGTTCAGAGTTGCACTGCCCGGATTAACAATCTGGAAGGAGGTTCACCACCTCCAGTTTTAAAACAAAATATTAAATCACTCCCTTCTGTACCTAAACAAAAGAATGTTCCATCTGGAACAAAATCTGGTAAACTTAAGGTGAGTAAGTATCAAATACCAATCGTTTTTACTTCTGCACCTGGAGCTGGTGATAATGCTCCAGATGTAGCCTCCAGTTCAACACCTCAACAATCAACTGTGGCTTCTGTAGAGAAGTCCAGTGGACCCATCAAGAAAAGATGGGTTCACAAAAATAACTAATGATTTTTGTGTGTGTGTAGGGCGATCGAAAGAAAAATATCTGGTATCTGGACAGCGCTGCTGGCCGGACTATGACCGGATGTAAGCCCCTACTGGAAGAGTTCACTGTCCAAGATGGACCGACAGTGACGTTTGGTAACGATCAATCTGGAAAGACTGAAGGATATGGTGTGCTCAATAATGGACAAGTCGAATTCAAAAGAGTTGCATTTGTGAATGGTTTGAAATATAACTTGATCAGTGTAAGCCAACTTTGCGATGATGGCTTCAGAGTATTGTTCGATATTGCACAAGGCACCATATTTAACAAGGATTGGAAAGTGGTGATGATTGCACCAAGAAAAGGGAATGTGTACATCATGGATATGGAACCAGCTCCAAAAGAGCAATGTTTCTATACCAAAGCTGATGAAGGGGTATTTTTAGGCTATTCAGATATTCGAAAGGCCTTTAGAGTTTATAATTATAGACTCCAAAAGGTGCATGAGACAATTCATGTCACATTCGATGAATCAACTGAAGCAATCAACAAGAGACCAAGCCTTGATATTTCTCCAGTCATTCCAATCAACTTTGGTGAAACTGACCAAGTTCATCGGTCAGTTGTTTCACCAGAAGATGCTTCCAGTTACAACAAACTGGAACCAGTCAAGAAGAAGAAAAGCACCAGTGACACATCATTTTATCCCACCTTAATTTCAAGAACATTAACAAGTTGTCTCGCAAACAACTGGTTGATGGGATACCCCAGATTTCCTTCAATAAGGAAAAGCCATGTCCAGGGTGTGAGATGGGTAAGCAGAAGAGAGCCAGTTTCAAAACTAGGCAAAATTTTAGCATCACTGAACCTCTTCACATGCTTCATATGGATCTTTTTGGTCCAGTGAATGTTCAAACTAGAGCTGGAAAGAAATACACTCTAGTTGTGGTTGATGAATTCACCAGATATTGCTGGGTGGTATTCATCAGATCCAAAAGTGATGCACCTGCTGAAATCATCTCGCTTATCAAAAGAATTGAGCTCAAGTACACTCGAAAAGTTTGTCAGTTGCGAAGTGATAATGGTACTGAATTCCAAAATAAGGTACTTGAAACATTTTGCACTGACACTGGCATTTCTCAAAACTTCTCATCAGTTCACTCTCCAGAGCAAAATGGAGTTGTGGAAAGAAAGAATCGTACACTGATAGAAGCGGCCAGAAGCATGCTATCTGAATCTGGTCTTCCCACCAGTTTTTGGGCTGAGGCAGTTGCAACTGCTTGTCACACCCAAAACCGGTCAGTCTACATCAAGAGACATAAGAAGACTGCCTACGAAGTACTCAGGAATCGTAAACCAAATATTGGATATTTCCATGTATTTGGTTGTCCAGTTTATATACTGAACGATTCCAGTCAGCTTGGAAAGTTTGATGCAAAAGCTGATGAAGGGGTATTTTTAGGCTATTCAGATATTCGAAAGGCCTTTAGAGTTTATAATTATAGACTCCAAAAGGTGCATGAGACAATTCATGTCACATTCGATGAATCAACTGAAGCAATCAACAAGAGACCAAGCCTTGATATTTCTCCAGTCATTCCAATCAACTTTGGTGAAACTGACCAAGTTCATCGGTCAGTTGTTTCACCAGAAGATGCTTCCAGTTACAACAAACTGGAACCAGTCAAGAAGAAGAAAAGCACCAGTGACACATCATTTTATCCCTCCATCAATTTTAACTTACCACAAGAATTGGTGATTGGATCAGATGTACGTGCCACTCCAATATCAGCACCAGTTCAATCACCTACTTCTCCAGTTACTCATGAAATACCTTCAACTGAGGAATTTCATGATGCCAATCGAGACCTCATTGACTCTGATGAGGATGTAGAAGTTGTTTGGACTGATCCTTCTCCAGATGCTGCTGCAACTGAAGAAGATCTCCAGGTGACTTGCACTGATATTGTAGTTCACCAGCCTAGTCAATACACTAGATGGACTAAAGCCCACCCAATTGAACAGATTGTGGGTAATCCAACTAGTGGGGTTCAGACTAGAAGAGCCACCAGTGAGCAATGCTTAAACGTCACCTTCTTATCTTTAATTGAACCAAAGAAGATTGACGAGGCTATGGCAGACCCAAGCTGGGTGGAAGCTATGCAAGAAGAGCTCCTCCAGTTTGAAAGGAACAATGTTTGGGAGCTTGTTCCTTGTCCACCAGGGTTAAAGAAAGAACCTATTGGTACCAGATGGGTCTACCGAAATAAAATGGATGAAGATGGCCATGTTGTAAGAAACAAGGCCAGACTAGTTGCCCAGGGTTATTGTCAAGCAGAGGGCGTTGACTTTGATGAGACTTTTGCTCCAGTTGCAAGACTTGAAGCCATTAGAATATTCTTGGCTTATGCAGCCCATCTGCAGTTCAAGGTCTTCCAGATGGATGTCAAAAGTGCGTTCCTTAATGGAACATTGGAAGAAGAAGTTTATGTTAAGCAGACTCCAGGTTTCATCGATGAGAAGCATCCTCATTGGGTTTATAGACTGAACAAAGCATTGTATGGTCTAAGACAAGCCCCAAGAGCCTGGTATGATACTTTAACTAAACATCTTCTTAAAAATGGCTTTCAAAGAGGTGCAATAGATAATACCTTGTTTATCTTGAAAGAAAGAGGTAATATCTTATTGGTACAAATTTATGTTGATGACATTATTTTTGGTTCAACTGATGATGCAATGTGTAAAAAGTTTTCTAAAATCATGTCATCTGAGTATGAGATGAGTTTAATGGGTGAATTAACATTTTTCTTAGGTCTTCAGATTAAGCAAACTGAAAATGGAATTTTCATAAACCAAGGAAAATATGTCAGAGATTTGTTAAGAAAATACAAATATGATTCAATCCCATCGAAAAACACACCTATTGCAGCACCATTGAATTTGGACTCTGACCCAACTGGCAAACCAGTTAACATAACTGACTATAGAGGTATGGTTGGTTCACTGATGTACTTAACTGCCAGTCGACCAGATATAATGTTTGCAACATGTTTATGTGCCAGGTTTCAGGCTAACCCTAAAGAATCACATTTGCACGCTGTAAAGCGTATCTTTAGATACCTGAAAGGGTGTCCTAATCTTGGTCTTTGGTACCCCAAAGGCTCAGGATTAGATCTAATGGGTTATTCAGATTCTGATCATGCAGGTTGTAAGATTGATAGAAAATCCACAACTGGTGGTTGTCATTTCCTTGGAGGAAAACTGGTGAGTTGGACCAGCAAGAAGCAGACTTCAGTCTCTATGTCCACTGCTGAGGCAGAGTACATTTCTGCGGCCAGTTGTTGTGCCCAGATTCTCTGGATCAAAAACCAGTTACTAGATTATGGTCAGAAGTATACCAAGACCCCAATCTTTTGTGACAACACCAGTGCAATTGCTATCTCTCACAATCCAGTGATGCACTCCAAAACAAAGCATATTGACATCAGGTATCATTTCATTCGAGATCATGTTATGAAAGGTGATATTGAAATTCATTTCATCCCCACTGACAAACAGTTAGCTGATGTTTTTACTAAACCTCTCGATGAGAAAACCTTTAAACATCTCATCAGCGAACTGGGAATGTTAAACCCTTAACTGGAGCTTTCTTTGTTATTGAACGCGTCAGTGACACTGATGAAGTTCTCCAGTTGAGGAGGTCCAGATAATCTTTGCTCGCCAGGCTATCGAACGCCTTTGTGATACTATCTTGGCACTTATTGATTACTGGATCATCATTTTAGGGGGAAAGACTCAAAATAATTTTCTGACTAAAATTCGTTTTTGTTTGAAAATGCAACTGGAGAACTCTTCAGTTGGAAACTGGTACTGGACTGATCCTCCAGTTACCAGGTTCAGTCTTTGTCTAAATTTTTATAACGTTACAAATACCTGGTCTATATGTGTGACACGTGATGATACTCGAGTGTTTTAAACCACTTGATATCGTGATCTGACGTGTTTGAAACCATTTTTAGTACTTGACAACTGTTTGTATTGGGAAAACAAAAAGTGTGTGGGGTCATGGGTAAAGTAAGCCGTCGTAGCATTTAATGCTGACATGGAAACATTTAATGCTTACATGGAAAATTATATTTTTATTTCAAAATTCAAAATCATTTTGTCAAAATATCTTCAAAATTGATTTGGTTTAAATAAAATATATTTTTTGGTTTTACATTGGGATCTTGAATCCCCTTATAAATACCCTTATTTACTCCAAAACTCATTTACTCTCTTTTTCATTCTCTTCATTTACTCTCTTCATTTACTCTCTTCATTCATCTCATTTACTCTCTTTTTCATTCTCTTCATTTACTCTCTTCATTTACTCTCTTTTTCATTCTCTTCATTTACTCCAAAACTTCATTTACTCTCTTTTTCATTCTCTTCATTTACTTCCAATCATAAACATTGCCTCATTCTTCTCTTTGCTTCACAAATCAAAACCCTAAATTCCAAATTTCAATTTCATTCTATGGCTCCTAGATCATCCCGTTCAAGAGATGTAAATCTCTTGACTGTCCCATATAATCCCTCACCAGATGTCACCCAGGCACCTGGTGCTCCTTATAGTGCTGCCCTTAAATTAAACCCTAATAATCCTTTGGCAAGCCTACAAGGTTCTCAAGGGTCTAATACCCTTATTGGTAGAATCCGAAGGTTTTTGAAGGATTCTCCAATAGGACCCTTATTCACTAGAAACCCACGCAAGATGTATCATGAGTACTTGTGTGAGTTCTGGTTCACTGCCACACTTTCTTCCGATTGTTCCTCCATCAGTTTCACGTTAAAGGATGGAACAATCAAGTGTACCTTGAATGTAGAAGTATTGAGGGATGCTCTTCACCTCAATTACTGGAGAGAGGGTGAATCTCCAGTTGTCTTGGCCCCGAATATTAATTTTCGTCAAGTACTCCTTGAGATGGGTCATAAGGAGTGCTTGGACAATGGTGTTTTGAAGACCAAGGGGGCTATGACCATGAAGGGTCTTACACCTTCATGGAGGTATTTCTTTGTACATTTGGTGGAAAGTTTAGGTGGGAGTTCTGGTGGTCTTGACCAGATCAACTCCTCACAAGCAGAAATGGCTTACTGCTTATGGAATGGGTTGAGGGTGGATTTTGCTGATATATTGTATAGGAGTCTCGTACAAAAGCTGAAAGGCTCCAGGGGTGTGTGTATCCCCTTTTCCAGATTCCTTTCTCTATGTTTTAAACAAATTCTGGGCGATGAAGAGTATAGAAATACAGACTCTCCGTTCACAAGGCCAGATTTAATGAGGAATCTAGACTCTCTTGTTTCTGAAGCTGGAGAGGTCGAAATTCCAGAGCAAATGCGACTGGCATTTGCTAAAACTGATGCACCTTTGGAAAGTGAATCAGAAAGACAACTGGGCGGGCCTCAAAATAATGAGGGACCCTCCAGTTCGTCTCAAGTTGTGGTTGAGGATAGAACAACCATAACTGAAGCCATTCCTATCACGTCTATCCCTGGTGAAGATGCTTCGGCATCTGATCCTCAAACTGATGAAACCATCCAGGTAACTGGAACTGGTCATCAGGAGCCTGAACTTGATGTTCAGCCATCCCTATCATTTATGAATCTAGGCATAAATGAGGATGAGTTCCATCTTGAATCTTCGGATTCAGAAGGAACACAAGATGATCAAGAAATGGTTGATGCATCTGTACATGCTCAACTCCCTTCTTTCTCTGATCAACCCCTAGAACACCAAGTTTCAGTTTCCCATCCAGATACTCTTACAAATATTTCATTCTCTTCATTTACTCTCTTTTTCATTCTCTTCATTTACTCTCTTTTTCATTCTCTTCATTTACTCTCTTTTTCATTCTCTTCATTTACTCTCTTTTTCATTCTCTTCATTTACTCTCTTTTTCATTCTCTTCATTTACTCTCTTTTTCATTCTCTTCATTTACTCTCTTTTTCATTCTCTTCATTTACTCTCTTTTTCATTCTCTTCATTTACTCTCTTTTTCATTCTCTTCATTTACTCTCTTTTTCATTCTCTTCATTTACTCTCTTTTTCATTCTCTTCATTTACTCTCTTTTTCATTCTCTTCATTTACTCTCTTTTTCATTCTCTTCATTTACTCTCTTTTTCATTAACTCATTTACTCTCTTTTTCATTCTCTTCATTTACTCTCTTCATTTACTTCCAATCATAAACATTGCTTCATTCTTCTCTTTGCTTCACAAATCAAAACCCTAAATTCCAAATTTCAATTTCATTCTATGGCTCCTAGATCATCCCGTTCAAGAGATGTAAATCTCTTGACTGTCCCATATAATCCCTCACCAGATGTCACCCAGGCACCTGGTGCTCCTTATAGTGCTGCCCTTAAATTAAACCCTAATAATCCTTTGGCAAGCCTACAAGGTTCTCAAGGGTCTAATACCCTTATTGGTAGAATCCGAAGGTTTTTGAAGGATTCTCCAATAGGACCCTTATTCACTAGAAACCCACGCAAGATGTATCATGAGTACTTGTGTGAGTTCTGGTTCACTGCCACACTTTCTTCCGATTGTTCCTCCATCAGTTTCACGTTAAAGGATGGAACAATCAAGTGTACCTTGAATGTAGAAGTATTGAGGGATGCTCTTCACCTCAATTACTGGAGAGAGGGTGAATCTCCAGTTGTCTTGGCCCCGAATATTAATTTTCGTCAAGTACTCCTTGAGATGGGTCATAAGGAGTGCTTGGACAATGGTGTTTTGAAGACCAAGGGGGCTATGACCATGAAGGGTCTTACACCTTCATGGAGGTATTTCTTTGTACATTTGGTGGAAAGTTTAGGTGGGAGTTCTGGTGGTCTTGACCAGATCAACTCCTCACAAGCAGAAATGGCTTACTGCTTATGGAATGGGTTGAGGGTGGATTTTGCTGATATATTGTATAGGAGTCTCGTACAAAAGCTGAAAGGCTCCAGGGGTGTGTGTATCCCCTTTTCCAGATTCCTTTCTCTATGTTTTAAACAAATTCTGGGCGATGAAGAGTATAGAAATACAGACTCTCCGTTCACAAGGCCAGATTTAATGAGGAATCTAGACTCTCTTGTTTCTGAAGCTGGAGAGGTCGAAATTCCAGAGCAAAATGCCAAGTCCCTTTCCAGATTCAACAAGGAAACAATCACAAACTCGAAGGTTGTTGATTTGGGAATTAATAAGTTTGCTGCCAATGAGGACTTGGTATTTCAGAAGTTGAATGAGTTAGTCACCAGCTGTAACAATCTGTCCACATCATTGAAGGAAGCTTTTGACTTAACCCATTCCAATGTCAATACATCTATCTCCAACCTATTGAGTAACACTGTACGATCATCAGAGGTTGATCTGAAGGAGATAGAGAGGCAGGTCAAGGAGTTGTTTGAAAGACCTGGCCTTAATGTAGTTGATATTGGACAGCAGGTGGCCACTTCTGTTGGCCAGATGATTGATGAAAAACTGGCTAGTCGAGAAGATGAACTGGTTAAGAAGGTTATGGCTGAATTTGCCAAGCTCTCACCTCCTCAGATTAATCTGGAGCCTCTGGCACTTGAAGTTAGGCAGTTAAGGGGAGCAGTTAATGCTATGAACACTCAGTTAGCCTCTCACACTTCTTCAATCAATAAACTGGTAACTGAAGTGGATAGTTTGAAAAAGAAAGATGCTGAAGTGAAGGAACAAGTGGTTAAAGGTTTAGATGAAGACTCAAAATTGTTGAAAGACTTGAAGACTGGACAGGACCAAACTACAGCCAATGTATTGGTCCAGTCTCAAGAGATTAACCACTTGTGGAGATCCTTTAGAATGATTTGCACTGTGTTTAGAGAGTGCAAGGATATGCAATCGTGGCAGCCTCTAGCCCGTTTGCCCTCCAGTAATGAAGACTGGGCAGCTATTCGTGCAGGTCTCGATGCTGCCAAGGGGGAAAGGGATAGAAGGAATATCCAAAGTCAAGGCTGATCCCAGAATTATTAATGCCACTGAGAACAACTGGAGAGGCTTCCTTTGTTTTACCTCCTCCAGTTGAACTGGTGCAGCCTGCTACTGGTCCAGTGACAACTTCTCCTTTGTCACTGGAAACTCAATTTGTCTCGTTCTCAACCGACATCCAAAACCTGATCAAACGGGTGGAGGGTGTTCATAAGACAATTGAGCAAAATGCCAAGTCCCTTTCCAGATTCAACAAGGAAACAATCACAAACTCGAAGGTTGTTGATTTGGGAATTAATAAGTTTGCTGCCAATGAGGACTTGGTATTTCAGAAGTTGAATGAGTTAGTCACCAGCTGTAACAATCTGTCCACATCATTGAAGGAAGCTTTTGACTTAACCCATTCCAATGTCAATACATCTATCTCCAACCTATTGAGTAACACTGTACGATCATCAGAGGTTGATCTGAAGGAGATAGAGAGGCAGGTCAAGGAGTTGTTTGAAAGACCTGGCCTTAATGTAGTTGATATTGGACAGCAGGTGGCCACTTCTGTTGGCCAGATGATTGATGAAAAACTGGCTAGTCGAGAAGATGAACTGGTTAAGAAGGTGGTCAAACAGGTGCTGAATCCACCTAAGTCCAAAGGTAAACCTAAAATGTTGCCAAGAGAAGGAGAACTGGCGAAGGGCCATCTGTTTAAGTTCTTCTTCATTTTATCTTCTTGTAATTTGTTTTACATTCTGTAACTTGTGTAAATTTCATTCCTTGTACAAATGAAGTTACCAGTTTGTAACCACAAGGTAGATAATAGATTAAAATCTAACAAACATAAAAGAAAAACCTAAGGCATTTATTGATCTATAAAAATGCCTTAGATAACTTAAATAGATTTAAATCAAACAAGTCTCTATAGTTCACACTTGTATAGATACAAAAACTAGAAAAGACTTAGACTATATTTCTAGACAAATAGGGGGAATAAAGATAAAGGAAAGAAAGTTATGCTGGCCACTGATGAACAAGCACAAACAACTGGTACTGAAGCCAGTATGTTAGAAACTGGCAACATTGATCAGCTTCCTCCAGTTTCAGAAGATGTTAGTAGGCAACTGGCAAGGCTTGGAGATGAAATCAAGGAGAGAAAGAAACAAATGAGGGTTAATCAAGCAAAAGATAGAAATACTTTAGCCCCAACTCTTCTTGATATAAGTGATGGTCGTCTCCTGGGCATGACACTTGCAGAATATGCCAAAGTCAAGGCTGATCCCAGAATTATTAATGCACTGAAAGAACAACTGGAGATTGAGCTTGACAAACACTATAGGGAGGATGAGGCTGAATATGATGCCAGGTGTTTAAATATCACAGTGGATAAGGCAAAAGAAGTAAGAACTGAAGGAATTCTCAAGAGGGCTGAACATGTTAAGAAGGTGGTCAAACAGGTGCTGAATCCACCCAAGTCCAAAGGTAAACCTAAGATGTTGCCAAGAGAAGGAGAACTGGCGAAGGGCCATCTGTTTAAGTTCTTCTTCATTTTATCTTCTTGTAATTTGTTTTACATTCTGTAACTTGTGTAAATTTCATTCCTTGTACAAATGAAGTTACCAGTTTGTAACCACAAGGTAGATAATAGATTAAAATCTAACAAACATAAAAGAAAAACCTAAGGCATTTATTGATCTATAAAAATGCCTTAGATAACTTAAATAGATTTAAATCAAACAAGTCTCTATAGTTCACACTTGTAAAGATACAAAAACTAGAAAAGACTTAGACTATATTTCTAGACAAATAGGGGGAATTTGTTAGGACAAGTTCACCTGGAACTGGCCAGTCACCAGTTCACACTGACCAGTTCACCAGTTGCATCTGGTGACCAGTAAACTGGTGACCAAGAAGATTTGTCGAGAAATATATTGAAGTCCAGTTGCACCGTACAGTTAACGCAACTGAAGACTTCCTCCAGTTGAGAACTGACCAAGTTGAAGAAGCATTCCAGTTGAAGTCGAAGACAACAAATGGAAGATAGAGAATGGCAATGGCAGCGAAGCCCAGTTGGCATTCTAGTCAGTTACAAACTGGAGACCATCAGTGGAAAGCCCTTACAAAGCTTTACACTGATTACGAGGAATTGACTTGTATGCTTTATGTACCTTTACCCGGATAATAAGCCTTATCTTATTATTTAAGTATTAAAAGGTACATAAAGGTGGTTATGTAAAGTCACTTTTACACGCGACCTTACATAGCTTTTTAAGGAATTAAATGCTATTCCTTAAATGCTCCCAACCACATTTGTACGGCTAAAGTTAACATCCCAATGTTAACTTTGCCTATAAATACAAGTCATTGCACAACCAAGAATATGAACTTCTTCGAATAAACTTCGATAGAATTCACACTTTGCAAACCTGCAATATTCTTGGTGAACTTGTGCAATATTCTCTCAATCGCTAAAAGGAACATTTCACAACTTTAAGTGTTTCGATTGTTGAAGAGAAATTCCGAGTATAGATCAATTGTATTTCATAGGTTGTTAGGATATTTACATTCGTGTATTATCTTGGTTCCGCATCAACCTTGTAATTTGTTTAATATCAATAAATAAATTACACATTGAAAACTACATATTGTCTCATCAAGATTGTTTATAAGTTATTTATATTATTGCATTGTTCTTTACTTATTGTCTTTTATATAAGTAATCTATCTAGAACTTGGTATATACCACTGCAACTGGTCGTCTCCAGTTCAGTAAGTATATTGCAAAGTAACTCCACCATCGACATAGAGGTGTCTTCAGTAGTACCATCTAACAAGTTGGGACTTACAGTTTTCACTGGTACTTTACTGGAGTGTCCTCCAGTGTACCATCAGTACATGTTCACTGGACTAATCCACCAGTGATACTGGAGTGTCCAGTCAACCTCCAGATGCACTGAAATATGTCATAATATTTTCTAAATACTTGGTCATTGTGTGTGCCACGTAAGCAAATCTTTTTGAAAATATCTTAATCCTACGTGGCATGTAAATTTTTCAACGTAATGATGGTCTTTTTACTTTGGGAAAACAAAAAGTACAACTTGTTACTGTTTGTGGGCTGTAAACCGTCATGCATTTATGTATGATGTGATGTAATTAATGCGGATCTCAGAACCCGATCAAAAACTTTATTTGATAATTTCAAATAAACCGTTTGAGTTCCACATTGTCTCTCCTATAGATACCCACTTTCAATTTCAATTGCATTTAATTCGAACATATTTACTCCCAAATCTTTCAAATTCCTTAATTTACTTCTTCATTCATTTTCCAATCATCATCATCTTCATATTTACTCCATTTATATTCAATTCTTTCATCAAATCTTCATCATAACCTATACATATTCAATTTCATTTTCATCTATTCTTTATAAATGGCACCTAGACAATCAAGAACTAAAAATATGCTTGCCAATGAATACATTCCTTCGGAAAATGTTGCTAGGGCACCTCATATCAATCTTGAGGCAAGTGCCATAAGAATCAATATGAATAACTGGATGGCAAGACTCTCTCTGTCCAATGTTCATGATGCCCAATCGATTATTGGGAGATTAAACTCGTTCTTTCTCTCTTGCCCATTATATGGTGCGTTAACACTTAATCCAGGAAGGATGTACCACGAGTACCTATGTGAATTCTGGTACTCTGCTCAATATGATGATGAAACTTCATCGATCAATTATACTCTCAAGGGAGGTACCAGATCCCTTGGTTTCACAGCTAGTCTTCTCAGGTCTGTTCTCCAGTTGAACTATTTCGAACAGAATGAGTTGCCTATTGAGCTTCCCACTGGTATAAATACAAGGGAAGTATGCAGATTAATGGGGCATACAGATATATTGGATGAGCATGGGCAGCTATCCAGAAAGGGGACTATCTACATGAGCAAGCTGTCAGACTCATGGAGATATTTCTTCACACATATTGTTGAGTGTCTGGGAGGCAGTTCTGGAGGGTTAGACCAGATCAATCAAACCCACCTCCAGATTGCCTACTGCTTGTGGTTTGGGCTTAGGGCGGACTTTGCCCAGATTCTTTTTGATGACTTGGTTGAGCGACTTAGGGTGAAAGGAAGAAAACCGTTTGTTCCTTATATTCGTTTCCTTTCCCTAATGTTTAAAAATGCTCTTGGAGACCAGTATGATATGGATACTACTCACTTTTCTGTGAGTGAGTATATGAGAGATTTGGTCAATCTCAGGTCTCCACTGGATGAGGTAGATATTCCTCAGTCCATGCTTTCCTTCCCAAGGGAAGAAGCTGAAATGGATCCAGATAGAGGTCAAGCTGTTGAAGGACCATCTGGTGATGATGTACAGATCATTGAGGCTGTACAGCCCATTAGACAAGTTGCTCCAGAAGGTCAAGGTACAGAAGTTGTTGAACCTTCCAGACGTCCTAGAACAAACAGGCGTCTGATGAGAGCAGGGCTTCAGGTAAATCCTGAAAGACATCCTGGTGATGTTATGAATCTAGATGGATCGCCAATTTATGAACAAGAGGTTGTTGAGCAGGTTGTTGAGGAAGTTGAAGAAGATGTTCAGACTGATGAACATGTTTCTGGTGAGCAAGAGGCTCCACTAGACTTGAATGTAGAGGTTGGTGAACAGGTTAATGTAGAGACTGGTGAACAGTCTGGTGAACAGACAGTTGGGATGGCTCCAGAATGGGATGATATAGATTCCCCAATGTCTGAAGGTTTTGATGCAAACTTGAATTTTCTGGGTGAAGATGTACCAGAAGAAGAAAGTCTACCAGAAATGCCACCACCTCCACCAGAAATGCCACCACCTCCACCAGAAATGCCACCACCTCAATCAAACATGCCACCACCACCACCACCTTCAATTCCAGAACACACTCAATACTTCACTCCAGCAACCAATCAACCTTCAGAATCTCAACCTCCACCTCGTGCGCCGGAGTCACCAGTTGCAACATCTGAAGCTGCAACTGAAGAGGACTGGGCACAAGTTCCTCTAATGACCAGATTACCCTCAACTCTTGAACCTCCCAGTGGTCTCTCCACTTCATCTTCTGCCGAGGTCCAAGGCCTTTTAAGTAAGGTGGCGGACCTGGAGAGATCACTCCACTTCATCTTCTGCCAGGTCCAAGGCCTTTTAAGTAAGGTGGCGGACCTGGAGAGATCACTCCAGACTTCATCTCAGGTTATTTCAGACTTCAAATCATTATTATCAAATAACCTGGCATCTGAGATGAATGTCTTTACTGGGAATGAGAAGCTGGTTTATGAGAAGCTTGATGAACTGGTACTGGCCACAAACAAAAACACTGAAACTTTCAAAGTGGCAGTCCAGGGTCTAGAGACAAGGTTGGTTAATTTTGTTCAGACTGCAGTCACTGGCGAACTGGCAGGTCTGAAAGAAGATGTTCAGAATTTGGTTTTTAGGGTCAGTTCTCTGGAGAGTAGACCCACACTAGACCAGGGTGCAGTTGTTTGTACTATAAGTGATGAATGTACAAGGAAGTTCAGAAACAATATGTTGAAAGAATTATGTGAAGAAGTTTCTGGGACTGTTCTTCGTAGCATTCATGATGGGGTCTTACCCCAAATAGACAACTTACTGGATGAAAAGTTGCCAAAACACTTGCCTGAAGCTGTTACAAATGTTCAGAAGGAAGTGCATGCACTTAAGAAAGTTGTGTCTGAAACAACTCCAGTAGCAGGTACAACATTTGGTGCACTAGACAGACATATGCTTGAAGAATTATGGAATGATCTCAAGTCAAGGACTGGTGGTCATTCCAAGGGGGAAAAGTCATCTGGTGACCAAACACTGAAACTTTCAAAGTGGCAGTCCAGGGTCTAGAGACAAGGTTGGTTAATTTTGTTCAGACTGCAGTCACTGGCGAACTGGCAGGTCTGAAAGAAGATGTTCAGAATTTGGTTTTTAGGGTCAGTTCTCTGGAGAGTAGACCCACACTAGACCAGGGTGCAGTTGTTTGTACTATAAGTGATGAATGTACAAGGAAGTTCAGAAACAATATGTTGAAAGAATTATGTGAAGAAGTTTCTGGGACTGTTCTTCGTAGCATTCATGATGGGGTCTTACCCCAAATAGACAACTTACTGGATGAAAAGTTGCCAAAACACTTGCCTGAAGCTGTTACAAATGTTCAGAAGGAAGTGCATGCACTTAAGAAAGTTGTGTCTGAAACAACTCCAGTAGCAGGTACAACATTTGGTGAACTAGACAGACATATGCTTGAAGAATTATGGAATGATCTCAAGTCAAGGACTGGTGGTCATTCCAAGGGGGAAAAGTCATCTGGTGACCAAACACTGAAGAAATTGTCACAAAGAGCATATGGCACTGAAGCCGGGCTAACTGAAGGAGCTACTGGTACTGAAGCCAGTGAGCCCCAGTTTGAGTCCTTCCCAGATATTCCATCAACTCTGAAGTCAGTTAAGGGAAAACAACAAATGGAATCTGGAGAGGAAGAGCAAACTGGTGAAGATGCTGATGATGAAACATCCAAGAAACTAGAACAAGAATGCATCATGATAGAGATTTTCAAAAGAAATCAAAAAGATGAACTGCTGGCCCATCAAAGGGAGATGGCAACAATGGGTACTCTGGATTCTTACAATGCTGGAAGGTTAGGCATTAATATTGAAGTGTATAAAAAGATGAAGGATGACCCCAGAGTTCATCAATGTTTAAGTTTACTGGATGATGTTCATGTACGCTCATTCTACGCTGAAGAAGAACAAGTCTATGATTCGATATTTATGGCGTGAGTGTACCAGAACTCATCAGACAAAGGAAGGATGAACTGGTAAGTCTCCAGAAAAAGATCAGAAAGAATGCTGGTGCTCTGGAGATAGAGTACAGAAAGAGACTTACTGGTTTACCAAAATTGACTGCCAGACAAATCAAAGCAATCAAAGATGCTGATGTAAGCAATTTCATTCCCCTGGACACTTATCCAAAAATAAATCGTCAAGAACTCCAATCTGCTGTAGAGCAAAGGAGAGTGTCCAAGGAAACTGAATCATTGATCCAGCAAGCCAAGCTGAAAGAAAAATACAATGAGATGTTGAATTTCAGGGCTGATGCCAGAAGGATCACTGGTGCTGAAATCAAATTGGCTGAAGATCATGAAGGCATGTCTAAGTTTGAAGTAAAGTTGACCAGGGAGGGTAACTTTACTGATGAGAGGAAAAGTACTTCAGTCCAAGCCTTTGGATGGAGTGAACTGAAGGAAATCGCTTTAACGTTCAGGGGGAAGACAAATATGTCGACTGATGTTAAGGCATTTCTGAAAAGGGTGGAAAAGGTATGGAGAAGAAAGCAACAGATGGAAGTTGCAATGGGCATAAGATCACCAGATTCAATACCATCTTCTCCATCACCAAAGAGAAAGGCTACTAAAGATGCTCCAGGACAGACATCAAAAAGAAGGGCCTGACTCTTATTATTTACTTATTGTAAATTATTGTCTTATGAAAATTGTAAACTATTTATCAGTTGATGTATGTAATAATAGTTGCAATTTTTTATTCATATAAGTAAATGATCAGATTTAGTCTAAGTTAGAACTTAATTGATGAAACTGAAAACACTCATGATCTATAAAGTGTTTTCCAGTAACTTAGATTTTTTAGACAAATCAAAACTTGTGTTTTTCAAACATACAAAATGTATAGATTCAAGCTTGAAAACACTTGCATTATTTCTAAACAAATAGGGGGAATTTGTTAGGTCCAGATTTAGTCCAGATTTACTGGACTCGCTCCAGACTCGGCTACTGGAGCCTTACTGAAGATCTGTCCAGAAACGTGTTCTACTGGACCTACTCCAGACTTGGAATCTGGAGTCCCTCTGAAGATTTGTCCAGAAATAATGGAAGATCAGTGAACAAATACTTGTATAGGAAGTCTGGAGTATTCTCCAGATGAGCTC
The DNA here is from genome assembly GCA_034093135.1 of Erigeron breviscapus. Lineage (NCBI taxonomy): Eukaryota > Viridiplantae > Streptophyta > Magnoliopsida > Asterales > Asteraceae > Erigeron > Erigeron breviscapus. Next base: position 12,428,812 of record CM067171.1, on the reverse strand, counting down.
ACTGGACTTCACCCCAGTCCAGATCAACTCTACTGAAGACATTTTGACTGAAGTCAAAGACTGAAGTATGAAGAAAGAAGACTGACAAATGGCGGAGTCCACTGGAAAGTCTTACCAGATCTGTACACTGGAGGATTGTTACTGTTCTAGACCCTACAAGTCTGAACACTGATATCGAAGATTGACTTATGCCTTTACACACTTTCCAAAGAACAATCCACTTGTTCTTTACCAAAGTATACGTGTGTAAAGATGGTTGGATAAAAGGATACATAGTCATATTGATGTGACTTTATCCTTATTCCTTATCCAATACATTTAATGTTCTTGTCGGATCATTAAATGTATGCAACCATATTTGTACGGCACAAAATTCACTGGTGAATTTTGTTGCCTATAAATACAAAGTCATTTCTTTGAGAAAATACTTTTAAGCATACATTTTGCATTTAAGTGAATTTGTCCAAATACTCTCGATCTTAAACAGGGATACTTCACAACTTTAAGTATCTCGATCCAAAAGAGTTATTTGACAAATATAGATCATTTGTAACTCATAGGTTGTTAGGATACATACTTATTTGTATTATCTTGATTCCGCACAACCTTGTATTTTATTTAACATCATAAATAAAATACACAATTGAAAAATACATAATGTTCCACTTTATTTGTTTATTGCTTTAAGTCTTGTATTACTTTGTTTATATACTCTTGCATTTATTTACAAGTAATACTAGTCCAATCTAGTGATTATTAGACTTGTTGTATTTTACACTTTCCTGGTTAACCATCGAACTTAAGGGACTTACACTTTTAGATGTGTGTTCTGCTTGATTAGCTTCATTTCGCATTCTTTAGTTACGGATCTTAAGGATTCCATTTTAATTTTTCTATTGAGGTATTTGTGTGAAATTCTGAAAGCTTTTTGTATTTGTTTTCGATATGAGTTTTGTAAAATCATCTTAATAATATCTACGAAAAACTAACTGGGTTGGATCAGTGGTTGGAGCCCTTGCCTCTGGAGACAGGGGTCATGTGTTCGATCCTCATGCCCAGCAAGGCTGGAGGTCCTTTTCTACCTTTGGTAGAACATGGAAGCAGCCTCTCTACCTTTGGTAGGGGTAAGACTGTCTACATCTCAACCTTCCCCATACACCGTCGAAGACGGTATTTGGGACCCAAAACCCGTGGAAGACGGCATTGGGAGTTACTTTACTTCATCTTAATAATATCTACGAAAAACTAACTGGGTTGGATCAGTGGTTGGAGCCCTTGCCTTTGGAGACAGGGGTCATGTGTTCGATCCTCATGCCCAGCAAGGCTGGAGGTCCTTTTCTACCTTTGGTAGAACATGGAAGCAGCCTCTCTACCTTTGGTAGGGGTAAGACTGTCTACATCTCAACCTCCCCCATACACCGTCGAAGACGGTATTTGGGACCCAAAACCCGTGGAAGACGGCATTGAGAGTTACTTTACTTTATCTTAATAATATCTACGACACATTATATATTTCCTATCTTCTTGTATCTAGATTTGACACAAATGGTTTTATTCTTAGCTAAATTTGCCACAAATGGGTCAAATCTGTAAAACAAGGATTAGGTCAATGGGAAACCTAAACCACTTTTATCATTTTGACACTAAATATTTTTCCAAAAGTTCGTAAATCTTGATCAATGAGTGTTCGGCATATCATTAACTACCTGTTTTGACCTGCCCTGTTGTGACTAATTACCCAACCCGCCTGCCCATTTTGTCTCATCTAAGTAGTTATGATATGTGATTCCTAACATTCTGTAAAGCATTAGAGACAAGTCAGGTGAGAAGCTCCACTATTTGTTTGGCTTGCCATATATTGTAGATAAAGAATAAGCTTGAGATTGAAAGCAAGTTGTAGATTGGACAAAGTTTGTAGTCTCAAGTGTTTTCTATCGTAGAAATTCATTCATCCCGATTTGTTTGTCTGGTTTTATGCCTCTGTTTCTTGATCAATTTTGTAACACGAAATACATTTTTGCACTGAACATCATCATATTAGTGAAAAGACACGAAAGATCAAGTCATGTTCTGATATCGCGGTGTTTATTTAAACCTTTTCACACTAGTTAAGTAAAGTGACCCAGAGTGACAGTGGCAGTTTTTTTCTGTTTGGTGACTGAAATTATGATGTTGGTTAGTAAAAAAGGGACTCCACAATTTTTTTGGCTTTCCCATACTTCAGATAAACATGAAGCTTGAGATTGAAAGCAAGCCATAGATTAGAGAAAGTTTTGCTACCACGTAGTCTAAGTATTTTTAAGGGATTAATCACGGGAAGACTAACGTACTTTTCCATTTGTACACGGTTGTCCATTATACTTTTTTATCATGAGTTTCACCCACGAACTTTTTTTTTGTACAAGGTTGACCATTATCTTCATCCCTGATTCTCTCTCATACTCGTATCTTCATATCTGAATCTCTCTCCTCAACAAAAACCCAGATTTCACTGTGGCCTGAATTTACACAAAAAAACAGACCTTCAAAAGAAAAAAAAAAGCCAACCAAGATTTTTGAAGATACAAAACCCAGATACGGATCGATTTTTGAAGAAACAAAACCCCAAATTAATCGAATTGGATCGAAATAAACCCGAATTTAAATTCAACTGAGGTAATCGAACATTATAAATCTAGAACTTCATTATTATCATTCAAATTAGATCTGGAATAACATTATAAATCTGGAAAGAAATATAAATATAGAATAAAATCTAGAACTTCATTATTATCATTCAAATTAGATCTGGAATAACATTATAAATCTGGAAGGAAATATAAATATAGAATAACATTATCAATAAAGAAATATAAATCTAGAAAGAAGGATGGCGTTGCTACTACTAATGGTGTTGCTGCTACTGATGGTGGTGAATCGCCGGAAAACCCCCCACGGTGATGGTGACTGCCAATAACGACAGCGTTGCTGGTACTGATGGTGGTGAGCTTGGAGTGAATATAGAAATCAGATGATTAATTTTGTATACAGAGTTATATCTAAATCATTGTTTTAAAGTAAGGCTATGTTCTTGAGTTTTTTTTTAAAGGGAAAGGAAAAGATTGTGATGGATTTTAAAAAAAATTGTGTTCTTGAGTTTTATTTAAGAGAAGAAGAGAAAAGAAAGGAAAGGATATGGAAAGAGAATTCAATAGGTTTTGTTAAGGATATTTTCTTCCCATTTTTGGGATGATTTGGAAGGAAGGAAAATCAACTCCTTCTCTTCTATTCTTCTCTCTTCTCTTTTTTCCTCTTCCTTTATAAAAAAACTCGAGAACACAGGCTTAGGGATGGAGATCTTTAAAGTAAAAGAATAAAAAAAAGGGTGAGGAAGTAAAATGGCAGATGTCCTGATAGAGCATCTCCACCCATTTGGATGTGAATTTTGTTTCAGAATCTCATCACATTATTATTCTGGTATTATTGTTAGAATTAAGTTTTATTACCACATTATAGTAAAAAATGACATGGAAATACATACATGGCAAAAAGTCAATGGTCAAACTGATGAGTTGGTGTAGACACACACAAACCAACATTTCTAAAACCGGATGGTGGTTTTAGTCACTACTTTAGGCGTAATTTACAAGATTTTGGTTTGTACTTATAATAGGAAAAATTTTCAAGTATGATACCTTTAAAACTAATTTGCCCAAGATATAACTATTACCTAAACTCAAGTGATAATAAGATATTTCTTGTAAAATAACACATATTTAGTAATCATATAAATGGTAATAGCTAAATTTTCATAAGCAAAATAATACAAAGTTTGTTCACCTGTTACCCAACCCGCCCACCTACTTATGTTGTCACCTCTGCTAATGCCTTACCTCGACATATCTCTCTGATCACTAACAAATGATTTAATTAACTTTTAAAATTCTCATCTTATTATCACTCACATTGGTACTATAACTGGGGTTTATAGTCCGTTCTTGAGAACATGGATATCTTTCATAGGGTCTAAAGATTGAAATCATTGACACGACATATCAATGACATCCACGAGAGATGACTGAACACTCCACCATGGTCTTCAATTAAATTTTAATAAAAACATCGGTTTTGCCACGACCCTTCACTTGGTAATACAACTTTTCAAATCGCAACAACATACCATTAGTAGCCAATTCTTTCATAAACAGCATGAAAATTCCAAGAAACCACCAGTGATAATAGAAAACCAATTACTTGGTTCTTTCTAAAACACAAGAGCACAATTAACATAGTTCACAACTGTTACAAATTAATTACTTCCCCTATCCCACTAAATGTGTTTTATTTTGAATTTTCAAAACTTTTATTTATAAACTTTGACTTTAAATATTTTGATTTTTGTGTTATCTTTATCTTTATCTTTACTCCCTTATAAAGCAAAAGGCCTGTTTTATTTTTAGCTAATTTTGTCTTTGAATTACCGAAATTGCCCTTGACATTTTATGCTACTCCCACATCCTCCTCCTCTAAACAAAAGAAAAAAACACAAACTTTGGATATTTGCATCTCTCCGCTTCCCTCTCTCCGACTTCTCATATCTTCATCATCAGCCACCCTCGCCAGAATACTTAGCATCACCACCATCACAGGCGTCTGTTATATCCGTCGACAACCATATCGCCGGAACCCAACTCGCCGGCAACCACCATCTCGCCATAAAACCCCCGCAATCAATCAATTAATTTCATTTTATTTCTGTCGAATCTTTATGTTTCCTCACCTCAAATATTTTTATTAGATGTATCTTTTTAATTTTGAAATATACCCTATTGGTTTTAGTCATTATTTTCTTGACTCAACTGGTTTTAATGGTGAAGGTTTTATGTTTGATGAAGGAGTAGATGTACAATGTGATAAAGTTGAATTGGGCCATGTCTTTGAGAGTATAACTTATGTGAGACTTGTGAACAAGTTTGATGTTCTTGAGATGTGAAATTATCGTGTTTGGCTATATTTTGTTGTATATGTAAATCCTAGATGCGAAAATATGGAGAATTTTTCTATGAAAAAAAAAATAACAAGAGGCTAGACGTTTTATGATTACATCGGAAATAATCCGGCAAAAGGGGGATTATTCAGGGCGGGCTCAATGGATAATGGGGATGGAATAGCGGTTGGATGGTTAGGACATCCTATCTTTAGAGATAAAGAAGGGCGTGAACTTTTTGTACGTCGTATGCCTACCTTTTTTGAAACATTTCCGGTCGTTTTGGTAGCTATTTTACGGTATAGACGCTTATGACCTCCCCCTCTATGCCCTGCGGTAATGATTCCTAAGGGTAAAGATGTGCGAATACCGGTTCTTTTGGAATGTACCGCTTGTGTTCGAAACGGTGTTAATAAGGAATCAACGGGGATTTCCAGATATATTACTCAAAAGAACCGGCACAATACGCCTAATCGATTGGAGTTGCTAAAATTCTGTCCATATTGTAACAAACATACGATTCATGGGGAAACTGGAATTAAAGTAGTAGATCTTTTAGCCCCTTATCGTCATGGAGGAAAAATCGGACTATTCGGGGGAGCTGGCGTGGGTAAAACAGTACTAATTATGGAATTGATTAACAATATTGCCAAGGCTCACGGAGGCGTATCTGTATTTGGCGGAGTCGGTGAACGGACTCGTGAAGGAAACTGCTGACTACGTGAAACCTGACCGGTTTCGCTTGGTGGGCCGGGAATGCCCGGCTTATCAATTTATCTGGTAAACTACTAGGGGCTCATGTAGCCCATGCTGGATTAATCGTATTCTGGGCCGGAGCAATGAATCTTTTTGAAGTGGCTCATTTCGTACCAGAGAAGCCTATGTATGAACAAGGATTAATTTTACTTCCCCACCTAGCTACTTTAGGTTGGGGGGTAGGTCCTGGTGGGGAAGTTATAGATACTTTTCCATACTTTGTATCTGGAGTACTTCATTTAATTTCCTCTGCAGTATTGGGCTTTGGCGGTATTTATCATGCAGGTTTCTCTATTTCGCATGATGAGGGGAAGATAAAAGAAAGATAAAAGAATAACAAGAAAAAAGATAGAATCGAACAACCGTACGGGCATTACGCATTGCATACGGCTCTACAATAAAATTGACCCTTACCTTCAAAAAATAGGATCGATCGGGTATTGAAAAAAATGCAAAAGAAAAAGGTCGTCTTATTCAAAACCCCAACTATGACATCCCTCCCACTTCACACCTCGGAACGCGCCGTTCTTATAAAGGCGCTTTGACATCTTCTTAACCCGAAACGGCTGGGGAGAGCAAAGGTTCCTTTTTTTGATTTGACCCCATAAGCGGGACCACCACCCAATAGATGCCTATACGAGCTCAATTTATCATTTTGGGATAAAAAAGAAATAGGCCTTACTTAAAAACTTAAAAATAGTGGGTGCAGGTTTCTTTTTTTGGACAAATATTTCCCTTGAACTCCGCAATATTTTTTATTTGGCATCAATAGTTGAAGGGAATTTTCCGAAGAGAAAATGGATTATGGGAGTGTGTGACTTGAACTATTGATTGGTCTGTGCAGATATGTGCCCTTAGTTATCTTTATCTGCCACATTTGAATTCACAACCAAATGTGTCTTTGTTCCAACCATCACGTAAGCCCATACAGAGGATAGGCCGGTTTGCTTGAAGAGAATCTTTTCTATGATCAAATACGAATCATGTCATACATGAGCAGGCTCCGTAAGATCTTTAACTTCATATTTAATTTAAAAAATTGAATTTATTTAATAGTATACAAATGCATTCATTTCCTCTGCATTGACGCAATCTAGGATACTATCGGAGTGCAAAAAGGGTCTA